>CM042160.1:5677305-5712305 GCA_023376005.1 Doryteuthis pealeii
ACAGATAAGTTCTACGCCTAATGTAGAAGGAAATCTTAGAAAGACGCACCCTCTCTGAACTACATAGTTTAATCTGTTTACCACCCAAGCAGTTGAGATAAGAACCGGTTTATTGATGAGAAGCAGGTACCAATTTCAAAACAATTATAAAAAAAAGAAAGAAAAAAAGAAAAGATATTTAAAGAAAAAGAAAATATCTATCTATACATATATAAAGGGCAGTTGTGTGTATATGTATGTACGGAGGAAACTTCGAAAATAAAACAATTAACAACAAAGTAAATATATATACACATTAAATATCAGCAGAGCTTGGTTTTTGAGAAAAAATAATAGAGATTTGATTTAAATTCGTGAAGATAATTGTTATAGGTGACACACCCTATAAGACCAATGAAATGCGCCAACAGATTACTATAAATAAACAGGGATAATTGTGGCTTAGGGAGCAAGCTAATGCGAGTGCCAATAACTATGTTCGTCGGACGTAATTTCCACATCTCTCTATTGTATTGTCTACTTTCTGTTAATACATTTTTCTACTTTTCGTTACCCGTTGTTTTGTTCTTATTTGACCCCTTAAAACCTCACAACAATAATTGAAAAATAAAATTTAAATGATAACAGCATGGATTTTTTTTCATTTAATATTTTAGATAGTAGACATTAACATTTATTTTCAGAGTAGCTGGATCAATGCAAGATTTATTTTTTGGTTATTTTAATTTTTTTTGTTTATTAATAGTTACATGGCCCATTTTTGTTTCTATTTAACCCATAGATACGACCCTAACAGATACTACTATTCCGGGTCAGATTGGACCTGAGATTAATGGTGATAAATGGGTACTCCTCACTTCACAGAGCTCCAAAATTGGAACTTTAACATAAGATCCAGTTTAACTCAACATTAAATGACTCAGAATGGTTTATATGCCGTTAAAACTGATATAATGAATATGTAAATACCTTGGTACCCACTCACTATAATCTGATTGGACAGTGTCATGTATAAATAGTCGACACTGTATTGTTACACGCACCTTATGCCTCACCCGCTCAGGCGGGGGTCCAGTGCGCTTCGGCCACTGGACCGGTGAGATGGTAAATTATTAGCGTCGATCCCAGAGGGCCATCCCTCCAGGCAATACCTGCCCCCTTGACTTGAAGGGGCAGGGCTGGGTTTATTGCCCAGCGCCTAAGGCGCCCCCTTGATGGGGAATGCCGACGGGATCGACGCAATTTTTCCACCTGCCACCCATGAGTCTCGGCTTGTGGGTGGTCCCACGTAAATAGGGCCTTCGTGCCTGACCCGGTACGAGTGGGGTACTGGGAAAATAAAACCTTATGCCTTACAAGCTAACTTTACTCGCTAGACGACACCACGACTGCACGACAGACGGATTGCTATTTCTATGTACCAATTACTACTGCGATAATATACCAACTACAAACTTCAGAATATATCCCTTAACCCGGATACAACAAAACCTCCCCCGAAAAACAAGAACAACTAACCAACAAATTTAAGAGGCTCATGTCACAATATACAAAATCGTCAATATATAGAATAAAGAACAATTAGTATTAAAAGAATAAATAAAATCTATCCAACATTTTCATACTCTCCATTGTAATAATTACAATTAAAATAAATAAAATTACACATTTATAATAAATAACAGGTTTGATACTCGATCGATATTTACATACTTGTGACCTTGTGTCACATCCTACCTATGGTGAAGGGTTTAGTTAAATACATATATCTAGTGAAACATTAAAACAATCCCCAAGAAACTAAACAAAGAGTCTATAAGAGTGAATGATTTATGGCGAAACTATTGTTACTTCTCACAGTTAAACTAAACCCAGAGGTTGTTTTGTATTTATCTATCTATACTAGGGACTGGCAAAAAAAAAAAAAAAAATCGGATACTACAAGTTTTAAAAGCGAATTAAGAATAATTAAATCTATTATTTAAGGTTAAACTTTATCTAAATCGATAAGTAGTAGCATAATAACCATCATTAAAAAAGAAAAATATAATTACAAATGCAGTTTATTTTTAAAAGATTTAAAACTATTTGTTTTGGTCAATTTCGACGCGACCCGCCATTTTTGGCTGTTTTTCAGTGGTTTTAGGCGCTTGTTTACAATTTTAACCATAAATCGAGAGGGCAGGTGTTGCCTGGGGGGATGGCCCCCTGGGATCGACGCCGTTAATTATATCAATGGTCCAGAGGCCAAAGCCACTGTTGACCATATCTACATGATATTACCGCGTACCCCACTTGTACGGGTCAGGCACAAAGTCCCTATTAACGTGGGACCACCCACAAACCGAAGCTCATGGAGTGGCAGGTGAAAAATTGCGTCGATTCCGTCGGCATTCCCCCTCAAGGGGGCGCCCTCAGGCACTGGGCAATAAACCCAGCCCTGCCCCTTTAAATCAAGGGGGCAGGTGTTGCCTGGGGATGGCCCCCTGGGATCGACGCCGTTAATTATATCAATGGTCCAGAGGCCAAAGCCACTGTTGACCATATCTACATAGTAACAACATGCAATTATATTTATATATACAACAAAATAGCAGTTTACAGTGTGAACGGGAAGGCTAATTTGCATATTGATATTAAAAATATGATTTTAAAAATATGTGCTTAATATTATTGATTTCTAACTGTTTGGTTTTATTTTAATGAATATAAGCAAAATCTCTTCAATGAATCTTAAATGAATCCATTAACAAGAAAAAATAACTGTCATTTATTCTTTACTTCCTCTTTTAACTAAATAATTAAATTAGAAAAAAAAATAACAATGAAAGATGAGAGTGATGGAAGAGTAAGTTTTAGTTGTTCTATTTTTCGATTATACACCCCCTCTCTGTTTCAAATATATTTATCTGCATTCCTATTTAGTTTCATTAGCCTTTCTAATTTAATATATTTTATTATATTAAAACTTAAATACTTGCACCCTACGGAGGGTGCATATATTTGATAGTTGAAATAAAAATCAGTTTGGAAATAATATTGCAAGAATTGTCTCCCTTTGAAATTTCCTGTGAATTGAAATTTATTGAAAATAATAATAATAAAATAAGGAATCCAATTAATTGAAGAATAAAAAGTAGTTAATCTCCTAAGATTTCATTAGATATTTTAAACCGTTAAAAATGAAGGTGTCAAAAAAAACTTCACAGATAATTTCTTCCTGAAAACTAATCACACGTGCTCACCGTGAATAATTTAAAAAAATCAAAAAAAAAAAAATCTTAAGCTTTTTGGCTTTATTTCTTTAGAAAAACTTTACAGGTTGCCACATTTCAATTAGCATTTTCTAATCATCTCTTTCTTTTAATAATGGAGATTCGGTCTCTATTTGTCTGTAACCAAAACTACGTCACTGCTTAAGTCACAGTATCCAAAATCGTCAATACGTAGAATAAAGAACAATTAATATTAATAGAATAAATAAAAGCTATTCAACATTTGAATACTTTCCATTGTAATAAGGCCAATTTAAATAAGTTAATAAACTATATGTTATTTAGATAAATAAACTATAAAAACAATGAAATTAAATAAAAAATTGTACTATTTCTCGGACGTTTTTAGATGAGACTTGATAATTAGTATTATTTGGATTATTCGGACTATTGTCCTCATTTTCATTGTTGTCTGTACAATGTTTCGGCCGATGTGCCCTCGGTCCTTCTTCTTTTCGGGGTTGGGAACCTTCTTGTCGGATTCGGGAACCTTCTATTCGAACTCAGGGACCTTCTTGTCGTAATCGGGAGCCATCACGACCTTTGAACCTAACCCTTTATTCAGTCCACGAAGGTATCCTGTTCTTATTCCGCTAATCATAACTGGGGTACTGGCGTTAAGGTGTGTTAATTAGGCTAAATTTGCAAATCGGTCGGAAAATTAAAACATATTACAGGGTGAGCTAGAAAACACAGAACCAAAATTATTTATTTATTTTCCCATTAAAACTAACCCTAAACCCCAACCCAATCCTAATCGCTCCTAGTTAAAATTATCAGTTTTATTACAAAATTTGTGGGTTCTGTTTTTTTCTGGGTTGCACTAATTTTTTCTTCCTTCCTTCCTTCTTTCCTTTCCTTTCCTTTCTCTTCTTTCTTTACTTTTCTTTCTCTTCTTTCTTTCCTTTCTTTCTCTTCCTTCCTTCTTCCTTCTTCTTTCCTTCCTTCTTTCCTTCCTTCTTTCTTCCTTTCTCTTCGCTTCTTCTTTCTTCTTTCTTTCCTTCCTTTCTTCCTTCTCTTCCTTCCTTTTTTCTTTCCTCTCTTCTTCTTTCTTTCCTTTCCTTCCTTCTTTCTTTCTCTTCCTTCCTTCCTTCTTTCTTTCCTTTCTCTTCCTTCCTTTCTTCTCTTTCTTTCCTTCTCTTTCCTTCTCTTCCTTCCTTTTTTCTTTCCTTTCTCTTCCTTTCTTCTTTCTTTCCTCTTCTTCCTTTCTTCTTCTTTCTTCCTTTCTTCTTTCCTTCCTTCCTTCCTTCCTTCTTCCTTCCTTTTTCTTTCTTTCCTTTCTTCCTTTCTTCTTTCTTCCTTTCCTTCTTCTTCTTTCCTCTTCCTTTCTTTCTTTCCTTTCTCTTCCTTTCTTTCCTTTCTTTCTTTCCTTCTTTCTTTCCTTTTCTCTTCCTTCCTTTTCTTCTTTCCTTTCTCTTCCTTCCTTCTTTCTTCCTCTTCCTTTCTTTCTTCTTTCTTTCCTTTCTCTTCCTTCTTCCTTCTTTCTTTCCGTTCCTTCCTTCTTTCCTTTCCTTTTTCTCTCTCTTTGCTTCTTTCTTTCTGTTTCTGCTACTTTCACTGACGCCTTGTCGCTGAAAAAAAAAAAGAAAAAAAAAGCCAGTTCTTGTAAGGTAAAAATCTCGATGTTAAAAGTACTAGCGACCGCTGGAATCTATAATGGTGTCTTCGGAATAAACGTATGTGTAAATTAAACTCTTCGTTCTCGTTAGGAAGATCAAACACAACTGCCCTGCGGTATGGGAAGGCAGGCCTTAAATAATAATTAACTGGCCTCACCAAGATCCTACATTCAGGCCAATCACGCCCAGCGCTGCCGATCGCATTGTAGAAATTTGAATACGCGCTAAAGAGGGTGAATAGTCTGACTTTGATTCAAGACTCACGATCAGGAGGTTGCGAGTTCAGTCTCTGTAGTCACCCGCTACACAACCTGAATCATTTATTTATAAAAATTACTTGATTCAGCATCAAATAACCCGAAAAGGGTTGTGCTGTAAAACAAAACAACCAATTCACTCACAGCGGCTCTCATAACACACCCAAGCAAAGAAGAAAAAGTGATGGTTAGTTAATTATAATTGAACAGAAGGATTCAGATTACAATAATAATGGTAAGACGTCATCGGGCGGCCTAATGTCGGTATCAGCCAGACAGCGAGGGAGTCTATCTCCTTTGCACTAGACCAAGGAGATTATTTTAGCATCTGAGGTGGAGCTCCACACCCTCTTTTGAGGAAAAATACTTTGTGAAGTAATCCTGTATGTTAATTTGCAACTTTCGCCACATTGGAGACATTACAGTTCCAAAATCGACCTACCCTAATACACAGATCCTGCTAGTAAAATAATATTCCTATATATATTTACCAACCCCTCCGCACGAGTAAGATGTGAGACAAGGTAATTTTTAAGTGGAGTTTAACAGGTTTGAATTCAGAGATTTCCTTCTCCTAGACCGGTTGCCTAACCAATGTTGAAGAGCCCAGTCTGCCCTACTATTTATCCATACCTGGGGGAGAGTAGGATTCATACCTTTATTAAGGGTATTAACGCTAAGTGAAATGCAATTACCACATCCAGGATTTGAACCCGGGGCGACGAGTCAATTTCCCATGACTTTAACCATTACACCACACGCTTCCATAAGTGTATGGTCCTGCTAGCGGTACAGAATTTTACTCTAAAAATGTTAGGAATATCCAGATTTGTCAGTAGGAAGGAATTGGAGTTTTTTTAAAGGAATAAACTAATGAATGATGGTAAGAAAATGTCTGGAAAATCCGAATAAAAACAAGAGCATATGATTGGTGGGAAAAGACCACACACCCCGATTTCAAAAAAGAAAAATGGCGGCGACGCACGTGTGTGAGAAGTTTTGTGAGGGAAAATGTAAAAAGTCTGAAGAAATGTTTAGATGGCAAATAGGCGACGTGGAATGTTCACTCATTGATTAAATATCTGACTCCTGTGACTCTGTAGTAACATCAATCACTCACTAAGTCTTCGCTCATTTACCAGCTGCGGGTCCCCCCACCCCCATCTCTCTCTCTCTCTCTCTCTCTCTCTCACCCTCACTTGCTCTCTACACACGACCCCTACTCCCTTGATGACATGACCCACCCACATCTGTCACACACGGATTCCTCCATGCGTTCGCACTGAAAGGACCCAAGGGTTGGATTCACACACTAACGCACACAGGCACATATACACAGGCACATACGCATACACACACACACACACACACGAACAAGCACATACTCAAACGCACACATAATCGCACATCTTATTATAATGGAGATTGTGTGTTTTTCTGTCTGTAACCGAAACTATATCACTACTCAAGTCATAATTCCCTTAGTTATTGACATCACATGCTCAATCATTTTATTTTTATTTAAACCTCAATTATTAATAAAATTGTTTTACATTATTAATACTATTAACCATATCTACATACTAACAACATGCAATTGTATTTATATATACAACAAAATAGCGGTTTACAGTGTGAATGGGAAGGCTAATTTGCATATTGATAATAAAAATGTGATTTTAATAAATATGTGCTTAGTATTATTGATTTCTAATTGTTTGGTTTTATTTTAATGAATATAAGCAAAAATCTCTTCAATAGATCTTAAATGAAATCCATTAATAAGAAAAAATAACTGTCATTTTATTCTTTACTTCCTATTTTAACTAAATAATTAAATTAGAAAAAATAACAATGAAAGACGAGTGTCATGGAAGAGTAAGTTTCAGTTGTTCTAATTTTCGATTATATCTCCCTCTGTTTCAAATCTTTTTATCTGCATTTTTATTTAGTTTTATTAGCCTTTCTAATTTAATACAATATTTTATTACATTAAAACTTAAATACTTGCACCCGGAGGGTGCATATATTTGCTAGTGTGTATAACGCTCATATGTATAACGCAGCGACGTGACCTCACGCACACGCACAACAGGCACATACACATACACATACACAGACACACACACACACACGTACACACACACGTACAAACAAATGCACACACACACACACACACACACACACACACACACACACACTTACACTCAACATTCATATTCGAGCACATACACACATGCATACGTGTAGAGATGTGTGCTCACACAAAGACGCACATATGCAAATACAGTCACACACACACACACACACACACACACACACACACACACGAACATACTCAAACGCACACATACTCGCACATGCTCATATGTATAACGCAGAGACGTGAGCTCACACAGAGTGGCACACACGCAAACACAGTCACGCATGCATGCACACACAATTCACACATTTATATACCCAGATATACACATACACACACACACGGTTGGAGGTGCGTGGTGTAATGGTTAGAGTCGTAGAAAATGGACACGACGATACGAGATCAAATTCTGGACGAGGCTGTTTACATTGGGAAAACTTAAAATTAATGAAATTATTTTATCATGTGATTTTTCCAACAATCTAATCCGGGTTCAATGGGTGGCCAAACAGGTCACATTTTTTCTATAATATATATATATATATATATATATATATATATATATATATATATATCACAAGTAATAACTCCAAATCGTTTGATTTAACCAATAGAGAAAAAAAACTTGCTTTAACGGACATTTGTCTGTCTGTCTGTCTGTCTGTCTGTCAGTCACTGTATTTGTCTGTCTGATTGTCTATCTGTCTGTGTGTCTCTCTCAATATATATATATATATATATATATATATATATATATATATATATCACAAGTGATAACTCGAAATCCTTTAATTTAACCATTGGAGAAAAAATAAAGAACTTGCTTTAAAAGCCCGTGTGTAAGATTTACTAGCGTCCATAGCACAAGCATCCCTGTGGGATGGGGGATAAGATGCAGCTCCTGAATCAATGTCACTCCCTCAATAAAATATATTTTTCCCATCAACATACAACCGACTAAAATATCCCCGTAATTAATACCTTACACGAGAAAGGGCCTCGTCGACTTTTCCTTTTTCCCTCCCCCCCCCCACACGTACCACTTTATCAGCCCCCACCCACCCATTTGTCAACACTAACTTTAGATTGAGAGGTTCTTTTGCAACCGGTCGGGCAAAACCATTTTGACCGCCCAGTCGGCTGGGCGTTAGAATGCACTGACTGCACCTCTGCAGAGGGGTAAGACGGCCCCAATGGGCCACCTGTTGGCCGTGGGTGGCGACCCGTGATGCTTAAAGATAGAGCCCAGGTGGATGAGCAATTCCTGACATGCAATACTCCACTTTGGCCCTATCTTGGGCTATACGGGCGGTCGGAGAGGCCCCCTCCGATCAATCGGCTGGTCACGTCAAGCCCTAGCACCTATATGATTTTCCCAACCCTATTGCCAAGCCCCAACCCCTTTTTATCATATGGGTGCTAGAAGTCGGTGGCTGCGGGTCTACATGTCCTGGGAATGACGTTAAACTCTATCTGATGGTGAGATTCCAGTTTTGGAGGTTTGGGGAATATGGAGCACCCCTTCATCACCATTGCTCCCTGGTCCACTCTGACCCGGAGTAGTAGTACCTGTTAGGGTCCCATCTATGGGTTAAATAGAAAAATGTATTTATAAAAAAATTGTATTATCCATTAAGAATTGATTTATTTCAAAACTTTATCGGCATTAAATGACCCACTGAGGTTGATATGCCGTAAAACAAAACAAACAAAAAATCATTTTGAGAAAAAAACATCGCTTATCTAGTTATATTCCATCTTATTTTTCTGTTTACGACAACAGCTTGTCATGGTTAAAATACAGGATGGGTCATGCCCCAAAAAACAGAATTTAGGTTCTGTTTTTTTTTTAGTGCAGGAGTCTGCATCAGTAATGTTATATACCCATACCCACATGTTGGGCATATATAAAAATGTTATTTTACTGGAGGGAGGGAGGGAGATAGACAGATAGATAGACAGAGACAGAGAGATGCATAACTTGCATTACTTACTTCTTTAGCAATTGGTGATCTCCAGTCGTTTCTATTCTTTCTCTCCATGTTGACCTATTTCTAATTTCCTGTTGGTTGTTCGTCTTTGATTCGTTTTCTTCTTCTTGGTCAATCTTTCTGCCACGACATGCATCAACCAACAACACCATGTTATTTCTTTAAGACTTTTATTCTTAACTAAACTTTTTTTCTCAAACTAAACACAGCGCGCGTGTGCAAGTGAGCCCCAGCTAAGGCAAGGCATGCCTACAACCTGACGTCCGAGCTGGTACTGATCAGTTAACTGGCTCTCACGTGACTTCACGTGATTCGCGGGTTTTCTGTCTGTGGTGTCAAAAGGGTCACCAACCGTTTGTAAATTTCCATTTACACAGTGTTGCCAATAATCATTGCCGCTCATAGATTATGCAACAGTATTAGCATATATACAGGGTGATCCAAATAAAACATTTTTTTTGGGGGAGGGGTCCTCCTGTAATTGGCAGATAGACTAAGATCTATTTCAGTTGGTTTCATGCCTGTTTTGATTTGTTTGTTTGTTTGTCTTGTTTTGTTTTACGACATATCAACTTAGGTGGATCATTTAATGCCTGCAAAGTTTTGAAAGATTCGTAGTGATAGTTTGGAAGAAGATTTTTTAAACTCAATTTTTTTTTAGTAAATAAATGTTCTATTTAACACATAGATGGGACCCTAATAGGTACAACCACTCTGGTTCAGAGTTGACCTGGGGTAAATGGCGATGAAGGCATGCTCTACAATCCCCAGACCTCCAGGATTGGAACCTCACCATCAGATAGAGTTTAACGTCATTTCCAGGACATGAATACCCTCAGCAACCGCCTTCTAGCACATATATGATTAAAGGTTTGGGGATTACCATTAGGGCAATAGGTTTGGGACAATCATATAGGTGCTAGGGTTTCACATGACTTGTCGATTGATCGGAGGGAGCATCCCCACCGGCCGTTTAGCCTAAGTGCCAAAGTGGCGTGTTGCCTGTTATGGACTACTCAACCACGAGGATTCCGTCCTTAAGCATGACAGGTCACAACCCTCTGTCAAATGGGTAGGTCTTACCCTCTGCAGAGGTGCTGTCGGTGTCTTCTAAAGCTCCAGCCAACAGGGCTGGTTTCATGCCTGTTTTGCGAGTTTTTAAAAATGTATATACAATGGGAAATAATAAAATTACACTGGGCATCACAAATTTTGTTGAGCTAGATCTGACACCTGTTTCGGGCAGCGACTAGTAATGCTTAAGAACGGAATCCTGGTGGCTGAGCAGTCCGTGAGAAGCAGCACTCCACTTTGGTCCTTACTTAGAGTAGATGGACATTTGGAGAGTGCCCTTTCGACCAATCGGTTGTTGCCGTGAAGCCCTAGCACCTATATGATTGTCCTGACCTTATTGCCCTTATGGCAAGCCCGCAAACATTTTATCATATGTACCATATTGTAGAAAGCGGTGGCTGAGGGACTTAGTGTTCTGGGTATGACGTTAAACTGTATCTAATGGTGAAATTCCAGTTCTGGAGCTCTAGGAAGTGTGGAATAGCCCTTCATCGGTATCACTCCCTAACCTGGATTGATAGTACCTGTTAGGATCCCATCTATGGGTTAAATAGAAAAAAATGAGTTGAAAAAATGTTTTAAAAATTGAGTTAAAAAAATTTGAATACCCATCCAGAATTAATAAACAAAACATGTTTTGTATAAAATAACCCAACAAGGTTTGACATGCCGTTAAATCTAACCAACCAACTAAATATATACGCTTTAAAAATGTATAAAAAGTAAAGTCGTCGGGGTGGCCTAAAGTCGGTATCAGCCAATCAGCGAGGGAGTCTATCCCCCTTTCACTAGTGCTAGACCAAGGAGATTGCTTTTGCTTCTGAGGTGGAGCGCCACACCTACCATCAGATTCTTACTTTACCGCACAGTTCACTGTTCTACTCATACGCTGAGTTGGCGAGGGTCGGTATCGAACTAGGACCTTGTGGTTTTCAGCTGAACGCTCTATCGACTGAGCTAACCTTGGACCATATGACCTTTAGGCACTCCTTTTGCTTTGCTGATTCATAAGTACATTTTTTTTCATTTACATCATCAATATCCAGTTAGGCTTAGGGTTAGGGTTAGGGTTAGGGGTTAGTTTTATGATTAAAAAAGACCTCTAAAAATTGTCTGTTAACAAACAACCGGATGTTGACGCTGTAAATTAAAAAATGTACTTATGAATCAGCAAAGCGAAAGGGGTGCCTAAAGATGATATGATCCATATAATTGATTAAAAGAACGGACATAACTCTGATACTTCCTGATAATTATTAAAATCTGTATTATTAAAATATTTGTGTAATGTAATGATGTAAACGTGGGCTTGTAGCAGAGAACGAGTTCCAAGATCACCTGACTGACTGTAACGATGTAGAATACGGTCACAGGATCTTGGCCTTTTGAAGTAGGAGCAGGGGACACGGCAGGGTTAATGAGCAAAGTTCCTTAACAAGGTGCGAAACTGCTGGCGCCCCCAACAGTCACGGTCGGTTAACACCGGTTATCCGATACACTTCTGGCGGCAGAATCAAAAGATGCTTCCTTGAAACACAAACACGTGTTTGCCACGCATGCGTGTTTGAGGATGCGTCGATTCACTTCCGGTTTCTGTTAAATCGGCATGCAAAAAAAAAAGTTAAAAAAAGATTAAGAACCAAAAGTTCTGCGACAAGGAACTAAAGAGACACATACATACCTTCCCCTCCCTCCCTCCCAAGAAAGTCACAACCCATTAATGCACCCTAATATAATTCCAGATCCCTTACCCTCACAAAGAATCTCGTGTTTATTTTAAACAAGGGGTTACTTTGCAGATAAATAAAACAAGTGTCGATGTTTTCTGAGCTAATCTACACTGTAAATAGTGCTGCTTATATTTAAAAGGAATTTCAGGATGTGTCTATTCACTTCCGCTTTCTGTTAAATCGGTATGCGAGAAAAAGAAAAAAAGAAAAAGAAAATAACTTTTAAAATTGAGAACCAAAAATTCTGCGACAAGGTTAGTAAAAGGTTAAATCCTTTCAATTACTTGTACGGGTAAGTCCATGTCAAATCAACCAGAAAAAGTAAAATTGTCACAACCCCCCACTTCAATTTTTCTGAGTTTTTTTTTGTGTGAAATATGTTAACATCAGACAATCCCAAAAATTTGAGCTTCTAATTCCAAAAATTGGCGAAGTTATGTAGTATTTTAGCTCTTCAAATTTGAGGGGAGGTGTCGCGAAAAATTGCAATTTTTTCTAATCTACTTTTGCCTGTAAAATGAGTTATATGAGCTTCCCTACTCCTAAAAATTGTTTATAAAAAATATTTTTGCCCAAGGAATCCAATATGTTATCAAAAAGTCTTAAACTCAAATAATTATAAATTTTTGATGATTTCTGATTTTTTCATAGCAAGATCACTATTAAGATGTGGCACTGCATCTATGACAAAAATATGTTATTATTTCACATTAGCTTATTTTAATGGAGATTGTGTGTTTTTCTGTCTGTAACCGAAACTATATTACAACTCAAGACACAATCCCCTTAGTTATTGACATCACATTTTCATGACTGTATATATATCTAAACCTCAATTATTTATAAAATTGTTTTACATTATTAATACTGTTAACCATATCTACATGATATTTTCCACGTACCCCACTTGTACGGGTCAGGCACAAGGCCCTATTTATGTGGGACCACCCACAAGCCGAAGCTCATGGGGTGGCGGGTGAAAAATTGCGTCGATCCCGTCGGCATTCCCCCTCAAGGGGGGCGCCTCAGGCACTGGGCAATAAACCCAGCCCTGCCCCTTTAAATCAAGGGGGCAGGTGTTGCCTGGGGGGATAGCCCCCTGGGATCGACGCTGTTAATTATATCAATGGTCCAGAGGCCGAAGCCACTGTTGACCATATCTACATACTGTATTTACCGCGTACCCCAATTGTACGGGTCAGGCACAAAGTCCCTATTAACGTGGGACCACCCACAAGCCGAAGCTCATGGAGTGGCAGGTGAAAAATTGCGTCGATCCCGTCGGCATTCCCCCTCAAGGGGGCGCCTCAGGCGCTGGGCAATAAACCCAGCCCTGCCCCTTTACATCGAGGGGGCAGGTGTTACCTGGGGGGATGGCCCCCTGGGATCGACGCTGTTAATTATAGCAATGGTCCAGAGGCCGAAGCCACTGTTGACCATATCTACATAGTATTTACCGCGTACCCCACTTGTACGGGTCAGGCACAAAGTCCCTATTAACGTGGGACCACCCACAAGCCGAAGCTCATGGAGTGGCAGGTGAAAAATTGCGTCGATCCCGTCGGCATTCCCCCTCAAGGGGGCGCCTCAGGCACTGGACAATAAACCCAGCCCTGCCCCTTTAAATCGAGGAGGCAGGTGTTGCCTGGGGGGATGGCCCCCTGGGATCGACGCTGTTAATTATATCAATGGTCCAGAGGCCGAAGCCACTGTTGACCATATCTACATACTAATAACACGCAATTATATTTATATATAAAACAAAATAGCGGTTTACAGTGTGAACGGAAAGGCTAATTTGCATATTGATATTAAAAATGTGATTTTAATAAATATGTGCTTAGTATTATTGATTTCTAACTATTTGGTTTTATTTTAATGAATATAAGCAAAAATCTCTTCAATGAATCTTAAATGAAATCCATTAACAAGAAAAAATAAATGTCATTTTATTCTTTACTTCCTCTTTTAACTAAATACTTAAATTAGAAAAAATAACAATGAAAGATGAGAGTAATGGAAGAGTAAATTTCAGTTGTTCTATTTTTCGATTATACTCCCTCCGTATCAAATCTTTTTTATCTGCATTCTTATTTAGTTTCATTAGCCTTTCTGATTTAATACAATATTTTATTACATTAAAACTTAAATACTTTGCTAGTTTGTATAAAAAAGATAGCTTGATTTTTGCTTAGAAACAGAGCTACATTTGGACAAAATTTCATAAAAATTGAAGGGGATGGTTGACATGGCCTGAATTATTTGACATGGAATTACCGTTGTTTTAATTTCTACGATATCGTATATAATTGACAAGCAGGCCAATCAATTATCTAAAAAAAATTAGCTATATTATTCCCGGTTTTACCTTGAATCTTATTATACAGGTGAGTTTTGGGCACCTCACGTGGTGTAATGGTTAGCAAGGTAGATTCGCAAACCATTGTTAGTGAGTTCGATTCTCATTGGGTGCCCCGCACCTCTGGCCTTGTGCCACATCAAAGCTAAGCTTAGTAAATACCTTTGGGCACCTCACGTGGTGAAATGGTGAGCAAGCTAAATTTGCAGACCATTGTTAGTGAGTTCGATTCTAAGAGCTCTTTAGTAAACATATCAAACATTGTTATAATTAAATTATTGCACTGTGGTATATCCACAGGTCCTGCTAGTTAGTGAACTTGATTGGTTGGTTTTAATGTTAATCTTTCTTAATCTTTCTTAATCCTTGTTAATCCTTTATTAATTGATTTCAAACGATTAATAACAATTTGTAAACAATAATAACACATCACTCAATAAGTCCCGGGCCTAACTAATAAAACAACTTTTAGGCAGAATGATAATGAAATTTATTGTCTGCAGTGCTCAGGTGCACCACAACACATCCATGTCTCATGTCTAGTACACAGAATAATGTATTAGTGGGTATTTGCCTCATACCCCACTTGTATGGGCTAGGCACAAGGCCTCGTTTTAACGTGGGCCCACCCACAAGCCGAAGCTCATGGGTGGGAAAGAACAAAAATTGCGTCGTTGCCTGAGGGGATAGTCCCCTGGGATCGACGGTATTATTAAACCCTCGATAAGTCCAGCGGCCGAAGCTCGCTGGACCCCCGGTGTTAACCGGAAAACCGAATGTGCAATGAGTTCATAAAATAAAAAGATACTGATATACTAAAAAGAATAATGTATTAGTGTCAGGAACATGAAAAGTGTATAGTAATAATATACATGTACGTGTGTGCACGCGTGCATATGTTTGTGGATGGAAGTATCAGGTATAGTATTCCGGCCATGTGCCACATCTCAGCTAAGCTTAGTAAATAACTATACAGGTGAGTCTTGAAAATTTTATTCAATAGAGAAATTATTCTACCTGCTGGACTTCTGTCTCGATCCGTGAGTTATTATTGGAACTCTCCGGTTTCATTGAGCAATACATCAACTTCAGAAGAAACCGTTGTTTTTAATTTCTACAATATCGTACATAATTTACAGGTAACCAATCAATTATGCAACACCTTTAGTAATATTCTTGCCGATTTTACATTGAATTTTATTATACAGGTGAGTCGTGAGATTTTCTGTTAATAGTGAAATGGACTTGATCCGTCAGTTAATATTGGAAATCTCCGGTTTCATAGAGCAATCCATCAACTTCAGAAGAAAGAGCGAAATTTTAAACTGACGGCCGAATAGAAAAAAATATAATGAAAGAAATGACCAAACTCTTCGAAAAAAATGGGGAAAAGAAGAAGAAAAAAATGAAAACGTTTTGAGCAAATGAAATATTCAATCATAAATGTTATTGGGGGTTGATCAGGGCTCATTAATTATATCTGTCAATTGATTATGAGCTGTCAAGCAAATGAGAGAAGTAGAAGGTCGAGAAATTTGGGATCATTAGAATAAAAACCAAAGGAAGGAAGGAAGGAAGGAAGGAAGAAAAGAAACGATACAGTGGTACCTTGATTTACTGTTGTATACCCTTTATAACATACTCGGGTATATACTGAAGAGATTTACTCAACACCGTAATTCCATATTTATTTATTTCGACCAAAATAGGGGCCTATATAAATCTAAGTTGATTTAATATAGCTCCTCAAAATTTCGTTTCATCAGATGGAATTCAAATTACCTTGATCTTCCATCTGATGAGACGAAATTTTGAGAAGCTATATTAAATCAACTTAGATTTATATAGGCCCCTATTTTGGTCGAAATAAATTTATTATGGAATTACAGTGTTGAGTTTTTCCTTCCTTTCTAAGATATATATATATATATATATATATATATATATATATATATATACACCCACACACACACACACACATATATATATATAGTCATCCACAGACACGTGTTTCGACCAATCAAGTCTCTTCAGTGTGGCTAGACAATTTGTGAGCTACCTACAGCCGGGATAGAACTCTGATCGATTCAGTATCAGTAGGACAGCTTAACCGCTCGGCTATCGTCACCCACGGTATGCGAAGGGGATTTTAACTGTTTTAATACACACATCTGTATGTATGTAAAGGCCTCCATAGAGTACTCCATCCCTTTTATAGGATAGTGTTGCGTTTACACTTTAGTTGGTGGTCCTCAGCAAAATCCCCTCGAATGTGCTCAACCCCAGGGGGATGGAGAACATATATAGTATATATACATATGTATATACCAACCTCTCAACACGAGCAGGATGCGACACAAGGTCAATTACTTAAGCGGAGTTTAACAGATTTGAATTCAGGTTTTCCCTTCTCTTGACTAGTTACCTCGCCATGGTTAAAGAGCCCAGTCTGTCCTGCTATTTACCCATAGCTAGAAGGAGAATTGGATTAATACCTTTACCAAAGGTATTAGCGCCATGTGAAATGCAAACAGCTTCGTCCAGGAATTGAACTCGGGTTGACGAGTCCATTTTCTACGACTCTAACCATTGCACCACGCGCATCCAGAGATATGTTGACTGGATAGAATCGGAGTCGAGTTACAGCATCCACTCCAGATTTTAATATCTCCGTTCTTATTTCACCATTGGATGCTGCCTAGTGCCCTCTCAGTCTATGTAAGTGGTCTACTACCGTCATTTTCGCTTGGTTGCCATAACTCTAATGAGGCGTAGGCAGTCTTCAGCAAGTCCCGGGCAACTTTCTCCAATCTTGGCTTATATTTTTGGTAGCCTGGTCCCTCTTAAAGACATTCATTGCTCTACGTATCTAAAGATATATAGAAAGTTCATCTATCTATCTATCTATCTATCTATCTATCTATCTATTTATCTTCTTCTGTACCTATCTATCTATCTATTTTTTTCTATCTATCTATCTCAGTCTGCTAATCTCTCTCTCTCTCTCCCTCCCTCTCTCTCTCTCTCTCTCTCTCTCTCTCTCTCTCTCTATATATATATATATATATATATAGCTCTGCTGATGAGGCCTAATAGGCCAAAATGTACATACAGAAATTGATTTTTCTCGATTTGTTTAGCCTTACATTTAAATAGGTATGCCCGCCTAATTAATTAATTATTAATTAATTAACTTTCAAAATTAGGTACGACTTCAATTAAGCACATATTCTCCCAAAAATCTTGGCTTATATTTTTGGTAGCCTGGTCCCTCTTAAAGACATTCATTGCTCTACGTATCTAAGGATAGATAGAAAGTTCATCTATCTATCTATCTATCTATCTATCTCATTTTGTTAGTATCTATCTATCTATCTATCTATCTAGGTCTGCTCTCTCTCTCTCTCTCTCTCTCTCTCTCTGTCTGTCTCTTTTCTCTTCTCTCTCTCTCTCTATATATATATATATAGCTCTGCTGATGATGCCTAATGGGCCGGAATGTACATACAGAGATTGTTTTTTCTCGATTTGTTTAGCCTTACATTTGAATAGGTATGTCTGCTTAATTAATTATTAGTTAATTACCTTTCAAAATTAGGTACGACTTCAATTAAGCACATATTCTTCCAAAAATTGTCGGCTAAAAAAAAGCCATATCAAAACACATCGTTTGTGTATTTACTTCTCATATATATATATATATATATATATATATAATATATATATATATATATTCTTGTAAGCATCAAAGAATTGAGAGAGACAGAGAGACAGATATATATATATATATATATATATATATATATAGAGAGAGAGAGAGAGAGACAGACAGACAAAAAAAGAGGAAATATATATATATATATATATGGAGAGAGAGAGAGAGAGAGAGAGAGAGAGAGAGAGAGAGAGAGAGAGAGAGAGAGTTTGGATCTCTCCACACAGGTAAATACTAGAGCATCTTTAGTATCAAGCAGCAATTGGTTACAAGAAAGAAAAAACCGAGTTCAACCCAGCGTTACCCCGCTTTAAAAAATTGACCTTGTATCGCATATAACGACTGAGAGCTTTGACAAATTCGTATTTCTACCCTCGGGCCCAAGTCAAATTAAAAACACACCAGCGAGTAGTATCGCGAATCTTACGCGGTAAAAATTCCGACAATTCAAGACATTTTGAATGTATTTTCCGAAACTTGTATTCACCTGTCGCCCATTCTGTCCACTTAAGGCGAGGCTTGAAGTGAATTTCCGAGTACTAATTTAGACGTAATGTATCACTGTGAATATTGTATAAGCTGATACGGAAATAAAGGTGGGTCACGTGCTCGATGAGTCAGAAGGCGATTTTGTCGTTGCTGAGTGTGTGTGTGGGGTGTGTGGCTGAGGGGGGCGGTGGCTGTGGGGGTTGTTTCGGCAATGGCTTTTCAGCACATTAACGGATATTTTCGGCATTTTTCCATTGCATCCCCGAAGCCATGAAATTATCAAAGCATTTCATTCTGAGCACTTTTGCTGACTCCCGTTTCCTATTTCTTCTTCTTCTTCTTCTTCTTCTTCTTCTTCTTCTTCTTCTTCTTCTTCAACACACACACACACACACAACACTTTTCTTTCTTTTTTTACTTATTTCTTTTCTTTCTTTTCTTCTTTTTTGTTTGACAATTCATTTTTGTTTTTCTTTTTTGTCTCCTTTTCTTTCTTTCTTTCTTTCTTTCTTTCTTTCTTTCTTTCTTTAGTTCTTTTCTTCTTTATTTCCGCGGTAATGTTTAGCGTCTTGCTTTATTTTTCTTTCTTTCCTTCCGTTTTTCTTTCATTCCTTCTTTCTTTCTTTCTTTCTTTCTTTCTTTCTTTCTTTTCTTCTTTATTTCCCCAGTAATTTTTAACGCCTTATTTACTTTTCTTTCTTTCTTTCCTTCCGTTTCTTTCTTTCTTTCTTTCTTTCTTTTTTTCTATGTTTTCTTTTTTGTTGTGCATTACATTTTCTTTCTTTCTGTAATTCTTTCTTTCTTTCTTCTTTTTTTATCTAAATTCTTTTTTTCTCCTTTTCTTTCTTTTGTTTTCTTCTTTTCGTTGGACAATTTGTTTTCTTTTGTTTTATTCTCTTTTTTGATTATTCATTTTTAATCTGTTTCTCTCTTTATTTTGTTTTTCTTCCTTTTGTTTTATTCTTTTTTGCTTGTTTGAACATTCCTTTCTTTCTTTCTTTCTTTCTTTCTTTCTTTCTTTCTTTTTCTACAATTCTTTATAAAATCTTTTTCTCGCCTTTTTATCCTCTTCATTTTTCTTTCTTTCGTTTTCTTCTTTTTTACAATTCCTTTTTATTCTTTTTTATGTTTTCATCTTTCTTTCTTTCTTTCTTTCTTTCTTTCTTTCTTTTGTTTTCTTTCTTTATTTCTCCAGTAATATTTAGCGTCTTGCTTACTTTTTCGATAATTCTTTTTCATTTCTCTGAATGTTTGAGATGATGCTTGATAATTAGTATGATTTAGATTATTCGGTCTATTGTCCTCATCTTTATTCTTATCCAATGCTAAGCGTCCTCGATTTGTTTCATCACGACCGCCATTTTCAATTTCGTCCGAAAAAAAACAAACTTCAAAACAGAATAAAAATAGAATTTAATGGATTATCTGCTGTAATATATTTTAAGGTTTATTTTTTAAAAGTCATATTCTTCCTTGGCATATAGGTTCGGAAACTTAAATGGTTTTAGTCAACTTATTAACGTAAGCGTATCTGAATCTCGCTTGTGCCTCAAATTTAAATTCACAGCAGAAAGAAAAAAACAGTGTTATATACCCACATCGACATCGGAGATATAAGAGAGAGAGAGAGAGAGAGAGAGAGAGAGAGAGAGAGAGAGGGAAGCATATAAATTTAATGACGCATTGCTCAGACCGTTATTTCCGAGAACACGCACAGACACACAACGCACACACACACACACACACATATATATATATATGTATATATTGAGAGAGAGAGAGAGAGAGAGAAAGAGAGAGAGAGAGAGAGAGAGAGAGAGAGAGAGAGAGAGAGATTGGCTGGGAGTGTGTGTGTGTGTTCTTTCTCTTCTCGCATGTACTTCTATAGTTTTCAGCTTTCGACCTGAGAGAGAGAGAGAGAGAGAGAGAGAGAGAGAGAGAGAGAGAGAGAGAGAGAGAGAGAGAGAGAGAGAGAGAGAGAGAGATTTTGGTAAAAATCTTTGGTCTATCAACCAACTAAATCTTATATTGCAAATTATATTGAGGGGGCACCTGTACATGTTTTGTATTACAAATTTTCCTATAAGATTTCATTTTTAATATATCTGATTTTTATAAATTTAATGGTTTTGTCAAAAACTATATATACTTCGAACTTTAGGAAGCGCGTTGTAATGGTTAAAGTCATGGGAAATGGACTCGTCGCCCCCGAGTTCAAATTCTGGACGTGGTAATTGCATTTCACTTAGCGCTAATATCCTTGGGAAAGGTATGAATCCTACTCTCCCTCCAGCTATGGGTAAATAGCAGGACAGACTGGGTTATTTAACCATGGCTAGGTAACCAGTTCAGGAGAAGGAAAACTCTGAATTCAAAACCTGTTGAACTCCGCTTAAGAAATTGAACTTGTGTCGTATCCTGCTCGTGCGGAGGAGTTGGTAAATATATATACTTCGAACTTTCTTCCAATCAGTTTAGGTAGAAATAACTTTGAAGAAGCAAAGAGTATAAACTCTTACAAATAAGCCATACTAATTCTAGCTACAATATCTTACTATAATTGACATTTTCCTGGTCACCGGAAAAAAAAGCAACATGGTTTCCATATTTAATACAAACAATGGCCACCACCAGTGAGAAGCATAAACATTAACCTCCCAACGTTTATAAACTTATAGTTCCTCACTCAAAAAGTAGAGTTTGATGTTATGTCTGTATTTATTACTGCAATAAAAAATTTTAAAATTAGGATCAGTTTCCAATAACTTAAAATCCCACCCAGAAACTGATTTGTATAATTTATTAAAATTACTGGCAAGTTCATTTATGATTGTTACATTTGACATCCCTAGAAGTCACAAACAAAAATAGACAAATTTTCTCTATATTAAAAAAAAAACAAAAAAATAAACCTCTAATATTTAATACATTCCATATAAAACCATTTTCTAGAATTTCTGACTGAAAGAAGGTTTGTTGGGGCTAAATTTGATCTAATTCATTGGAAGTATAATGATAGAGAGATAGAGATAGAGAGAGAGAGAGAGAGAGAGATAGAGATATATAGATAGATAGATAGATAGATAGATAGATAGATAGAGAGAGAGAGAGAGAGAGAGAGAGATAGATAGATAGATAGATAGAGACTTATTAGAGAAAAGATGATGTTACTTGATTCTTTTCACTTCAGCCTTAGTTTATCATTCTTCTTAATTATGCCAACTTTCTTTCTTTCTTTCTTTCTTTTTTCTTTCTTTTCTTCTTTATTCCTCGGTGATGTTTAGCGTCTTGCTTACTTTTTCTTTCTTTCCTTCCATTTTTCTTTCTTTCTTTCTTTCTTCTTCTTCTTTTATTTCCTCAGTAATGTTTAGCGTCTTGTTACTTTTTTCTTTTCATTACGTTTTCTTTCTTTCTTTCTTTTTCTTTCTTTCTTATGTTTTCTTTTTTGTTGTGCATTACATTTTCTTTCTTTCTTTAATTATTTCTTTCTTTCTTCGTTTTTATCTAAATTCTTTTTTTCCCTTTTCTTTCTTTTGTTTTTCTTTTTTTCCGTTGGGCAATTTGTTTTCTTTTTTTATTCTTTGTTTCTTTTGTTTTCTTCTTTTTTTGATTATTCCTTTTTACATGTTCCTGTCGAGTTCTTCTCTGTTCTTCTTAATTCTTCTACTGGGCTTCTTTTGAGTTTTGCTTCTTTTAACATCTACTAAATTAACAAGACTTTTTGTTGTTCTTGATCAAGTTTATTATTCTATCGGCCCATGATTCAATCACTTCCGCGCAGGTGAGAGAGACCAACAGCTTTCAAATCAGGTCGAATCTAATCTCTAAAAACTATCTATGCACAATTTACTCTGTACCGAGATCATTTGGGGTCATCCAAATGCCAATCATAATCCAACGGTTACGGAAATCTAACCGCCTACACTTTTCGTTCTAACGAACTTATTTTAAAAGTCTACAGGGTCCGTCAAAAATTTATGACTCTAATAAATCTATACATATAGCTAGAGGGAGAGTGGTTGGATTCATACCTTTCCCAAGGGTATTAGCGCTATGTGAAATTCAAACAGCCTCGTCCAGGATTTGATCTCAGCTTGACGATTCCATTTCCTACGACTCAAACCATTACACCACGCGCCTCCACAAACTACTATATATGTTTTTTATACTTTTTATTGAAGGATAAATAAATTTCTCGTGAGGTATCTTCTCATCTAGTTCCAAGTAATTGTACGCCACCAAACACCCGGAGAATCGCTTGTATATTGGTGACTTTTGCTTGGGGAATATATACAACTGTAGCCCTTACCAGAAACACGTCAAACAAACACTTTAGAACGTTCAAACAAAGCAGCACACTTGGGGCAAATATTCATTCATGTACTGCCATAGATTTCAGCCTTCGACCAAATAGACCCACACAGGCGAACAGGCGAATTGTAATATCAACCGGAAGTTGTCCCAAACCGAAATAGCTCAAAAGAAAAGACGGCTGGCGGGCCTTGTTAGAATAATCCTTCGTTTGTCTGTGCGAATCAACCAGATAAACACTCAGTCCAGTTGCATTTCGAAATCCATTTCCGGTATCGACTCCCCCCAATAAAAGCGCGTAGGCCTGAAGCCTTTTGCCAGATTTGGTCGGCGTTGTTGCGCATGCGCTGGAATGCCGGATGTCAATGTTCTGTTCAAAAGCGAATGGGCTGGGACTTCCGCCTGGCGAAATGACCCAGACGTGCTCCGATTATTGATGCCTGGGTTAGACTTGTGCAACAACAAGGCGGGACAGCGATGAGTGGTACGGGGGGTGGGGAGGGCATGACGTGTGTGGGGGGTAGGGGTGGGGGTGTAAAAAGAAATCAGTGGAGGGTTGATAAATGTAATGGCGCATTGCTCAAACCGTTATTTTCAAAAACACACATACACACATACACACATACACACAAACAGATATATATATATAGTGTCTCTCTATCTTTATTTGGCTTCCACTTTGTATGTATATGTGTGTGTGGTGCGTGTTTGTGTGTGTGTGTGTGTGAGAGAGAGAGAGAGAGAGAGAGAGAGGGGAGAGAGAGAGAGAGAGTGGAGCATATAAATTTAATGGCGCATTGCTCAGACCGTTATTTCCGAGAACACACACACACACACAAAAAATAAATATATATATATATATGAGAGAGAGAGAGAGAGTGTGTGTGTGTGGCTGGGAGTGTGTGTGTCTTTCTCTCTCTCTCGCATGTACTTCTATAGTTTTCAGCTTTCGACCTAAGAGAGAGAGAGAGAGAGAGAGAGAGAGAGAGAGAGAGAGAGAAGAGAGAGAGAAAGGGGGGGACACACGCAGTGTATGTCTGTCTCTCTCTGTCTCTCTCTTTGTCTCTTACTTTCTCTGTCTCCCAGTTGTTGCGTGTGTGTGTGTGTGTGTGTGGTATGAGCGTGTGTATGTGTGATATGCTTAGAGATAAAAGTAGTATATAAATGAGAGAGAGAGAGAGAGAGAGAGAGAGAGAGAGAGTGTGTGTGTGTGTGTGTGTGTCTTTGTCTTCTCGCATGTACTTCTATAGTTTTAAGCTTTCGACCTAAGGAGAGAGAGAGAGAGAGAGAGAGAGAGAGAGAGAGAGAAGAGAGAGAGAGAGAGAGGGAGAGAGGTAGAGAGAGCATATAAATTTAATGGCGCATTGCTCAGACCGTTATTTACGAGAACACGCACACAAACATGTATATATGTATATATATATATATATATATATACATTGAGAGAGAGAGAGAGAGAGAGAGAGAGAGAGAGAGAGAGAGGGAGAGAGAGAGAGAGAGAGAGAGAGAGAGCCAACCACAAACACACACTCTCTTTCTTTCCTCTCTCTCTCTCTCTCTCTCTCCCTCTTGCATGTACTACTATAGTTTTCAGCTTTGGACCTAAAGTCTATGTCTCTCTCTCTCTCTCTCTCTCTCTATCTATCTATCTCTTTATTTTCTCTGTCACCCAGTTTGTTTGTTTTTTTTGTGTGTGTGTGTGTTGTTATGAGCGTGTGTATGTGTGATATGCTTTGAGATAAAAGTAGTATATAAAATGTTATTCAAATCTCTTAACGGTAAATCGCAGCAGTCAATAAGACTTAAGTGATGCAATGTGTGTAGAAAGACTGCTCCCCTCGAGCAACTTATCTCAAGTGTTGTGAGCATTCCCTGAAAAGCTACACCATACAGATATATCAAAATGCAAATAAGAGATTTTGAAGGATCTGCGATGTGTCTCTGTAAGTATATCTATGTATGTATGTATGCAGGTGTGTGTAAGTATATGCTTGTATACAAGTGTGTATATGTATGTATGCATATGAGTATATGTGTGTGTTGGTTTGGTGGTACTCATGGTTAACTCTATATACGAATATATGAAGTAATGGAAGTGAATCCGCAGTATGAAATTAAACATTTTTAGGAAAAACAAATGATGTTATTAGTTCGCTGACAGAATCTGTTTCGACCTTTTATTAAAGCGTCTTCATCAAGAGCGAAATATTTATGATGGAGAGACCGGAATAAGTAAACCGGACTGTCGGATTCACTTCCATTTACTTCTATATTGTCTATTGAAAAACAAAAATAATCTGGATTTTTACATCTCGCGGGCTAATATGATCTACAACACCACGGATTTGTCAACATTACAAATCCTTTGAAATTTTCATCTTTCTTCAATTGTGCTGTGGACTTTTAACTTGCTTTGTGTGACTGGAATCATGAAACATTTTTGATACTTTTCATACATTTTTTATGTATTTTTTACAACAACTCTTTTGAGTTTCTTGTGGATTAATAATGCTTCTGATTTTTAAAAATAAATTTATTTTATTTTTAACACAGAATATGCATTTTCAAAATCTAAAAATTCCGGCTCCGAACATGAACGTTGTTGTGACACCTCCTGTTTGTAACGGTTTACTTACTACGTATTATTTAATTATTTAGTTATCATTCCCACTTTGTTCCCTTTGTTCTCATAAAATCAAGTCCATTATACTTTTTCTTGTCTTTTGTTGAATGCATTTCTTCGAGTTACGTCACGCATCATGACATCTTCCGCGTGTGCGGCGACGCGACCCGTCTTTCAAAAATATAACGCTGAACAATACAGTTACACAACAAAAAACATTTTATAAAGATTTTTTTATCTCCCTGTCATCTATTAAAACATCCATCAATTTCTTCACCCATAATACATCCTGATGAAGTTTAAAGAAACCGAAACGTTTAAGCGTCAATAAATAAATTGAATCTTATTTTTGGAACACTTGTTTTTTAAATTCTTAAATGGTACCTGAGTTATTTCCATATACTTCACTACATCATATAATAAGAAGATAATAGTATATAATAATATAGTAAATATATATATATAGTATATATATAGTGTAGATATAACAATAGTATGATAAACGATGTCGGGTTAGTTAGATCTGGATGGTCGAGGATTGTATAAACGCCCTATGTTTCATAAAGTGCTATAAGCATGTAGCTGAGGTCCTTTAGTGTCCTAGTATGACGTTAAACTGCATCTTGTGCTGAGGTTCCAATTCTGGAGGTTTCGGGAGTGTGAAGTACCCTTCATTGCTATTAATTCCAGCTTTACTATGACACAGGTGTGTAGTACCACTTGGGCCAAATCCGTGTAAATAGATAAAAAAATGAGTTTAAAATGTGTTAAAAAGGAGTTTAATTTATTATTTAAATAATACCCAACAAGAATAAATAAAGAAAAAAAAAAACGTCTTCGAAATAAAATAGCCCCAAAATGCGGATAAACTAAAGTCAAATGATATTTCGCCTTGATCTTTTGCGAAGCCTTTTCAAATTTATTCTGAAGACAAAACGGTTCTGCAGTAGATGAGGGAAGTGGCGTACAGAGTGATAAATGATAAGAGGCAAAAGGAAAGAATAGTGGGATTTTCTTTACTGCTCATATATATTATATATATATATATATATAATATATATATATATATATGCTTGCTCTGTATTTAATCTAATTTATTGATTATTATACATTGAGCTCTTTTTAGGTATTCATAAAAATCCTTGTATGAGTATATATGTTTGCACCTACAGGAGCATACAGTATGTTTATACAGTGAGATTTTGAGTATACCAGGTGGAATCATCCCTTACTACCAGTCATTTGGATACCTCACACACACACACACACACACACACACACACACACACACACACACACATAGCTAGTGTAGTGGTTAGAATGTCCGCCTATCAGCCTGACAGGTAGGGTTCGAATCGCGCACAAAGCACTGCCCTGTCTATAGCTCTGCTGATGAGGCCTAATGGACTGAAATGTACATACAGAGATCGACTTTTTCTCGATTTGTTTACGCTTTACATTTAAACCGATATGCACGCCTAATTCATTTAATTATAATTAATTAATTAACAAATTAGGTATGACTTTAATTAAGCACATAATCTCCGTTAAAACTGTCGGCCTTCGCCATTCAAACACATCGTTTGACCACTTCATATATATATATATATATATAATATATATATATTATATATTTAAAAATTTGTTTTGGGATGAAACAAAGAAATCACCGTGCCCAACCACAAATTTGTAGGAGCTTTATTTATTTGTAGAATTTTTTAAATATAAAAGTTTTTCATAAGCAACTACCCAGGTTTCAGGTTATTACACCATCGTCAGGCTGCCAATCTCCTGGTGTTTATTTGAACAGATTTTGTGTTGTTATCTTAAGAATGTTATCATAACAACACAAAATCTCTTCAAATAAACACCAGGAGATGAGCAGCCTGACGATGGTGTAATAACCTGAAACCTGGGTAGTTGCTTACGAAAAACTTTTATATTTAAAAAATTCAACAAATACATATATATATATAATATATATATATAATATATATATATAAACAAATATGGCTATTTTCAGCCGACAATATTTGGGAGAATATGTGCTTAATTGAAGTCAGACCTAATTTTTTTGAAAGTTAATTCATTAATGATTAATTAGGCGGGATTTAACTACTTAAATCTAAGTTTAAACAAATCGAGAAAAATCAATCTCTGAATGTACATTTCAACCTAATGAGACCTGATGAGACCTAATAGGTTGAAATGTACATTCAGAGATTGATTTTTCTCGATTTGTTTAGCCTTACATTTAAGTAGTTAAATCTCGCCTAATTAATCATTAATGAATTAACTTTCAAAAAAATTAGGTCTGACTTCAATTAAGCACATATTCTCCCAAATATATATTGATTTTTCTCGATTTGTTTAGCCATACATTTAATAGGTATTCCCGCCTAATTCATTATTAATTAATTAATTTCAAAATTAGGTACGACTCCAATTAAGCACTTATTCTCCCAAAAAATTATCGGCAAAAAGCCATTCAAAAAACAAACCGTGTTTACATATATATATATAATATTATATATGAGAGAGAGAGAGAGAGGAGAGAGAGAGAGAGAGAGAGAGAGAGAGAGAGAGAGAGAGAGAGGAGAGAGAGAGAGAATATTTGCTTTTGTTTAAAAGGTTTAACATAATTTTATGGGTACTGAATGAGCACGTAAACAAAGATAAACAGAATTCAATCGGCTCCAATCAAAATGGTTTCTGATTTATGACTTTTATGGTCAAGAAAGACAAAACATCTCAAATAATCTGAAGATTTTTTTTCGAAAATGCACAAAATAAATATTTGTTCTGCGTGGAATGAACAACAACAACAACAAAAAAACAAAAAAAAAAAAAAAAACAAAAAAAAAAGGGTTGGAACTAAAGGATGTTATATAATTGAGCTGACATAAAGTATGAAATGATCATAAACATCGCGGAAGATCTAGGAAGAAGAAGCTTAGAAGGCATAAAATAAGCGGGAGGGAGAGGGGGAGTCGGAATGGTTGAACTAGAAAGAAGGAAGGGAGGGAGGAAGGAAGAAAGAAAGAAGGAAGGAAGGTAAATTAGATACACAGAAAGAAGGAAACATAGATAGATAGATGGATAGAGAGAGAGAGAGAGAGAGAGAGAGAGAGAGAGAGAGAAGGGAGAGGGCGAATGAAGAAGAAGAAAAGAGAAGGAAGGAAAAGGAGATGCAAAAAAGAAGGAAAGAGAGAAGGAATATAGAAAAGAAGGATGAGGAATGGAGAAGAAAGGTAGAAAAAGGATATAAAGAGAAAAAAAAGAAAGAAAGAAAGAGAGTTGGAGAAAGAGATAGAATAGAGAGATGAATGAAGAAGAAAAGAAGAAGAAAGGAAAGAAAAGGAGATGCAAAAAAGAAGGAAATAGAGAAAGAATAGAGGAAAGAAGGAAGAGGAATGGAGAAGATAGGAAGAAAAAGGATATAAAGAGAAAGAACGAAAGAGAGAGAGAGAGAGAGAGAAAGAGGAGAGAGAGGAGAGAGAGAGAGAGAGAGAGGAGAAGGAAGGAAGAAGAAATAAAGGAAGGAGATACAAAAAAGGAGAGAGAAGGAAACGAGAGAAAAAGAGAGAGAGATAGAAAGAAAGAGAGAGAAAGAAGGAGGAAATGAGGAAGAAGAAAAGAAGAAAGGAAGGAAAAGGAGATGCAAAAAAAAGGAAAGAGAGAAAGAATAGAGGAAAGAAGGAAGAGGAATGGAGAAAAAGGAGATAAAGAGAAGAACGAAAGAGAGAGAGAGGAGAGAGAGAGAGAGAGAGAGAGAGAGAGAGAGAGAGAGTAGAGGAAAGAAGGAAGAAGGAAGGAAGAAGAAATGAAGGAAAAAGAGATACAAAAAAAGGAAAGAGAGAAGGAAAACGAGAGAGAAAGAAGAGAATAGAGCAAAGGAAAAAGAATATACAAAGAATCAGAGAGAGAGAGAGAGAGAGAGAGAGAGAGAGAGAGAGAGAGAGAGAGAGAGAGAGAGAGAGAGAGAGAGAGAGAATAAAGAAAGAAGAGTGGAAAGGAGGTGGAATAATAAATGTTAGCGATTGAAAAAAGAAAAAACAGAAAGGAAAAAGAAGGAAAGAAAAAGAAAGGAATGAAATGAACATAAGAAATAAAAGAAAGAAGGAAGGAAAGAGAGGTAAGAAACAACAAAGGAATGCAAGAAAAATGTAAGGAATGAAAGAAAAAAAGAAAAAGAAAAAGAAAATAAAGAGTGGAAATAAGGAAGGAAAAGAAACGAAAGTCGTGAAATAAAGAATGAAATAAAGAGAGAAAGAAGAAAATAAGTAAGGAACGATAAAAGAAAGAATGAAAGAAAGAGGTGAGGAAATGAAGGAAGGGAAATAAAAGAAAGAAAAAGAAGAAAAAAGGAATGAGCAAAAGGAAAATGAAATCAGGAAAGAAAGAAAAATGTACAATAGAGAAACAGTAAGCAAAAGGAAATGAAGGAATAAAAAAATGAAGGAAAGAAAGAAGGAAAAAGAAAAGAAGTAAGAAAGAAAGAGAGATAGAAAAAAGCACGAAGAAGAAAAAAGGGGAGGGAAAAAACAAGAAAAGAAAAGAAAAGAAGAAAAATGGAAAAATGGAAACAAGAAGAAAGAAAGAAGGAAGGAAAGAAAGAAGGAAAGGAAAAAGAAGAAGACCTGAAGATAAAAAAAAAACGGGATGGACAAAGGGAGGTAAAAAGAAAAGAAGAAACAAGGAAGAGTTAAAACCAAGAAAGAGAATCAAAGAGTTCTACAAAGGGAGGTAAACAGCATGAGATATAAAATGGAACACTAGCCATCAGACTAAGTTGTAAAGAGAGGAACAAGAATTTTGTTGCGGCAATAATAATTCAAAGAGAAAAATTGAATTTGCCAAGAGTGAGACATAGCTGTGCCAGGAGACTCCCACCATCCGAAACACATCCAATAGACAAATACCATGGCATCTCTTGGGAACTGACGACTCTAAAGAATATTAGGGTTAGGGTTGCGCCTTTAGTCATTAGCGCCTTTGGAGTGATGCCAAAAATATTAGAGGTCAGACTTGAGAAACTAGAAATTCGAGGAAGGATTGCGATCGGCTTGGGTCAGGGGAATAAAGAGAAAGGTTAGGGAGATCTGAGAAGACTTGTTGTCACTTGGTCTCCAGTAGCAGCCACCAGACATATTTATTGTGTGGAAATAACGCCTTAAGAACCATTTGTAAAAAGAAACATTGAATAGTAAGTATATGTATATATATAAAATAGTAAGTATATATATATATAAAAAACTATTTCGTTTACCTGATGAATGCTTTTAGCGGGAAACCACTGGTAGTAATATCGTTCCCAAATAAATGAATAAAAGCTAAAACTTTTATTTGTCACTTCATTCAACTATATATATATATATATATAAGTAAAAAGTAAAGTCGTCGGGGCGGCTTAAAGTCGGTATCAGCCTGACAGCGAGGGAGTCTATCCCCTTTTCAGTTGCGCTAGACCAAGGAGATTATTTTAGCATCTACGGTGAAGCGCCACACCTACCATCAGCTCCTCACTTTACCGCACAGATCTCTGAGCTACTCATACGCTGAGTTGGCGAAGGCCGGTATCGAACTAGGAACCTTGTGGTTTCTGGCCGAACGCTCTACCGACTGAGCTGACCCGGCCAGGAGAGAGAGAGAGAGAGAGAGAGAGAGAGAAGAGAGAGAGAGAGAGAGAGAGAGATATGGGTAGAATAAACTAGCAGGACATGTGGATATACCAATGATAATTTAATTATTACAACGTTTGATATGTTTACTTAAGAGCTATTGTCAAATGGTTCAATATGTAAAAATTATGATAATCTTGATTTCACGCTTTCTCACACTTTTTTTCCTTCTTTTCATCTTTTTATTATGTTTGATTGAAACAGATCATTTTCATCGCTTCAGCGCGCTTACCCTTCTTTCTGTCTTTCCCCTACTCTCTTTCTGTCTTTATTTCTTATTATATTTTTCTGTGTAGCGTGTCCTTTTTATTCCCTGTCTTTCTTGATAATAAAAAACGGAATGGTCAATTTAATTGACACTCATGAGAAATAAGAATTCGTCGGATAAGCAACACCAGATAATCTGGATTTACGTGTTTGCATTTTATCTCTGACGATTTGGAAGGTCTCATTTTTAACCAAAGGGTGTTGCAAGATGATAACGCTCTTACTATTAAGGAACATCGGTATTGATACATAGATAAATTTCTATAGTAAATCATTTACAACATAATTCTATCGTACGCTGTGTCGAAGGAACTTAACTCTTTGTCGACCATATTTGCACCCACGGCAGTACTAAATTTTCTTGGTATTTTTTTTTACCTGTATGATGTGATATTTCAAATTTCTCTACTTAAGATGATAACGCTCTTACAATTAAGGAAAACCGGTATTGCTTAGCGTTATCGCTTCCGCGCGCTTAGCACCTCTTTCTATCTTTCCCCTACTCTCTTTCTTTCTTTCTTTCTTTCTTTCTTTCTTATTATATTTTTCTGTGTAGCCTGAGATTTTTCTTACCTTTGTTTGTTTGTTTGTTTGTTTGTTTTCTAACATGCGGCAAAAAGATATGGGGGTTGGTTTTAAATTTCTGGCAGTAAATCAGAAAAATTTGGTTGAGATGAAATGGCGGCTCGAAGAATATCCGGAATGGAATTGGAATCCTTGCTCATAAGGAAAACAAAATTCAAATTTATGGTTAAAAAAAGACAATAAAATAAAAAAAGTCCTGTAAAATAATCAAATAAATATTGAGGTACAGATATATTTTATTACTTTCCCTATTCCTTGGCATTGCAGTCTCGGAGGACTATATAATTCTTGTGTCCCTGAAGTTACAGCGCCTCCTGTGACTGGGAAGTCCAATGTTCGAAAAAACATTCTAAACACAGATGTCATATGTGAAGGCTGTTCTGAAGATGTTGATGTGCCGGTGCTTTTTTGCCGCCGCTTTCTTCTTCTTCTTCTTCTTCTTCTTCTTCTTCTTCTTATTATTATTATTATTATTATTATTATTATTATTATTATTATTATTTACACCTTTTGAGTTTTCACATCAGTATTAGCTGATGGCCTTTCACTGGAGTCTGAGTGACAGCAAGTCTCCTCAGGTCTCCAGGACTCTTCTGAGTATTTTGGCAGATTGCAGCAGTGCAGTGTTCTGAATGGTTTCAATCCTTCCTCTAATTTCCAAACTTTCCAAACCCTTTTCTAATCCTTTTGGGACTGTTCCAAGTGCACCAACTACAATTGGTATCACTTTCACTTTCATATTCCATAACTTTTTAAGTTCTCTGGCAAGGTCTAGATATTTGTCCATTTTTTCATTTTATTATTATTATTATTATTATTATTATTATTATTATTATTATTATTATTATTATTATTATGTGAGTTTCTTCTTCTTCTTCTTTTTATTATTTTTATTATTATTATTATTATTATTATTATTATTATTATTATTATTTGAGCTTCTTCTTCTTCTTCTTCTTCTTCTTATTATTATTATTATTATTATTATGTGAGCTTATTTTTCTTCTTCTTCTTCTTCTTCTTCTTCTTCTTCTTCTTATTATTATTATTATTATTATTATTATTATTATTATTATTCCTCTTGGCTTCATGGTGTTGCGCCAGAGTGGCTTCAGACATTAACTGTCCGTTAAAGGAGAGCCTGCCTTCACCGAGGGTGGCCATGAGCCAAATTTTCCCAGTTGGAAGGGGTTATGCCAAAGCACCATAGATCAGTTATTATTCCATTGTTAGAACAACTATTAACTGTTTGCCTTCTTGAAGTCGCTCAGAGCAGCTTTTCCTATCGTAAGTCGATGGCTGAACTGAAACAGAATTGTGAAACGTGAAATCAAAAAGACGGAACCCTTGCAACAAACCAAGAGAACATGGAAAAAAAATTGGACGAATTAGAAATCCGGGGAAAGATTTAAAACCACCTGAATCTGAACACCGTTGAGGTTGATTAGAATACTGGGAAGGGTCTTAGAGAATTAATTAGTTTCTTTGTTTAATGGCACACCAACGTTCGTGGGTTATTTAATGCCAATTCCATCATTGCACAATAACAGTAGTGATACTATTTAATCAATAGCTAAAGGTTGATGGAGAGGAAATTCATGCCCTTTTCAAGGGTATTAATCCGAAAGCGAACGTAATAACACGACAGGAGTTCAAACCCTACCACATCTTTCACTAAAGTCTGAGTGACAGCAAGTCTCCATGGCTCTTCTAATTAGCCTAACTTATTTCTACAGTGCTGTGGTCTGGATAGTTTTATTGATAGTTTTTCACTGAAGTCGGAGTGACAGCCAGTTTACCTAGCTTTAAAAACTGTTTTAATGAGCCTAGCTTATTTTAACAGTGCTGTGGTCTAAATTGTTTTAGCTGGTGGTTTTTTACAGAAGTCCGTGTGTGTAACAGCAAGTTTTCCCGGTTCTCAAATACTTCACGTTATCCTAGGTTATTTAAACACTGCTGTGGTCTTGATAGATTTAACTGGTGATTTTTCCCTAAAATCAGAGTGATAGCAAGTTTACCCAGCTCCCAATAATCACTTCTAATTTGCCTAACTTATTTTAACAGTGCTGTGGTCTGGATTGTTTTATTAGTGATTTCTAACTGAAGTGTGAGTGACAGCAAGTCTACTCGGCTCCCAAGACACTTCTGATTTGCCTAAAGTGCTGCGGTCTGGGTTGTTTTAACTGTTTTTTCCGAAGTCTTTGTGACAGCAAGTCTCCTCATGTCTCCAGGACACTTCTAATTATCCTAACTTATTTCTACAGTACTGTGGTCTGGATTGTTTTAGCTGGTGGTCGTTTACTGAAGTCTGAGTGACAATAAATCTCCTCAGGTCTCCACCCGCCCTGTCGGTGGGGCGTTCGAAAGCCTCGACTGCACCCCTGCAGAGGGGTAAGACTCTCCCAATGGGGCCACGGTTGGCCGTGGGTGGTGACCCATGATGCTTAAGGATAGAACCCAGGTGGTTGAGCAGTCCATGACTTGCAAAACTCCACTTTGGCCCCTCTCCTGGGCTAGAAGGGTGATCAATCAATCGGCTGGTCACGTCAAGCCCTAGCACCTATATGATTGCTCCAATCCTATTGCCCTTATGACAAGCACCACCCCTTTTTATCATATGGGTGCTAGAAGGCGGTGGTTGAGGGTCTACATGTCCTGTGAATGACGTTAAACTCTATCTGATGGTGAGGTTCCAGTTTTGGAGGTTTAGGGAATGTGGAGCACCCCTTCATCACCATTGCTCCCTGGTCCACTCTGACCCGGAGTGGTAGTACCTGTTAGGGTCCCATCTATGGGTTAAATAGAAAAACATGAGTTTATAAACAAAATTGTATTATCCATTAAGAATGGATTTATTTCAAAACTTTATCGGCATTAAATG
>CM042160.1:5714805-5717305 GCA_023376005.1 Doryteuthis pealeii
TCAGAGTTACTGGATCAACACAAGGTCTTCTTTTTACATAGTTTATATTCTATAATATATTATTCTATAATATTTTCCTCTTCAGGCTTGGGTAAAAAGTATTTCATTAATTTATATTATGTAATCTAGTTTACTTTAGGAATATTTTATTAAACACGTTTATTTAGCTTTAAAAAAACTTATCGTCTTGTCTGTGAGTTTATTTACTGTTAAATAAAAACCTAAATAAACATAATTGTGCTAATTTCATAATTGATACTTAGAGAGATATTTCGAGGATTTATTTACAGCATCATTCATTTATTTAAAAAAAAATAGAAATGAAAATAAGAGAAATGAATAAACAAGTGACTCCGTTAAACTTAATACTGAATTAGTAACTGTTCATCTCAAATTAGGGCTTAAAGTGTGTCTTCTTCCACTACGGTAATTTATATGGTAAAATCCTCCATTAGGGCCACCTGTTAGCCCTGTTTGGCTACCTGTGATGCTTAAGGACGGAATAATGGTGGCTGAGCAGTTCATGACATGCAACACTCCACTTTGGCCCTTACTTAGTGTTGAGTATCTGGCCGCCATCCTTGGCCAGTTGTAAAGGAACTTAAAGTAAATAAGTAAGTAAGTCAATAAGTATCCAGTGGTATAGTAACCTTTGGTAAGTAAGTAAGTCAATAAGTATCCGGTGGTATAGTAACCTTTGGTAAGTAAGTAAGTCAATAAGTATCCGGTGGTATAGAAACCTTTGGTAAGTAAGTAAGTCAATAAGTATCCGGTGGTATAGTAACCTTTGTTAAGTAAGAAAATCAATAAGTATCCGGTGGTATAGTAACCTTTGGTAAGTAAGTAAGTCAATAAGTATCCGGTGGTATAGTAACCTTTGGTAAGTCAATAAGTCCTGTGGCATAGTACTACGTTCCGTCGTCCAAGATGATCCATGTAATAATGATCTAAGGTTAAGAATCAGGCTAGTATAAATACAACAACAGCAGCAGCACTGTCAGTGATTGGACAATAGGTTGCCTTCCCTGGTCACGTGGTAGTCAACGGGCCTCATGCCTTATATATAACAAACATTCCAACACTTAGGCTAAGCGGTCGGTCGGATGGGACCCCTTTGATCGATCGGTGGGCTACGTCAAACCCTAAAACCTATATTATTGTCGAAATCCTATTGCTCATATGTCAAATCCTAAACCCTTTTTTATCATCTATGTGCTAGAAGGCGGTGATTGAGGGTCTCAGTGTTTTGGGTATGACATTAAACTGTGTCTAATGGCGACTTTTCAATTCTGCAACACTGGGGAGTGTAGAGTAATCCTTCATGACCATTACTCCCAGGTCCACTCTGACCCGGAATGGTAGTACTTGTTAAGATTCCATCTATGGGTTAAATAAAAAATGAATTAAAAATGTGTTTAAAAAATGAGTTAACAAATTTTGAATACTCATCAAGAATGAATAAAACAAAACTTCTTTTGTATAAAATAACACAGCAAGGGTTGACATGCCGTAAAATCGAATCAAGGAAGCAAGCAACCAACCAAAGTATGGTCTCTGGGGGAGCATATTGACCCTAGTTGAGACCCACGGCTTTAGACATTCCTATACCACGTAACATCCACTGCCTTGTGGTTATCCTCTGGATAGAAAAGGCTAAGGGAGAAAACCCTGACAGAAATCACGGCTTGGACTCCGTTAGGCAGTTCAGTGTGTAAAACACTATCTGGTAACTCCTGCAGCCAAACTGACGCCGAATGTATTGGTTCACCATTCCTTTGGATCACGCCAGTAAGGCAGAGAGGGGTCCCTGTCACTTGGGCAACCCTGAAGGGGCGCTGCAACTTCAGGGGCACAACAAAAACTTTATCATAGTCTTTCGAGACTGAATAGCCAATGAATGAATGATACCACGTAATAATGGTGGTACGTGGTCTAATGGTTAGAGTTGTAGAAAATGGACTCTTTGACCAGAGTTCAATTCCTGGACGAAGCTGTCTGCATATCACATAGAGCTAATATCCCCGAGAAAGGTATAAATCTAATTCTCCCTCCAGCTTTGGTTAAATAGCAGGACAGACTGGGTTATTTAACCATGGCTAGGTATCCAGTCTAGAAGAATGAAAACTCTGAATTCAAACCTGTTAAACTCCGCTTAAGAAATTGACCTTGTGTCGCATCCTGCTCGTGCAGATGGGTTAGTAAAATATATATATAATATATATATATATATATATATATATAGCATCCACAGACACGTGTTTCGACTTATCAAGTTCTTTCAGTGTGGCTAGACATTTTGTAAGCTACCTACAGCCGGAATTGAACTCCGGTCGGTTGGATGTCAGTCCGGCACATTAACCATTAGGCTGTCTTCACTTACAGAATGGGAAGGGGATTTTAACTGCTTTAATACACACATCGCTTTGTGTGTAAAGGCCGTCACAGAGTGCTCCATTCAGAGAAGAGCGTTGCGTTTATAAGCTATATATATATATATATA
>CM042160.1:5724805-5732305 GCA_023376005.1 Doryteuthis pealeii
ATGTAAAGGAAAACAAAAACATGCAGACAATTATCCGGGTATAATTGAAACTATGCAAACGTTCAATCTGTCCACACATACATTGCACACATACATGTATGCATGTGAGTGTGTATGTATATACATATATGTGAGTGTGTATTTGTGTACATTTGTCTGTATATGTGGTGTGTTATAAAATGTAAGAATTGGTCTCTCTCTCTCTCTCTCTCCCCCTCTCTCTCTCTATTTAAATGTTGAAATAAATCCGATCGAATGTAAAAATTAGAAACCCCACCCCCCAAAAAAACACTGTATTCCTACTGTAAAACTGCAAAACATCGACTCTCACATATATCACTTGTGTATTTGTGTGTTAGTACATTATATATATATATATATATATATATATATATATATATATATATATATATATATATATATATATATATACTAGCAAATATATGCACCCTCCGGGTGCAAATATTTAAGTTTTGATATAATAAAATATCATATTAAATTAGAAAGGCTAATGAAACTGACTAAGAATGCAGATAAAAAGATCTGCAACAGAGGGGGTATAATCGAAAAATAGAACAACTTTGAAACTAACTATTCCATCATTTTCCATTACTCCCCTCTTTCATTGGTAAATTTTCCTAATTTAACTATTTAGTTAAAATAGGAAGTAAAGGATAATATTACAGTTATTTCTTCTTGTAAATAAATTTCTTTTAAGATTTATCCACGAGATTTTTGTTTATATTTCTTAAGATAAAACCAAACAATTAGAAATCAATAATACCAAGCACATATTTATTAAAATAAAATTTTAAATATCAATATGCAAATTAGCCTTCTCGTTCAAACTGTACACCGCTATTTTGTTGTATATAAAAATACAATTGTATGTTATCAGTACGTAGATATGGTCAACAGTATTAATAATGTAAAACAATTTTTATTAATAACTGAAGGTTTAAAAGAATGAAATCATGAAGAATTTGACGTAAATAATTAAGGGAATTGTGACTTGAGTAGTAATATAGTTTCGGTTACAGACAGAAAAACACATAATCTCCATTATAATAAGATATATATATATACTTACACAGAAAAAATACTTGTTTATATATATATATATATATATATTTATCCATACACAGAAATATATATATATATATATATATATATATATATATATATATATCGAAGTGAATGAAAAATGTTTTCTTTCACTCTTTTTCTTCTTTTTCTCCTTTCTTATCTATCATTTTCCTTCTCCTTTTCTTCCACTTTCTTCACTCGTCTCTTTTTCTTCTCTATCTTTTTTATCCTTTCTTTTTCTCCATCTTTCTCTCTCCTCCGTCTTTAAGATAATGGCTCTTTATGTTATTATTTTGTGCTGTTGTTATAAGAGATTCAGTTTTCATTTCTTAGCCATGTCCAGATTTTCCTGTTGTAATATCTCCAGTTTGTCACTTGAAATATCCGTATAGTTGTCTTACTTCCCAGTTTCTCTTCACTAGTTGTTCTTATTTTTCTATTTGTCCATATGTTATGAATCATTTCAAACAATCGATATACTCGTAGTCATCACAGATTTTACATATAGATTAGTGTAGTTGGCTGAGTGGCCTTTCGTCGTTATCAGTCGGACAGTGAGGGAGTCTATCCTCTTTCGGGATTGAGATAGATACGTTGCTGGAATCATTTCAAACAATCGATATACTCGTAGTCATCACAGATTTTACACACAGATTTATATACTGCTGTAAGTATATGGAGTGGTATTTTGCCGCTATCAGGCAGACAGCGAGGGAGTCTATCCCCTTTATTCTGAATTGAGATAAATATGTTGCTGCAATCATTTCAAACAATCAATGTACTCATAGTCATCACAGATTTTACAAACAGATTTGTGTACTTTAGTAAGTAAATAAAAGTTGGTGGAGTGGCCTTTTGTCGCTATCAGCTGGACGGAAAGGGATTATATCCCCATTATTGCTATTTGTAGAGAAAGTCTTACTGATTGTCTTCTGGGACATAAAAGAAACATTACAGTCACGTCACACCAAAAACACCGGTTCTCGCTAGATCACCGAAGTTAAGCAGCGATAAGCATGTCCAATACTTAATTGAGTGACTACTTAAGCAACAATAGGCACTGTAAACAACAGGAGTCCTTTGTTTATCAAAATGATTTGAATCAGTATAAAATGACCCACCGAGGTTTGATATGCCGTAAAACAATTCAGCCAACCATGAAAAGAGCCATCACCCTTGATTTCCTTGAGAAAGGTTCTTTCTATTGCCAACTTTTGGGGCAAAAATTACCTTATTTATTGAATAACCATCGTACATTTAACATTTCTTTTAATATATTGAACTAGTTCGTTGAGACGCTGTAATTGTTATATACCCACTAACATCGGGTAAATATACTGAATAATGAGACAAAAAAAGGGCCAGATAAATATAATGGTTGTGATAATTTAGCGGAAGAGAAAGAATGAATGATATATATATATATATATATATATAATATATATATATATATATATATATATATAGAGAGAGAGAGAGAGAGAGAGAGAGAGAGGCAGAAAGAGAAAGACAGACAAACAATAGATTAAAGAAATAAAAAAAAAGAATGGAAGTTTTTGTGTATACTAGTGTATGTGTCTGTAAGTGGGTGTTTATACGTGTACGTGTGTGTGTGTGTGTGTGTGTGTGTGTGTGAGAGAGAGAGAGAGAGAGAGACAGACAGACAGACAGACAGACAGACAGAGAAAGACAGGCAGAAACAATAGATTAAAGAAATAGAAAAAAGAATGAAAGTGTTTGTGTATGTTAGTGTATGTGTCTGTAAGTGGGTGTTTATACGTGTACGTGTGTGTGTGTGTGTGGTGTGTGTGTGTGTGTGAGAGAGAGAGAAAGAGAGAGAGAGAGAGAGAGAAAGAGAAAGGCAGATAGAAACAATAGATTAAAGAAATAGACAAAAGAAAGAATGGAACTGTTTGTGTATGCTAGTGTATGTGTCTGTATATGGGTGTTTATATGTGTATGTGTGTGTGTGTATGTGTGTGTGTGTGTGAGTGTGTGTGTGTGTGTGTGAGAGAGAGAGAGAGGGGGGTGAGGATGATAGATTTGGTTCTTACTAGTTTTCTCTTGTCTACTTCGTCGGCCGCCATCTTTTCCGGTCATTCTGTTGGTTGCTTTCTTCTTTCTTGTTCGGGCTGTCCCAGCCCCAAACCGCGCGGATTGAGAAGCGACATCTCGAAAGAACGTCTTCTCCCGATGTGCAACTGGTCGCAACTGACTAAAACTAAAACGTCTATCTCACGGGTCCAATTGGCGCATTTCCGGAAGGGGTTAAGTAAGAGTCACCACTCGTCAATTATAACCATAACATTTAAAGCAATTTTCCACTCAGTCCCTCCGATTTTGAATTTTTTAACGAACTCTGATACAAAATTTATACTACACTACTTACATAATTCATGGATTACCAATGAATTATGTAACATAATTTACTGAATGTAAAAAGCAAGCAATTACCCGAGATACTGATGTCTACCACATTTTGAGTATGAAATAATGCTGTGGATATTATAGCATCCGGTTTCTTTTATAGTATATTAGACAGTGAAATATGAAATAAATATAAAACGGATGTTGCGCTAGTAGGAATGAACGAATACAGATGCTAGAGAAATTATGTACGAAGGTGATTGTAATTGCGAAGGAAAATTGCACTTACGATTGTTTTAATGAATTTAGGGATGAAATCAAGTATAGTCGTTTTTTCTCACCAATTTCTGTTTTTTTTTTTTAATTTTGTTATTTTTCTATTTTATTTCACTTTTTCTTTTCTCTTCAGTTTGTCGCTTGAAGTATCCATATAGTTGTTCTACTTTCAAGTTTCTTTTTTTTTTAGTTATTTTTCTGTTTGTCCATATGTTGTTGTAATTGCTGTCAGTAAAGAAGGTCATGCTGATAGTCTTCTGGGAACGAAATGACCAATCATTATCTCCCTTGAAAAAGACACTTAATTATCTTGGAATTAAAACTGTCACCCGCACAAGCCAAACAATTAAACATTTATTAAAACACTCCACAAATAAACATGAATCCAATGCCGGTGTCTATAAAATATGCTGTGAACAATGCGACAAGGTCTACATTGGTGAAACTGCCAGAAATCAAAAAAAAACGTTTATATGAACACTCTAAGGACCTAAAATTTGGAAGCACATCTAATTCGTTAGTAACACACAATTTATTAACAAATCACAATTTTACTTTACAAAAATCATCAATGATCGCCTTCATCCACAATCGAAATGTACGTCGTATCGTAGAATTCCTGTTGCCAATTCCTTAAGCAAAATTCACCTTATTCATTGAATAACCCTCGTATATTTATAATTTCTCTTAATATCTTGAACTTGAAAAAAAATAGTTCAATGAAACAGTAGTTGTCACGGAGAACATTTTTTAAAACGAAACATATCCAAAGTGGGAAGCAAATCCTTATTTTATCTTTCTAAACTTTGTTTATTTTTTTTTCAAATAAATTATTTATTATATATATATTATATATATATAATATTATATATATATATTAGAGAAGAAAGTATTTATACTAATATAGCAAACACAATGTTATGATCAGGAAACAATTTTCAAGTTTCAATATATAATATATATATATTATATATTATATATATATATATATATATATATAATATTACCTAAATAGTCTGGAAACCACGTAGCAGCATTCGGCCTGAAGTAAATATCACTCATTTTATTTGAAGCTGTTCTTTTTTTCTTCAAATTTATCACTATATACATACTGTCGGATTCACTCACATTTTTCTCTTCAACGATATATGTATATATATGTTGTTTTATTAAATAAAATTGGTCCACGTTCGTTCCGAGAGTTTAATTCCCTTGTACCGGTCATCGATATTCTTTAAACATCGTTTAAAATTGTTTTAAAAAAATGTGTTTTAAAAATTGAGTTTAACAGCATATTTAAATGCCCATCAAGAATGATAAACAACAAACGTCTCCGACATAAAAAACCCAATAAGGGTTGACATGACCGTTAAAATTACTCTCAGTCCACTCTGGCCGGAGTGGTAGTATCTCTGTTTGGATTCCATCAATGGGTTAAATAGAAACAAATAGATATTTCCTAGTTGAGAAACATGAGTGACCCAGAAAAAAACAGAAACACATTATTATTTATTTATTCCTCATTAAACTAAACCTAACCCAACCTACCCTACCCCTACCCCTAAGCCCTAACCCTAACCCTTGTTGGACTCAAACTTAAAAAATAATTAAAATTACACATTTATTACAAAAGTTGGTGGATTACTGTTTTTCTGGGTCTCCTTTAAATTATGGTTACTCAACTAGGGGTTAGGTAAGGGTTTAGGGTTAGGTTTGGTTTGGGTTTACGGTTAGTTTAATGGGAAATAAATAAATTGGTTCTGTTTTTTCTGGGTCACCCTGTAATATCATGTTACTCAACTAGGGGTGGTTAAGGTTTAGGGTTAGGGTTAGAGTTGGAGTTAGGGTTAGTTTAATGGGTATAAATAATTTGGTTCTGTTTTCCTGGGTCACTCTGTAATATTATTATTACTCAATAGGGGAGGGGGTAGGTAATGGTTTAGGGTTAAGTTTAGGGTTGGGGTTTTAGGGTTAGTTTTAATAGAAATATAGATAATTTGGGTTCTGTTTTCTGGGTCAACCTGATATCATGTTACTCACTAGGAAATAACCACACATGTTTGAGATAAATATGAGTGCCCATCAAGAATGAATACAATAAAAAGCGTATACGCATAAAATGACCCAATAAAGGGTTGACATGCCTTAGAAACCCAACCAACCAACTAATTAATACCAACCAACAAAATCCCCAGATCTCCAGAACTGGAGCCTCACCATCAGATGCAGTTTAGTATCCTACCGAGGACGCCCTTTTTTGGGGAGGGTCAAACCACTCTGTTGGGAATACAATCAGTGTATTGTAAGTAATAAAGTAGGAATAAAAAAAGAAAAAGAAAAAAAAGAAGAAGGAAAAGTTGTAAACAGTGTGTGTGTGTGTGTGTGGGGAGGTGGTGGACGAACGAAAACAACAAAATTGGCGGAATAAAAGAAGTTAAATGATAAGGATTAAAGAAAGACGAAACAGTGGAATAGCAATTTGGGTATTTATCATGATCCCGTTGATGAAGATAAAGGAGAGAAAGTCACGAATGGGGGGTTAGGGCCGGTGGGGCGTTGTGCGAAACCGACCGTTTGCATTCTCGAAACATGATGCCACGACTAGAAGAACGTAGAAGAACGTAGGACTAAGACGATCAAAGCACGGAAATTTAAATGAGCAGCCATGTATATATCAGTACGTTTGTACCTCCGTGTGTCACGTCCCGTCCTCACCTCAGATAACAATTGAACATTCCGTTTGTTGTGGCGGGGTAGGAAAGGTATAAAAAGTAAGGGTAGTATATATATATATATATTAGTAATATTATATATATTATATAATGATGTGTGTGATGATTGATTGTATATATATAGTGCATATATGATATCATATTTATATATGTATGTATTATATATATTGTATATATATATGTAGTATATATATGTATATATATGTATATATACTGTTAATATATATATGTTATATATATATGTATAATATGTGTATATATATGTATATATATATGTATATATGTGTATATATAGTATAATATATGTGTATATTTGTATATTGTATGTATTATATTATATATATATATACTGTATTATTATAGTATATATGTATATGATGTTAATATATATTTTATATATGTATGTATATATATATATATGTGTGTGTGTGTGTGAGTATGTGTTATGTATATATATATATGTTATTATATATATATGTATATATATATAATACTGTGGTGTGTGGTGTGTCTATATGTGAGTATTGTGTTAGGAAGCGCTGTGTTAATGGGAAAGTCATGGGAAATGGACCCGTCGCCCGAGTTCAAATCCTACAGTGGTAATTGCATTTCACTTAGCGCTAATACCCTTGGAAATGTATGAATCCACTCTCACTCCAGCTATGGGTAAATAGTAGGGCAGACTGCTCTTTACCCTTGGTTAGGCAACCGGTCTAGGAGAAGGTAAACTCTGAATTCAAACTCTGTTAAACTCGCTTAACAATTGACTTTGCGTCACATCCTGTTGTGTCGAGGGGTTGGTAAATGATATTATATGAGTATGTGTGGGCGGGTAATGTTTGTGTACGTTGAGAGAGAGAGAGAGAGAGAGAGAGAGAGAGAGAGAGAAGAGAGAGAAGAGAGAGAGAGAGAGAGAAGATGGAGAGATACACAGTCACAATGAAAGCAACAGAAAAAAAAGACGGGAGGAAGAAATACGGAACGACTAAAGTGGTTTATCTTCTGTGTGCATGTATGTTATGTGCCTGAGTGCCTGTGT
>CM042160.1:5734805-5746648 GCA_023376005.1 Doryteuthis pealeii
AGAAAAGTGCGACTGGTGTTCGAAGTCGCTAACTACGGTGGCGCACGACAGCATGTGAGTCTTTACGCCACTTGGTCGTTCAAGCATATTTCTTCGTAGGCCCGAAAGTACTCGGGAAAAAAATGTGTTCTTTTAACAAATTTCATCCTGATGTTAGAAAATTGGCCTGGAAACTTGAAAGGATCGAGAAAAAACCCATCAGACAGGAGATATTGGTCCTGTTTAATAGTGTCTGCATTTACATACACACACACACACACACACATACCACACAGCACATTATACACAAAACACACACACAGTCCACCGAAGTTCATATCCCGAGTACTTTCGGCACTTCGAAGTGTCATCATCAGTTTTTTTTCAAAGTATATTAATGGATGTAGAGGCTGTAAGTAGTAGAATTGATAGGAAAAGTGTTATAGGTTTTATTATATATATATTATATATATATATATATATATATATATATAATATATATCTTTGAAAGGAAGGAAAAAGCAACACCGCTATTCCATGATAAAATTTATTTCGACTAAAATTGGGGCCTTTTTGAGAAGTAAATTCTTTTTTTTTTGAGAAGTAAATATTTCAGTTATGCAATTCAAATTATCTTGATCTACCATCTGATGAGACGAAATTTTGGGGAGCTATATTAAATCAACTTAGATTTATAAAGGCCCCAATTTTGGTCGAAATAAATTTATTAGATAATTACGTGTTGAGTTTGTCCTTCCTTTCAAAGATAAATATTGCTCGGTACATAATCAAAAGTTTATTATACATTGAGCTCTTTTTAGTGATTTAAAGATTCACTGTATTTGTACATACTGGATCATACAATAATAATACAGTGTATCTTAGAAATCAGATATAGAATTATCCCTTACTACCAAGTTTTGGATACCTCTCATCTATATATATATATATATTAGGGACTGGCAAAGGGAGCCTAAAATGCATTTTTGACAAAATGACTTTAGCCCCCCTACAGAAAATAATTTACCAAAAATCAGGAAATTATCGGATTTTAATGAACTTGTCAGCGTTTATGTATCAATAAATGATCTTTATAATGCATTATTTATTTTATTTCAAAACTTTCTCATTTTTTTCAGGTCACTTAATTTTGACCTCCCTTATGTAGGGGGCGTAAAATGTTTTGCAAGTTGATCATTTCCGATACTAATTACAGTATAAATAATGAGATAAAAGACCGAAGTTATGAATAGAAACAAAAAAGTTTTTACGGTTGCGCTTCTATGAGAAAATAAGTACCGAAATTCGAAAAATAAAATGTAAAAAAAAAAAAAAATTAAGTTTTTGGAGATTTCTTTTTTACTCATTTCGATAATTATTTAATTGGCTATTATTTTATAAAAGAAAAAAATTATACATCGATGTTTTTTTGCTGTACATTTTCAATCGAGTTTTTCTTCAAAACTTATTAATTTTGGCGCCTAAAATAAGTTTTGCGTTAAGTACATATTTATTTTTAGAATCTAAAAATATAACATTTTAAACTTAACATTAGGATTTTCATATTTTAAATGAATTTTATATATTAATTTTTCATAGCAAAAATACTAAATTAAAGTTTTGAAATAAAATAATTGGTGCATTATAAAATTCATTAATGATAAATCAATACTGAAAATTTCATTAAAATCGGATAATTACCTGATTTTTGGTAATTTTTTTTCTCCATCCCAAATGTTAGTTAAAATTGTAAACAAGCGCCTAAAACCATCGAAAAAGAGACAGAATGGCAGATCGCGTCGAAATTAACCAAAACATATGGTTTTAAATCTTTTAGAAATAAACTGCATATGTAATTATATTTGTCTTTTTTTAATGTTGGTTATTATGCTACTACTTATCGATTTAGACAAAGTTTAACCTTAAATAATAGATTTAATTATTCTTAATTCGCTTTTAAAACTCGTAGTATCCGATTTTTTCTGCCAGTCCCTAATATATAATATATATATATATATATATATATATATATATATATATATATATATATATATATATATATATATATATATATATATATAGTGCTGGTTCTATTTGTGTGTTCGTAGCCGATAAACGTTTAAACAACAGAGGTCTTGATAAACATTTGGCATGAAAATAAACCAGGAATCAGCTTAAAGGTTAAACGGCTACAGGAAGTAATCACTGGAAATTCCAAAAGGAAGAAAGAACAAAATATTTTTTCAAGGACACGGGCTTTAAATACACCCGTGGTGTTTCGGAATTAAATCCAACGACTCTAATTATTTTGCTATAGTTTTTAGGGGGGGGGGGGATTTTTTGCAGTTTTTCGCATTTTTTCAGAATTTTCTTCGGATTATAAAATAATGAACCTGTTAAATTCAGATTATACCCCCCCCATCCAAATAACCCCTATTTAATAAAAAATCTGTCAAAATTTTATTTTTATTAATCTTAAAGAAGGACTTCATTTTGCAATGTGTGTTCGTTTTTTTTTTTTTTAGAAATTTATTTTTTGCTTAAAAGATGCCTGCCTTTGCTTGACATTTAAAAAGTCGAGGGATTTCTCTTTAAAAAAATTGAATGAAATGATATTTATTTATTTCTTTTTCAGTCACAGCATTTATTTAATTCGTCTTTAATTGTTGTACTTTTCTTTTTTTACATAATATTTTTTTAAACTGCTGAATCATGGAGAGGCAGTTGAAGTAGTCCGGTTCATATAAAAAAAACTCACAAAAAGTCATATTACAATAATAATATAAGAAACTCACAAGAAGAGATAATAATAATAAACTCAATTGGGATACCTAGCTAGCTAGCTAGATAGATAGATAGATATTAGCAGAAATAGACGCAAATAATAATAATAGAGTAAATAATAATAATAATAATAATAATAATAATAATAATAATAATAATAATAATAATAATGAAAAAATAATGAAGCTAAAAGAAAATGAATGAAGCTAAAAGAAAATGAAAAAATAATGAAGCTAAAGGAAAAAATAATGAAGCTAAAGGAAAATGAAAAAATAATGATGCTAAAGGAAAATGAAAAAATGGACAAATATCTGGACCTTGCCAGAGAACTGAAAAAGTTATGGAATATGAAAGTGAAGGTGATACCAATTGTAGTTGGTGCACTTGGAACAGTCCCAAAAGGATTGGAAAAGGGTCTGGAATTTTTGGAAATCAGAGGAAGGGTTGAAACCATTCAGAACACTACACTGCTGCAATCTGCCAGAATACTCAGAAGAGTCCTAGAGACCCGAGGAGACTTGCTGTTACTCAGACTCCAGTGAAAGACCATCAGCTAATGCAGATGTGAAAACTCAAAAGGAGTAAATAATAATAATAATAATAATAATAATAATAATAATAATAATTTTTACCATACAACAAAATGGTATATGCATAAACCAGAACCTGTTCTTGAGAACGAAACGCATAAAATTCTCTCGGACTTTGAGATAAAAAACGGATCACCTTATCCCAGCAAGAAGACCAGACCTAGTGTTGATAAACAAAAAAGAAAGAACTTGTCAACTGGTGGATTTTGCAGTGCCAGCAGATCACAAGGTGATGCTGAAGGAAAATGAAAAAATGGACAAATATCTGGACCTTGCCAGATAACTGAAAAAGTTATGGAATATGAAAGTGAAAGTGATACCAATTGTGGTTGGTGCACTTGGAACAGTCCCAAAAGGATTTGAAAAGGGTTTGGAAAATTTGGATATCCAAGGAAGGATTGAGACCATTCAGAACACTGCACTGCTGCAATCTGCCAGAAGAGTCCTGGAGCCCTGAGGAGACTTGCTGTCACTCAGACTCCAGTGAAAGACCATCAGCTCATGCTGATGTGAAAACTCAAAAGGAGTAAATAATAATAATAATAATAATAATAATAATAATAATAATAATAATAATCTTTTATTTCTTCTATACCACTCATTGTCCCAGGGAGGTCCTCTCTGCAGCATCCAGTATTATTAGTGTATTCGCCAAGTAGTTGGATTGTCGTATCTCATCATCATCATGCTAATCATCATGTCGCGCAATCAGCACGGATATCCATGACACTCTCTCGCCAACCTTCTCTATCACTCATTGTCCCAGGGAGGTCCTCTGTGCAGCATCCAGTATCCGCGCAGAACTGGTCAATTTACGTCCGTACTGGGCGGCCCACATTTGTATGTCCATGTACTGGGTTCCACAGGAGAACGTCGCTTATGAGTTCGTCCTTGGTTCTCAAGCAGTGTCCAGCATGTCTTGTCTGTCTCACGCTGATGGTTTGTGAGATAGGGCGCAAGTGGCCGTACAACTGCTTCCCTGTGGGGTGCTGTTTCCACTACTTGTTCAAGATCGCACGCAGCATTCTTGTGCAGCTCCCATCTAGCTTATTCTTAAGGCGCTTCGCTAGGGTCCAAGTGGTGCAACCATACAGCAGCACTGATACAACCAAAGCCTGGAAGAATTGTCGTTTTAACCTGTCAGTGAGATCGGATTTCCACATTATTATTATTATTATTATTATTATTATTATTATTATTTACTCCTTTTGAGTTTTCACATCAGCATTAGCTGATGGTCTTTCAGTGGAGTCTGAGTGACAGCAAGTCTCCTCAGGTCTCCAGGACTATTCTAAGTATTCTGACAGATTGCAGCAGTGCAGTGTTCTGAATGGTTTCAATCCCAAACTTTCCAAACCCTTTTCTAATCCTTTTGGGACCGTTCTAAGTACACCAACTACAATTGGTATCACTTTCACTTTCACATTCCATAACTTTTTCAGTTCTCTGGCAAGGTTCAGATATTATTATTATTATTATTATTATTATTATTATTATTATTATTATTATTATTATTATTATTATTATTCACAAATTTGTCTGAGGGAAAATATTACTGATGATAATTATTGCAAAAACTGAGAAAAAGTAATGATAGAATTATATTCCAACAAAAAACAGAAAAACAAAACAAAACAAAAAACAAACGAAAAGAAAAACAAAACAATATAACAGATAATATCCATAATCAAGGTATCGATAAAAAATATTGAAAAAAAATGTAAGTCGACAATAAGCGTGAAAATAATAATAATAATAATAATAATAATAATAATAATAATAATAATAATAATAATACATGTAGACTTTGCGGTATTAGAGATGAGACTGTAAACCATATACACTGCGAATGTAGCAAACTAGCACAACAGGAATGCAAAACTAGACACGACTGGGTTGGGAAGGTGATCCACTGGGAATTATGCAAAAAATTTGACCATACAACAAAATGGTATATGCATAAACCAGAATCTGTTCTTGAGAACGAAACACATAAAATTCTCTGGGACTTTGAGATAAAAAACGGATCACCTTATCCCAGCAAGAAGACCAGACCTAGTGTTGATAAACAAAAAAGAAAAAAAACTTGTCAACTGGTGGATTTTGCAGTTCCAGTAGATCACAGGGTGAAGCTAAAGGAAAATGAAAAAAATGGACAAATATATGGACCTTGCCAGAGAACTGAAAAAGTTATGGAATATGAAAGTCTAAGTGATACCAATTGTAGTTGGTGCACTTGGAACGGTCCCAAAAGGATTGGAAAAGGATCTGGAAAGTTTGGGAATCAGATGAAGAATTGAAACCATTCAGAACACTGCACTGATGCAATCTGACAGAATACTCAGAAGAGTCCTGGAGACCTGAGGAGACTTGCTGTCACTCCAGTGAAAGACCATCAGCTAACACTGATGTGAAAACTCAAAAGGAGTAAATAATAATAATAATAATAATAATAATAATAATAATAATAATAATAATAATAATAAATGGGAGTGAAAGTGATACCAATTGTAGTTGGTGCACTTGGAACGGTCCCAATAAACTTGGAAAAAAGACTGGAGGAACTGGAAAAGAATTGAGACCGTCCAGACTACTGAATTGCTGCAATCAGCTAGAATACTCAGAAGAGTCTTGGAAACCTGAGTAGACTTGTTGTCACTCAGCCTCCAGTGAAATACCATCAGCTAACTCTGATGTGAAAAACTCAAAAGTAGTGATAATAATAATAATAATAATAATAATAATAATAATAATAATAATAATAATAATAATAATCTTTTATTTCTGGTTGAAATAATTTAGGATCCTGTACGGGAAGAATTTTCAGCAAGTGTTGGATTGATCTGTTTACCACATTTTAAACATGCTGCCGTAAAGGAAGGTTTCCAGTAATCTGATCAAAATGGCCTCTTCATGTGCTTAACCGGTTCCCTTGGGACAATTTGGTAAAATATCGCAAAGCTCCCCCAGGTTCAATCAATAAATAAATTGAAACAAATAACCCGTCCGCCATTATTCTGCAGACTAACCAAAAAGAAAATGGACTCTCCTACCAGAGAATTATGGCGGGCTTTCACTAAAGTTCAACATGTCTCGTAAATCACAATGGTGGTTGAGATACCTTTTTGGTTACTTTAGACATTGTATCGCCAAAAGAGAATATTTATATTGTAAGAGAATTAAACCAGAAAGAGGTTAACACACACACCACACACACACACACACACACACACACACACACACACACATATATATGTATATATATATATAATATATATATGTATATATATACACATATGCACGTATATACATTGATACATACATATATCTATACATATATTCCTATTAATAGATAATTTGCTATGTATCTATCTATTTCGATAGATTACACATCTCTATTTGTGTATAGACATTTTTATATTCAAATTACCCCTTCCATCAACTATCAAATCTATCTATCTATTTATCTATCTATCTATCTATCTCAGTCTGCTCAAACCTATGCGTCTATTTCTGCTAATATCTATCTATCTATCTAGCTAGCTAGGTATCACAAACTGTTTATAACTATGTATGTATGTATGTATGTATGTATGTATCTATCTCTCTATCTAGAGATAGATGTCCCATTCTGTTTATATCTATCTATCTATCTATCTATCTATCTATCTATATTGCTAGCTAGCTAGCAAGCTAGCTAGATATATATGAACAGATTAGGATTTATGTCTAGCTAGCTAAAGAGATAGATAGATATAAACCGGTCTAGGAGAATCTGTTTAAATCTATCTATCTATCTATCTAGCTAGCTAGCCAGCTAGATATCCCAACCAGTTTATTATCTATATATCTATCTTGCTAGATAGATATTCCAATCTGTTTATATCTATCTATCTATCTATCTATCTATCTATCGAGCTATCTATCTATATATCTATCTATCTATCTATCGAGCTATCTAGCTAGCTATCTAGCTAGATGTATATCCCATGCTGTTTATATCTATCTATCTATCTATCTTGCTTAGATTGGGATTTATATCTATCAAGCTAGCAAGATAGATAGATATAAACCGGTCTAGGAGAATCTGCTTATATCTATCTATCTATCTTGCTAGACAGATATCCCAATCTGTTTATATCTATCTATCTATCTATCTATCTATCTATCTATCTGTGTGCAAACATGTGTATCTATCTGTGTTAATCTACATTTATCTCCCTCTCTCTCTATATATATATTTACCAACCCCTCCACACGAGCAGGATGTAACACAAGGTCAATTTCTTAAGAGGAGTTCAATAGGTTTGAATTCAACATTTTCCTTCTCCTAGACCGGTTGCCTAACCAGGGTTAAAGAGCCCAGTCTGCCCTACTATTTACCCATAGCTGGAGGGAGAGTAGGATTCATACCTTTCCCAATTGTATTAGCGCTAAGTGAACTGCAATTACCTCTCTATGTATGCACTGTCACACACACATATACAGAGAGAGAGAGAGAGAGAGGAGAGAGAGAGAGAGAGAGAGAGAGAGAGAGAGAGAGAGAGAGAAGGAGTGTGTCTATCTGTGTTTATCTATATTTATCTCTCTGTATCTATATGCAGAGATAGAGTCACACACACACACACTTATATACACATACACACATGCACACAAACACACACACACACACATAGAAAAGAGAGAGAGAGAGAGAGAGAGAGAGAGAGAGAGAGAGAGGGAGAGGAGAGAGAGAGAGACAGAAGGAGCGCTTGTCTGTCTGTTAATCTATATTTATCTTTCTCTATGTATATGCAATGATATCACACACACACACACACACACACACACACACAGAGAGAAGAGAAAGAGAGAAAGAGAGAGAGAGAGAAAAAGAGAGAAGAGAGGGGGGCAGACAAACAGACAGACAGAGACAGACTGACAGACTGACAGACAGATAGACAGACAGAAGGAGCGTTTGTCTGTTCATCTATATTTATCTTTCTCTCTATATATATGTAATGATAGAGTCACACACACACACACACACACAACACACACACACACACACACACACACAGAGAGAGAGAGAGAGAGAGAGAGACAGACAGACAGACAGACAGACTGAGCACTTGTCTGTCTGTTCATCTATATTTATCTTTCTCTACGTATATGCAATGATAGTCACCCTGCCCCGTCCCAGACATAGAGAAGAGTTATAAATATATAAACATTATCTTCCAATATATTTTCTGCCGTTATGATTTTCGATAAACCCAGCCTCTCCATTTTGCTCTCTCTCTCTTTCTCTCTCTCTCTCTCTCTCTCTCTCTCTCTGTATATATATATATATATATATATATATAGATAGATAGATATATATATAGAGAGAGAGAGAAAAGAGAGAGAAAGAGATAGATAGATAGATAGATAGATATATAGATAGGAAAATACTTTAGATAGATAGATAGACAGATAGATAAATATGAAGAGACTTTAGATAGATGGATAGATAGATAGGAAGAGACCTGATAGATAGATGGATAGATAGACAGGGAAAGACTTTAGATAAAGAGAGAGAGAGAGAGAGAGAGAGAGAGAGAGAGAGAGAGAAAGAGAGAGAGGAGGAGGGAGAGTCAGACAGACAGACAGACAGACAGATAGACAGACAGACAGAGCGCTTGTCTGTCTGTTCATCTATTTATCTTTCTCTACGTATAGGCAATGATAGTCACCCTGCCCCGCCCCAGAATAGAGAAGAGTTATAAATATATAAACATTATCTTCCAATATATTTTCTGCTGTTATGATTTTCGATAAACCGAGCCTCTCCATTTTGCTAGCATTTCGCCAAAATAGGCTAAGACACATTACGACGATATTTGACGTACAATTTTCCAACAAGTGATATACAGTCTGCCTCCAGTAAACAAACGTGCATGCGTATAGCGTGCATATAAATACATGTAAGACAGTTTTGGGGATTTTGAACATAAAAAGGTCGAACAAAGACATTTAAGAGAATGTTTATGATGTTGTTGCGTCGAGCCGACATTCGATCAGCATCTCTGAAGATGGAAAGGGCCAACAATACGAAGGTTAAGGATATTGGGTGTGATGAATGGGAATGAATATAACTCTTCATTGGCCATTGCCTTCACTTCTATTCAAGCGAGGCATCCTTTTTGAGGGATTATCTGATCATTTTAACAAGAAAATTTCCCTTCCTCCCCTTCGCTTTCTCTCTCCCCTCTCTCTCTCTCTCTCTCTCTCTCTCCTCTCTCTCTCTCTCTCTCTCTATATATATATATATATATATATAAGGATAATCTACTGAGTCAGAGAACCTACTATTAGTTTCGCATAAAGCTCTTCAGGGCTAAAATCAGAGTCAGATTTTAGCCCTGAAGAGCTTTATGCGAAACTAATAGTAGGTTCGTCTGACTCAGTAGATTATCCTTATTACTTGGCTCTACTTAGGTATCGAGCACTTTTTACAAATTAGCTTCTCCTAGCGGTTATATGAATATATATATATATCTTATATACATATATATACATATAAATTGTTTTTTCTTTTGGCAAATACTGTACCAATAGATTATTTTTGTTGGTACGAATATCTTGGTCTTTTTTTTTTTTCAAAAATTTTTTTCTCCCCGGTTGATGTTTGGTAGTATATTTTACATCAAACTCTCTGCCGGGTTTTTTCTCTCCGCAAGGATCTACCAACACGCTTGGTATATTAAATTAATATATATATTATATTATATATATATATATATATATATAGATAGATAGATAGATAGATAGATAGAAAATACTTTAGATAGATAAATAGATAGATAGATAGATAGGAAATACTTTAGATAGATAATAGATAGATAGATAGATAGGAAAATACTTTAGATAGATAAATAGATAGATAGATAGATAGGAAAATACTTTAGATAGATAAATATATAGATAGATAGATAGGAAATACTTTAGATAGATAAATAGATAGATAGATAGATAGAAAATACTTTAGATAGATAGATAATAGAGATAGATAGATAATAGATAGATAATAGGAAAATACTTTAGATAGATAAATAGATAGATAATAGATAGATAGAAAATACTTTAGATAGATAAATAGATAGATATAGATAGAAAATACTTTAGATAGATAAATAGATAAATAGATAGATAGATAGATAGGAAAATACTTTAGATAGATAAATAGATAGATAGATAGATAGGAAAATACTTTAGATAGATAAATAGATAGATAGATAGATAGATAGGAAAATACTTTAGATAGATTAAATAGATAGATAGATATGAAAAATACTTAGATAATAAATAGATAGATAGATAGGAAAATATAGATAGATAGATAGATATAGATAGATAGATAGATATGAAAATACTTTAGATAGATAAATAGATAGATAGATAGATAGGAAAATACTTTAGATAGATAAATAGATAGATAGATAGATAAAATACTTTAGATAGAGAAATAGATAGATAGATAGATAGGAAATACTTTAGATAGATAAATAGATAGATAGATAGGAAAATACTTTAGATAGATAGATAGATAGATAGATAATAGGAAAATACTTTAATATTAGATAGATAGATAGATAGATAGATAGATAGGAAAATACTTTAGATAGAATAAATAGATAGATAGAAGATAGGAAAAATACTTTAGTAGATAAATAGATATAATAGATTAGATAGATAAGATTAGATAGATAGAAATAGATAGATATAGGATAATAAATAGATAGATAATAGATAGGAAAATACTTTAGATAGATAAATAGATAGATAGATAGATAGGAAAATACTTTAGATAGATTAGATAGATAGGAAAATACTTAGTAGATAAATGATAGATAGATAGATAGGAAAATACTTTTAGATAGATAGATAGATAGATAGGAAAATACTTTAGATAGATAAATAGATAGATAGATAGATAGAAAATACTTTAGATAATAAATAGATAGATAGATAAATAGAAAAATATAGATAGATAAATAGATAGATAGATAGGGAAAATACTAAAGATAAAATAGATAGATAATAGATAGATATGAAAAACTTTAGATAGATAAATAGATAGATAGATATAGGAAAATACTTTAGATAGATAAATAGATAGATAGATAGGAAAATACTTTAGATAGATAAATAGATAGATAGATAGATAGAAAATACTTTAGATAGATAAATAGATAGATAGATAGGAAAATACTTTAGATAGATATAAATGATAGATAGATAGATAGATATGAAAATACTTTAGATAGATAAATAGATAGATAGATAATAGAAAATACTTATAGATAGATAGATATAGATAGATTAGGAAAATACTTTAGATAATAAATAGATAGATAGATAATACAAAATACTTTAGATAAATAAATAGTAGGAAAATTACTTTAATAGATAAATAGATAGATAGATAGATTAGATATGCAAAATACTTTAGATAGATAATCTCTCTCC
>CM042160.1:5746748-5769248 GCA_023376005.1 Doryteuthis pealeii
CCACTTGACCCGGAGTAGTAGTACCTGTTAGCGTTTTCCATCTATAGGTTAATAGAAAACATGATTTATAAAACAAAATGTATTAATGGCATTAAGAATGAATTTATTTCAACAACTTTGTCGGCATTAAATGACCCACCGTAGTTGATATGCCGTAAAACAAAACAAACCAAATCATGCGGCCATGCATAGTCTATACGTTTAATTGGTGGGCTATAGCACACCTTATATTACAAAATTATTCCAAAATTAACACGCGTGGAAAGAAAGCTCATAAAAGCTACCTAATTCTGTGTCCGCTTTCTTTGGTTACCCAGCTAACTCTCAGTCTGTATCTTGTTCCCACGATCAGATTGACCAATCAGAGAACAGCTAAAAACAGCTCAGCCAATGATTAAACCTGGTCAATTATTTTACGGGTATTTTCCATGACTCTTTTTTTTTTACAGAATTACCAGTTACTTTTTTGAATTCTACACTACCGTACATAATCAATAGTCTACTTATCAAGTATACAACACCTAGGCTGCTCCTGCCTCCTCGCCTAAAAGGGAAAAGGTTGGGTTTATTTCTCCGTGCCTGAAAAAACAAACAAAATGGTTCTGTGCACAAACTGAGAAAAAGTAATGACAAAATTATATTCCAACAAAAAACAAAAAAACAAAAACAAAACAAAAACGAAAACGTAAACAAAAAAACAAAAAACAAACAATATAACAGATAATATCCATAATTAAGGTATCGATAAAAAATACTGAAAATAAAAAATAATGGAAATCGACAATAACCGTGGAAAATAATAATAATAATAATAATAATAATAATAATAATAATAATTGGACAAACTACATCAAAGCGAAAATTGATAAGACCGCAACAAAAATAGTAAATGTAGACTTTGCGGTAATAGAGATGAGACTGTAACGCATATATCTCTGCGAATGTAAGCAAACTAGGCACACCCGGAATACAAAACTAGACACGACTGGGTGGGAAGGTGAATCCACTGGGAAATTATGCAAAAATTAAATTTTGCCACACAACAATGGTATGCATAAAACAGAATCTGTTCTTGAGAACGAAACGCACAAAATTCACTGGGACTTTGAGAATAAAACGGATCACCTTATCCAGCAAGAAAGGCCAGACCTAGTGGTTGATAAACAAAAGAAAGAACTTGTCAACTAGTGGATTTTGCAGTGCCAGCAGATCACAGGGTGAAGTTAAAGGAAAATGAAAAAATAGACAAATATCTGGACCTTGCCAGAGAACTGAAAAAGTTGTGGAATATCAAAGTGAAAGTGATACCAATTGTAGTTGGTGCACTTGGAACGGTCTCAAAATGATTAGAAAAGGGCTTGGAAAGTTTGGATATCAGAGGAAGGATTGAAACCATTCAGAACACTGCACTGGTGCAATCTGCCAGAATACTCAGAAGAGTCCTGGAGACCTGAGGAGACTTGCTGTCACTCAGACTCCAGTGAAAGACCATCAGCTAACACTGATGTGAAAACTCAAAAGGAGTAAACAATAATAATAATAATAATAATAATAATTGTTGACTTATTTTGGTATATAAGGTGTGTGCTAGTTGCCAGCTTTTATTTATAGACTCGCCGAGAACTATGTGATCAAGCTCTTGGCCAATCACTGGCAGTACTCTGCTGTTAATATAATACTTAAACGGAGCACAGTGACCATAATTACTTTGAACCTTCGTGGACGACGGACATAGGATTGAATCACTGGACCTTTAACAATACGCAGGATAGGACTTATTCACTTACCAAAGGATTCCATAACTCAGGACTTATACGCAGGATAGGACCTTTTCACTTACCAAAGGATTCCATAACTCAGGACTTACACGCAGAATAGGACTTATTCACTTACCAAAGGATTCCATAACTCAGGACTTATACGCAGGATAGGACTTATTCCTTACCAAAGGATTCCATAACTCAGGACTTATAACGCAGGATTAGGACTTATTCACTTACCAAAAGGATTCATAACTCAGGACTTATACGCAGAATAGGACTTATTCACTTACCAAAGGATTCCATAACTTCAGGGACTTGCCGCAGCTAGGACTTATTCACTTACCAAAGGATTCCATAACTCAGGACTTATTACGCAGGATAGGACTTATTCACTTAAAAGGATTCCAAAACTCAGGACTTATACGCAGGATAGGACTTATTCACTTACCAAAGGATTCCATAACTCAGGAACTTAACGCAGGATAGGACTTATTCATTACCAAAGGATTCCATAACTCAGGACTTATACGCAGGATAGGGATTCCTATCTTACACTTACCAAGGATTCCATAATCTCAGGACTTATTACGCAGGATAGGACTTATTCACTTAACCAAAGGATTCATAACTCAGGACTACACGCAGGCTAGGACTTATTCACTTACCAAAGGATTCCATAACTCAGGACTTACTACTCTAAGCCCTTTTCAACTGCCTCCTCGCCTAAAAGGGAAAGGGTTGGGTTTCTTTCTCCGTGCCTGAAAAAAACCCAAAATGGGCATGCCGACGGTTCCACGCATTTTTGCACTGGCCTTGTGTTAATCCGTCCTGGTGGGAGGTCCGGAAAATAAATGCACCTAAGATTGCTACGGAAAAGAGTCTTCTGCTTATATATGTGCGAATGTAAAGACATTTATTGCCTTTTACGTTGATTAAAACAGTACGAAGGATTGCAGATGATATAAAGCGTTCGGATCAGGAGGAGCAGGTCTGCTGCTTCTTTTTTTTATTCTTTTATTTTTTATTTTTTTATTCTTTTCGATGTCTAATATTACGTTGTAGTGATTGGGTTAACATTCACGTTGGCTTATTAAATTGCTACGTTCGTGGGAATGACGAAATGAGAGAAAAAGTTGTAAAGGAAAATCTAAAAGACTCGGAGGAAAGGGAAAGGAAGAAACTTTTATTTCGGATAAGAAGAGAGAGAGAAGAGAGAGAAGAGAGAGAGAGAGAGAGAGAGAGAGAGAAGAGAGAGAAGAGAAAAGAAGTAACGACAATACTAACAACGCTAAAGAAGAGAAAAAAAAGAAATTGACATTCAGGTTAAATAGGAGAGTGTGTGGGGGGTCAGAGGGAAAATAGAAACGAGATAGAGATAGATAGATAAGTAGTAATAGAGAGACAGAGAAAGATATATATATAGAGATAGGGGTGAAAATAGAAGAGAAGTTTTAGAAAAGAAAAGGGAAGGAAAGAAGGAAAAAGTTAAATAGGAGAGTAAAAGGAGAGAATACGGAAAATAGAAACGAGAAAGAGAGATAAATAGATAGATAGATAGATTAGAGAGTCCATTTCCTACGACTTTAACCATTAGACCACGCGCCTCCATAGGGTCCCAACTATAGGTCAAATAGATTTGTTAAACGATTTTTTGATATTCCTATTTTGCAATACCCTAAAAAAGTACAAATAAATTTAAGAGACAACTACACAACAAATGATAAATGAACGTTCAAAAATGCTCTAACTTCAAGGCATAAAATAACCCTAAACGAACTGACATGGCGTTAAGATCAATTAAAATCAGTTAATAATAAAAATTGCGAGACAAGATTAAGAAAGACAAAGAGATAGATAAACAGATAGCTTGATAGATAGATAGATAGATAGATAGATAATTAAAGAGTGAGAGGAAACACAAACATAGTATAAAATAGTTTGTTTGTTTAATGCCATATTAACTTTAATGGGTTATTTAATGCCTAATCCATGCTTTTAGAAGAACAGTAGTGGTACTACGTAATCCATAGCGGAAGGTGACGAGGGAGTTCATACCTTTCCCAATAATACGTCCGAAAGCGAACATTATATAATGATAAAGAAGATAGTGAATACTTTGTAGATGAAAAAATATTGAGAAATCTCTTGAGATGGATGAGGACTAGAAGAGACAAATGTAGGGAGCAAAGGTTTATAATGAGGAAGTGGAGGGAGGAAAAAGGATTGGAAAACGAAGAAGAAAACTATGATAGCCGATCAGAAGAGAAAGAAAAAAAAGAAAGAAAGAAAGAAAAAGAAAGAAAGAAAGAAAGAAAAGAAGAAGACTAAGAATAAACTAGGATAGCAGATAAAAAGAGAGAACAAAAGAAAGAAGAAAGAAAGAAAAGAAGACCAAGAAGAAGAAGAAGACACTATAATAGCAGATCAAAAGAGAAAAAAAGAAAGAAAGAAAAAAGAAGAAAAAAAAAGAAAGAAAGAAGAAGACCTAGAAGAGAAGAAGAAGAAGAAGAAGAAGAAGAAGAAGACTATAATAGCAGATCAAAAGAGAAAGAAAAAGAAAGAAAAAGAAAGAAGAAAGAAAAGAAAGAAGAAGAAGAAGAAGACTATAATAGCAGATCAAACAGAAAGAAAAAGAAAGAAACAAAAAGAAAGAAGAAAAAAAAGAAAGAAGAAGAAGAACAAAAACAAGACTATAATGGCAGATCAAAAGAGAAAGAAAAAATAAAAAAAAACAAAGAAAGAAAAAGAAAGAAGGAAGAAGACCATGAAAAAGACAGCAGATCAAAAGAGAGAAGAAGAAAGAAAGAAAGAAAGAAAGAAAGAAAAAAAGAAAGAAGAAGAAGAAGAAGAAGAAGAAGAAGAAGAAGAAGATCATGCGAGCAGATCAGAAGAAAGACAACAACAAAAAAAAGAAGAAAAGAATTTCTGAAGCAAAAGAAAGAAATAAAGGAAGAAGAAAAACAAACAAAGAAAGAAAGAAAGAAAGAAAGAAAGAAGAAGAAGAAGAAGAAGAAGGTCATGAGAGCAGATCAGAAGAAAGACAACAACAAAAAAGAAGAAAAGAATTTCTGAAGCGAAAGAAATAAATAAAGGAAGAAGAAAAAGAAAGAAAGAAAGAAAGAAAGAAAGAAGAAGAAGAAGAAGAAGGAGGTCATGAGAGCAGATCAGAAGAAAGAGAACTACAAAAAAGAAGAAAAGAATTTCTGAAGCAAAAGAAAGAAATAAAGGAAGAAGAAAAACAAACAAACAAAGAAAGACAGAAAGAAAGAAAGAAAGAAAGAAGAAGACCAAGAAGAAGAAGAAGACTATAATAGCAGATCAAAACAGAAAGAAAAAGAAAGAAACAAAAAAGAAAGAAAGAAATCTCTTGAGATGGATGAGGACTAGAAGAGACAAAGGTAGGGAGCAAAGGTTTATAATGAGGAAGTGGAGGAAGGAAAAAGAATTGGAAAACAAAGAAGAAAACTATGATAGCCGATCAGAAGAGAAAGAAAAAAAAGAAAGAAAGAAAGAAAAAGAAAGAAAGAAAGAAAGAAAAGAAGAAGACTAAGAATAAAACTAGGATAGCAGATAAAAAGAGAGAACAAAAGAAAGAAAGAAAGAAAGAAAGAAGACCAAGAAGAAGAAGAAGAACACTATAATAGCAGATCAAAAGAGAAAGAAAAAGAAAGAAAGAAAAAAGAAAGAAATAAAAAAAGAAAGAAAGAAGAAGACCTAGAAGAAGAAGAAGAAGAAGAAGAAGAAGAAGAAGAAGACTATAATAGCAGATCAAAGATAAAGAAAAAGAAAGAAAAAAGAAAGAAAGAAAGAAAGAAAGAAGAAGACAAGAAGAAGAAGAAGACTATAATAGCAGATCAAAGAGAAGAAAAAGAAAGAAAGAAAAGAAAGAAAGAAAGAAAGGAAGAAGAAGAAAAGAAGACTATAATAGCAGATCAAAAAAGAAAGAAAGAAACAAAGAAAGAAAGAAAAAAAAGAAAGAAGGAAGAAGAACAAAAACAAGACTATAATGGCAGATCAAAAGAGAAAGAAAAAAAAAGAAAAAAAAAACAAAGAAGAAAAGAAAGAAAGAAAGAAGGAAGAAGACCATGAAAAAGACAGCAGATCAAAAGAGAGAAGAAAGAAGAAAGAAAAGAAAAAAAGAAAGAAAGAAAAAAAGAAGAAGAAGAAGAAGAAGAAGAAGAAGAAGAAGAAGAAGAAGAAGAAGAAGAAGAAGAAGAAGAAGATCATTAGAGCAGATCAGAGGAAAGACACAACAAAAAAGAAAGAAAAGAATTTCTGAAGCAAAGAAAGAAATAAGGAAGAAGAAAAAGAAGAAAGAAAGAAAGAAAGAAAGAAAGAAGAAGAAGAAGAAGAAGAAGAAGAAGAAGAAGAAGAAGAAGATCATGCGAGCAGATCAGAAGAAAGACAACAACAAAAAAGAAGAAAGAATTCCTGAAGCAAAAGAAATAAATAAAGGAAGAAGAAAAACAAAGAAAGAAAGAAAGAAAGAAAGAAAGAAGAAGAAGAAGACCATGATGATGATGATGAGATGATGATAATGATGATGTTGAACAAGAGTAAGAAGCTTTTCTACAGGAAATAAAAATAATGATGACGGGGCATTAATGACTAAGCGTAACGTGCAGTATAAGCTGATCTTCTGTTCGGCCATGACAGTATACGGAGGCAAGAGAGAGAGAGAGAGAGAGAGAGAGAGAGAGAGAGAGAGAGAGAGAGAGAGAGGGTGGGGGGGGGCAGAGATCGAAGGCCAAGAAGTAAACGGTGATTTAGCTAATTCAATGAAATGTCCAAGTGGTCAAGCAAGAATGCTGCAGGTTCGAAATTATCAGAAACAAAGATACAAGTCATAAAAGGACAAGCTGGAATGTGTGCGTGTGTCTTGAGAGGGAGTTGTTCTCCCCTTCCTTCCTTCCTTCCCCCCTCTCTCGTGTACACCTTTAATTCTGCTTACTCCTACCCCTAACTCCCGCACCCCACAGCCACCAACTACAACCTTCTCTTTTCATTCTGAATGATGGTTTAGATAACCAGACTCCATTGAACCAAATCGTAAGCACAAAACCTCCACGACAGCACAATCAGATATGGAGAAATAAAAGAAATATAGAAACGTAATATTTACAAAACGGGACAATAAAAAAAATAACAAAAACAAAAGAACAAAAGAAAACAAAAAAGAAACAAAAAAAAAAAAAAAAAAACCAAATCTAAGGAGATTGATGTTGGCAGCCATTGTTTAATATGGCGTTTGGAAGAAAAGACACAAACGATTTTTCTTCATTTAGATTCTTCTTACGTTTCTACATATCTATGGTTTATTTCCTTTCATTTTTTTCCTGTTCATTTTTTGTAGTTTATTTTGGTTTGGTTTTGTTTTGTTTTACGGCATATCAACCTCAGAGGGTCATTTAATGCCGATAAAGTTTTGAAATAAATCAATTCTTAATGGATGATACAATTTTGTTTATTAACTCGTGTTTTTCTATTTAACCCATAGATGGGACCCTAACAGCTACTACCACTCGGGTCAGAATGGACCAGGGAGCAATGGTGATGAAGGGGTGCTCCACATTCCCCGAACCTCCAAAACTGGAACCTCACCATCAGATAGAGTTTAACGTCATTCCCAAGACATGTAGACCTGCAGCCACGGCCTTCTAGCACCCATATGATAAAAAGGGTTTGGTTTTGTTATACGGCATATGAAGCTCAGTGGGTCATTTAATGCCGATAAAGTTTTGAAATAAATCAATTCTTAATGGATGATACAATTTTGTTTATTAACTCGTGTTTTTCTATTTAACCCATTGATGGGACCCTAACAAGTACTACCACTCCGGGTCAGAGTGGACCAGGGAGCAATGGTGATGAAGGGGTGCTCCACATTCCCCAAACCTCCAAAACTGGAACCTCACCATCAGATAGAGTTTAACGTCATTCCCAAGACATGTAGACCCGCAGCCACCGCCTTCTAGCACCATATGATAAAAAGGGGCTGGGGCTTGCCATAAGGGCAATAGGGTTGGGAAAATCATATAGGTGCTAGGGCTTGACGTGACCAGCCGATTGATCGGAGGGGGCCTCTCCGACCGCCCGTCTAGCCCAAGATAGGGCCAAAGTGGAGTTTATTTTCTACTCAGTGTGTTCCTTGTCTTTAACTTCTCAAAGACACTGTGTCTTTCTCTCTTTACCTTCTCTAGTTTTCTTCTTTTTCGATTCCGTCTTTTGCGCGGTTTATTTTTCACATGTTGTATCGTTCTTTCAAGTTTCATTCATTGCTTTTCTATCCTTTTATTTTTCATTATTGTACCATCTATCTATTTATATTTGTCTATGTCAGTATCTATTTAGATAGCTATCTCGAAATCTATCTATTTTTCTATCTGGTTATCTTGTTGTTTCAGTCAGTTTTATCTATCGATGAGTCTACATATCTAGCTAGCAAGCAATCTCAGGCTATCTATCTATCTATCTATCTATCTATCTATCTATCTATCTATCAGTCTGTTCTTATCTATGTAACTATATAACTTGTCAACTAGTCTTCGCAGACTCTCTCTCTCTCTCCCTCTCTGTCTCTGTCTCTCTTTGTCTCTATCTGTCTCTCTCTATATATATATTATTACAGTGTGTATATAAATAACCTACTCAGTTTCACCATAAGGGTCTTCAGGGTTAAATACTTATATCAACCAAATATTGGGATTAACCCGATATTTTTTTTACCGGTAGGTCATTTCCTTTATATATATATATATATATATATATATATATATATATATATGTGTGTGTGTGTGTGGTGTGTGTGTGTGTGAAGAAAAAAATGGAAGTGAATCTGACGGTATGTAAAATAGTAAAAAATTTTAAAAAAATCCACAGGTTCAAATAAAATGAGAGATATTTATTCAGCCAACGCTGCAGTGTTTCAATCTGTTTAGTAGATCTTCTTCTTGATGATATAAGGAAAAGTAAAATTTATCACGGAATAATAAGGAGACTGTAATCGGTTTGTTTACAATGTGTTGAATGGAAAGTTAGCGCTCTTAGAATAGTTCGAAATTTATAAAAAATCATATATATATATATATATATATATATTACAAGAACATTACTTAGTTAAACTGAGATAAACGTATCGGAAATATGTTTATCTCAGTTTAATGACTTCAACTTACTGAAATACAAGGTAGGGTACTGATGAGATCCTATTGATTGAAATCATGGTAGACACATAACTCTTTCCTACTAGTATTTTAATAGCTCCATGTTTATGTTATATTGAGCATTTTTGGATAAATTACTAATACACAAAAGGTTAGTGAAAATTGAATACTATATATATATATATATATATATATATATGTATGTGTGTGTGTGTGTGTGTGTGTGTGTGTGTGTATGTCTGTCCTTGGATAGGCCAACATCAAGTATCTTACCCATCCCATTTGCCTCCGGTAGGATATGACACATGGTCGTAAATATCTAGCGAGTATCGAACTTGCCGTTCAGTACTAATAGATCTGCGAGACTAGCTTTCTAACCATTAAATCACAATGTTCTTTTTCATAGATTCTACCTATCTATCCGTACACACACACGCACAACCCCATATATATATATATATATATATATATATATATATATATATATATATATATAATCCTCTGTTCGTAATCTATTAGTCATTTCTTATATATATATATATATATATATATATATATAATATATATATATAGTATGAACAAAAGTAATAAGACAAACAGGAATATTTCTTGTATGTTGTTTATTCTCAACTAGTTTCGACCTTAGGTCATCGTCAGGAGAAAATTTCTTATTTGAAGAAATTGTTTTTAGAGAGTTTTTTTTTTAAGGGAGCATTATAGAAGAACTATAGAAATAGAAGTTAAAATATATATATATATATAATATATATAATATATATATATATATATAAATCCAAAATTCCAGAGAAGAAATCTTCCTTACGACACAAGAGTTTTATTTAAAAAACCTGTCGCAGTTTGAGAGCTCAATGTGTGCTCTTAATGTTAGAGTCACAGAGCAAATATATAAGCAAAGAAATAACAAAAGACTTAGAGATTTAGCATTATAGTCTATTTCAGGGAGCTTAGACAAATAGTCTAACTCTCCCGATTCATTCATTCGCATCTGATGTCATTCATTCGCATTTGATGTTATTCATTCGCATCTGATGAATCAGGAGAGTTAGACAATTTGTCTAAACTCCCTGAAGTCTTTTGTTATTTTTCTTACTTATATATATATTATATTATATATATATATATATATATATATATATATATATATATATAAAATAAAAGATAATCTAATGAGTCAGACGAACCTACTATTAGTTTCGCATAAAGCTCTTCAGGTTAAAATCTGAGGCTAAGAGTCAGATTTTAGCCTGAAGAGCTTTATGCGAAACTAATAGTAGGTTCGTCTGACTCATTAGATTATCTTTATTATTTGGCTCTACTTAGGTATCGAGCACTTTTTACATATTAGCTTTCTATATAGCGGTTATATGAATATATATATATATCTTATATACATATATATACATATAAATTGTTTTTTCTTTTGGCCAAATACTGTACCAATAGATTATTTTTTGTTGGTACGAATATCTTGGTCCTTTCTTTTTTTCAAAAATTTTTTCCTTCCTGGTTGATGTTTGGTAGTATATTTTTACAATCAAACTTTCTGATGTTTTTTTTCTCTCCGCAAGGATCGACCAACACGCTTGGTATATTAAATTATATATATATATATATATATATATATATATATATATATATATATATATCTTATAATGGCCTCCAACCACTGATATATATACTTAAACCATCGCTAGAAACTCTAAGACGTATTCTTCTATTTGCCACACTAATCCTCAGCCAGTCAATCGTCTATCGAACATAATATATCTCTTTCGATTCCTTCACATTCCATCTCGCTCAATCTCGACCAGAACATTATTTTTACATTGTTTTTTTTTGTTTTTTTTTTAATTATTTTATTTATTTATTTATCATTCTTTTTTTCCTTCATTTTTTGTTGGTTTCTTCTTCTCCATTTTGGATTTAATATCCCCAATGCCTTCAAGTACATTTACATCCCCCTCCCACGAATTACACTCCAGTCCTCACTCACACTCTCTCTCTCAACCTCTTGCCTTATTTTCCTCTCCCTCTCACCCTCTTTCTCCTCCCCCTCCCTCAGTAGTTTCTAATGCTCAACGCCTAACTCATCCGCACAGATCAGCAATGTGATTAAGCCTCTAGACGTCGGTGATGGTTCGATTGACGATATCTCTCCGCTCCGATGCCCCTTGCTCGTGCAATTGAAAGAAATGTATACAAAAATGCACGAACACTGAAATCAGTACATAAATGAAAAAAAGAAAAAAGAAAAGAAAGAACAAAAAAAAAAAAAAGAAAAAGAAAAAGAAAGAAAAGAGAAAAGAAAAAGAAAGCAAAAGAAAAAAAGAAAGATATATCTATATACTTGCACGCATACATGCACGCACCAGCAACCAACAGTCCGTGCACATCGGCATTCAACCTTTCTTTATGGATTTATATATTTATCCATCATTTCGACCGCCGCGGTAATAACGTTCAAAAATTACATGTTCCGTGTAAATGTACACGCACGCGCGCGCACACACACACACACACACACACACACACACACACACACACTGACACACACACACACATGCGCACACATTAACCCACATACACACACATACACATATATATTTTAATGTGTATGGTTGGCATTATTACACTTGAAGAGGCAGTAGTGATCCAACGTACAGTGTTATTAGAAGAGTGCTCAATATCTGTGATAGAGTGTTAATCAATATAGAGAGTTTGCACATTCTCTCCTGATGATCCCATGCATTTCTAAACATCTTTTGTTTTTTCAATATATCAAATTCACACTGTCGGATTAAGTTCCATTTTATTTCATATATATATATATATATATATATATATATATATATATTTTTTTTTATTTGAATGGGAACAAGTCTCCTACCATTGGTTTACATGCACATATTTGACCATATTTTTATCATTTTCAAAATTTCTTCGCTGCCCGACGATTGCTCCGTTTAAAAGATTAAGCTCGCATAGCACGAAACCAATGGTAGCAGACTTGTTCAGTGATATATATATATATATATATATATATATATATATATATATATATATATATATATATAAAACAAGTTTTGGTACAGCTAAATTTATATATAAGTTTGAAAAGTAAAATACTTTATTAATGATCACCAATTAAACAAATTGAAAATAAAAAAAGGGAGGTGAAAGACGATAAAAACTTAAGAGCCCTTTCGAACGGTGCTTTTTCAAAAAGTCAACAACCCAACCGGTAGATCTACGGGTTGTTAACGTATGTTACTTTTCAAAATTATATATATATATATATATATGTGTGTATGCTTTAATTTGAACATTAATTAGTTGATAATTAATGAATTAGGCGAATATATCTGTTTAAATGTGAAGCGTAAACAAGATATATTCGCCTAATTCATTAATTATCAACTAATTAATTTTCAAATTAGGTATGACTTCAATTAAGCACATATTCTCCCAAAAATTGTTGGCATAGCCATATCAAAACAAACTGTTTGCGTACTTTCATATATATATATATATATATATATATATATATATATATATATATATATATATATATATATATTATAAAATGTTGTTCTGGTTCCAAAATTCAATATTTTATAAAAAAAAAGGAAGGTCTGCAAAATGTATTTTGTTCTCAGAAAAAATTTTTTAATTCTTTTTGTTTTACATATGCAACACGTGTTTCAGATCTTCTGGTATCTTCTTCAGGCTTTGATTGATAATATGAAAATGAATTTTTACATGATTAAAGCAAACAAACAAGTACAGAAACGTATAAACACTTATCCGAGTAATAAGAAAATCTTCAGCAGGACAATCATCATTCCAATTTATGGACATATTATGACATCTTATGGCATCTAATCACATTTTAAAGTCCTGTTGGTAGGGTTTAGAATGCGCTGACTGTATCCCCTGAAGTGGGTTAACCCCTCCCCTACAGTGGTGTCTTGCCTATGACACTAAACTGCACCTGAGGGTTCAAATTCTAGAGTTTTGGGGTGTGAGGATCAGGTCCAACCTGGTCCTGTTAGGGTCCTGCTATGGGTCCATCTATTGTAGTTAGTGCTTTTGGAAAGATTCCTGTAGATATGAGAAAACTTGCTGTCACTCAGATTCCAGTTAAAAAATTATCAGTTAAAACTGGTGTGAAAAAATCCCGGGGTAATATAAATAATAATAATAATAATAATAATAATAATAAAAGAAAAAATAGACAAATATCTGGACCTTGCCAGAGAACTGAAAAAGTTATGGAATATGAAAGTCAAAGTGATACCAATTGTAGTTGGTGCACTTGGAACAGTCCCAAAAGGATTAGAAAAGGGCTTGGAAAGTTTGGATATCATTGAATTTTTTACTCCCACCCCTCAGGCAATATGTTTCAAAAAAATTTTTTTTCATCGCCCGGAGGGTGTTTTTTATTTTGTACTAGTAATAAAATACAATAATAATAATAATAAATATATCTTGTTACTTATCTGAAGCTAAATCACAATGTTCTCATGAGCTCCTGGATTACAAGTTTATATATATTTTTGGAAAACATAGAGGTTAGATTTCAAGTAGCCAAGATTCAAATCTTTGCAGAATTATTTTTTCTTCCTTATTTTTCTGATCTATTCTTTCGGATAAGGGATAACTCATAGAAGAAAGTTGAAACCAGTCCAGTTATCTTTAAGAAGTACTGACACAGACAGACATATTGATTCTTATAAATATTTAGCAATGAGAGGCTGTGTTTTCAAAGAATTCGGGGGTTGACCGTTTTGAAACTTACATTGTGTGCTTTTATTTCCTCATAGACAATTGAGATAAAATAATAAGGAATCTGAGGCAGTTCTTGGTTGGCATCCTTCCGTCTACGAGAGACGATGGTGTAGTGTCAAGGTCATTTTTTGTTAACTTGAACTACATAACCTGGGCGGGTTCATATGGAGGATGAGCTGTTGCCATGCAGCAAATCCCCCCTTTCCACCTGTCCGCTGTTATCCAAAGGAAAGGTAAGGGACCAATGCAATTTGGCAACGGTAGTGTCGCAGGAGTTAATGGGTAGCACTGGATTTCAGCATCACAAAACTTTAGGGACTCCATCTCCTGATTTATTTTCGGGGTTTATTCCCTCGGCTTTCCTTGAAAGGAATCAGAGATTATGTGTCGGACTTCTCCTTGAGTGGGTAGGTTGCCGACCAAGGCTAACGAGTCCATTCAAACCCATTTGGGGATTTATGCAAGGCAGTTCTTAGAAAATAATAAAAAGGATTATATTAAAAAAGTATTATTATTTCAGACCGTTCTATTTGACCTATAGATGGGACCCTAACAGGTAATACCACCCTGGGTCAGAGTGGACCTGGTATCAATGGCAATGACAGGGTATTGTTTTATATCCGCTTACTGGGTATATAATATGAAGGGAGATTTATTCTATTCTTTTTATGAGGTGATGAGATGTATTCGTATAGGTCTCCCGAATATTTAAGTATTTTCTTATTTACTTGAGTAGCTGGGACCTTCTTCTATCTATTCCAGTTTGTTATCTTCATTTCCCCTAACTAGTTTGGTTCTGCTATCTTCATTTCTTCTACTTGGTCAGGTTCTGTAGTCTGTAGTTTGACTGGTTTTTTGTTCTTCAATTTTTTCTAACTGATTAGATAGATAGATAATAGATAGATAGATATGAGTAGTCGGAGCAAGACAGATAGATGTATAGATATGAGTGGTCTAAGATAGACAGAGAAATAGGTGGATAGACAGACAGATAGACAAATAGAAAGATAGATAGATAGATAGATAGATATGAGTAGTCGGAGCTAGAAAGATAGATGTATAGATAGATGTATAGTTATGAGTGGTCTAAGATACACAGAGAAATAGATAGATAGACAGACAGACAGATAGATAGATAGATAGAAAGATAGCTAGAAAGATAGATAGATAGATAGATAGATAGATAGATAGATAGGTAGATAGATAGATAGATAGATATGAGTAGTCGGAGCTAGAAAGATAGATGCATAGATATGAGTGGTCTAGATAGACAGAGAATATAATTGATAGACAGACAGATAGACATATAGATAGATAAATAGAAAGAGTAGGTAGAAAGATAGATAGATAGATGGATATGAGTAGTCGGAGATAGATAGATATATAGATAGATAGAAAGATATGAGTAGTCGGAGATAGATAGATATATAGATAGATAGAAAGATATGAGTAGTCGGAGATAGATAGATTGATATAGATAGATAGAAAGATATGAGTAGTCGGAGATAGATAGATATATAGATAGATAAATAGATAGATACATATGAATAGTCGGAGCTAGAAAGGTAGATGTATAGATATGTGGTCTAAGATAGACAGAGAAATAGATAGATAGATAGACAGATAAACAGGTAGATAGATAGATGGATACATAGATAGAACGATCGGTAGATAGATAGATAGATGGATAGATAGATAGATAGATAGATATGAGTAGTCGGAGCTAGAAAGATAGATAAATAGATATGAGTAGTCAAAGATAGACTTATAAATTGATAGATCGATCGATCGATCGATAGATAGATAGATAATAGATAGATAGATGGATATGAATAGGCGGAGATAGATATATTAATATAGATTGATAGAAAGATATGAGTAGTCGGAGATTGATAGATAGATATGAGTAGTCGGATATAATATAATATATATAAATATATTATAGATAGATAGATAGATAGATATGAGTAGTCGAAATAGATAGATATAGTAGATATGATAGATATGAGCGTAGATAGATAAGATGTCGTCGGATGAGATAGATAGATGATATAGATAGGATAGATTATGAGTAGTCGGAGATAGATGTATAAATTATGAGTATTCGAGATTGATAGATAGATATGAGTAGTCGGATATATATATATATATATATATATAGATAGATAGATAGATAGATAGATAGATAGGAAGTAGTCGAGAGATAGATAGATATCGAGATAGATAGATAGATAGATAGAAAGTAGAGTCGGATATAGATAGATTGATATAGATATGTAGAAAGATATGAGTAGTGGAGTAGATAGATATATAGATAGATAAAAAGATATGAGTAGTCAGAGATAGATATATAGTTATGATAGAGATAATGAGTAGTCGGAGTAGATAGATTGAATATAGATAGATAGAGATAGATATGAGATAGTCGGAGATAGATAGATATATAGATAATAGATAAGATATGAGTAGTCGGAGATAGATAGATATATGATAGATAGAGCGATATGAGTAGTCGAGAATATAGATATATAGTAGATAGAAAGATTATTGAGTAGTCGGAGCATAGTAGATATATGATAAATATGAAAGATATGAGTAGTCGGAGATTAGATAGATTGATATAGATACGATAGACATGATATGAGTAGTCGGAGATAATGATAGATATATATATAGATTAGACAGATATGAGTAGTCGAGATAGATATGATATATAGATAGATAGACAGATATGAGTAGTCTAGGAGATAGATAAAGATATATAGATAGATAGAAAAATATGAGTAATCGGATATATATATAATAATATATATATATATATATATTATATATAGATAGTAGATAAAAGATATGAGTAGTCGAGATAGATAGAGATATAGAATAGATAGAAAGATATGAGTAGTCGGAGATAGATAGATGTATAGATAGAAAGATAAGTAGTCGAGATAGATAGATATATAGATAGATAGAAAAGATATGAGTAGCGGGAAGATAGATTGATATAGATAGATAGAAAGATAAGAGTAGTCGGAGATAGATAGATATATAGATAGATAGAAAGATATGAGTAGTCGGAGATAGATAGATGTATAGATAGATAGATATGAGCAGTCGGAGATTGATAGATATATAGATATGAGTAGTCGGAGATAGATAGATAGATAGATAGATAGATAGATAGATTTATAAAAGTTTTAAAGAAAGGGAAAGTTTACTGTTGTACTGAGATTTTGCCCATAATTTGGTAATTACAAGTACGTGTTGTTATACTTCAAAGTTTAATTCACTCAAGACGAACAAAGTCCTTCTCCGAACACCGTGCACATTGACTCCCTGGTGCGAGACGAAAACTTTAACATTTCAAGATTTATGCGAATGTTGGCTGCTGTGTCTTGGACTTTAATTCTGATAAATGATCGCGTCTTGCCTTTCGATAAATGGCACGAGTAGCGACAGGAATGGCCCCGAAGTCTTCTATAGATTATTGACACTAATCAATTTACTAAGCTGATGGTAATAAGCGGATAAAAACGAGGAATCTTCCTAACCGTACAAGGAGACTCTACTCTTTCTCTTAATATTTATAGATTATCGAAAAGAGACCGCCTCTCATGTCGTTAAGGCTGCCGCACAGAATCATCGGTCCAGATTCCCAGTAAAACAGTGTGGTATCGACGAAGCTAGCGCCCCCAGGCGGGAGAAATGCAACAGTAAATTCTGTAGTGTGTAAACAAGGGCCCAGCATGCCACTAAAGACCTGGAAATTAACGGTAACTTAAGAAAGTTTTCAATTATTCGACGGACGCAAAAGTATGCGTATACCAAACCCCTCCGCGTTAGCTGGATGTGACACAAGGTCATTTTTTAAGCGGAATTTAGCAGTACTGAATTAAGGGTTGGTTTTTTTTTTCCTAGACCGGTTACCATATCAAGGTTAAAGAAACCAGTACCGCCTACCCATAGCTGGAAGGAGAATTGTTGGATACATATCATAGGGCCAGTTTAGCTCAGTTGGTAGAGTGTCGGACTAGGAACTACAAGGTTCTGTGTTCGATACGGGCCCTCGGCCACTCAGCGTATGAGTTGCACAGGGAGACTGTGCGGTAAAGTTGGGAACTGATGGTAGGTGTGGCGCTTCACCTCATTCACCAAATAATCTCCTTGGTCTAGCGCTAGTGAAAGGGGGATAGACTCCATCGCTGTCTGGCTGTTACCGACTTTAGGCTACCCGAAGACTTTACTTACATGGGATTCAGAGAGAGAGAGAGAGAGAGAGAGAGAGAGAAGAGAGAGAGAGAGAGAGAGAGAAGAGAGAGAGAGAGGACACTATAAAGAAGGAAAGACAAATTAATAAATAAAATAAAAGAGAGGATAATGAGAAAGAGGAAGAATGGGAATATAGAAATATACAGAGAGAGACATGAAGATAGAAGAAAAGGAAGGAGAGAAATAAAACAATTTAGAGAAAGAAGGAAAGTTGTAAAGAAAAGAACAAAAGAACAAAAGAACAAAAAAGAAAAGATGAACTAAGAAGAAAGAACGAAAAAAGAAAGAAATAAAGAAAGAAAAGGAATAAAGAAAAAAGAAAAAATAAAGAAAGGGAAAAGAAAGAAAAAAGAAAGATAGAAGGAAAGAAAGGAAAAAAAGAAAGAAAAAAGAAAGAAAGAATTAGAGAAAATAAGAAGAGAGACTATGAAAGAAATAGAAAGAAAAAAAAGAAAAAAGAAAGAAGAATAGAGAAAAGAAGAGAGAAAATATGAAAGAAAGAAAGAAAAAGAAAGAAAGAAAAAGAAGAAAGAAAGAAAAAAGAAAAAAGAAGGAAAGTAAAAAGAAAGAAATAAAGACAAGAGAAAAGGGAGAAAGCAGCAAAGAAAGAAAGAAAGAAAGAAGAAGAAAAGAATGAAGAACGAAATAAAATAGAAAAAAGAAAAATGGTAGGAAGAAAAATAAAGAAGAAGAAACAAAATAAAAAAGAAAGAAAGCAGGATTAAAAGAAATAATAAAAAGAAAGAAGAAACAAAAGGAAGGAAAGAAGAAACACGGGAGAAAAAAGAAAGAAAGCAGGAAGGAACCAAAAAAAGAAAAAAAAGAAAGAAAGAAAAAGGAATAAAGAAATAAAAAGAAATGAAGAAGAACCAAGGAAAAGAAAAAAGAAAGAAAGCAGTAAAGGAAGAAAGAAAGAATGAAAAAAAGAAAGAACAAAGAAAGGAAAATAAAAAAAACAAATAAAAAAGAAAGAACCAGAAAAAAAAGAAAGACAAAAGAAAGAACGAAAGAAGAAATAAATTAAAAAAAGAAATAAGAACCAAAAAAGAAAAAAAGAAAAAAGAAAGAAAGAAAGAAAGAAAGGAAAGAAGAAAGAAAGAAAGACAAAGAAAGAAAGAAGAAAGAAAGAAAGAAACGAAAGAAGAAATAATTAAAAAGAAATAAGAACCAAAAAAGAAAGAAAAGAAAGAAAGCAGGAAAAAGAAGAAAGAAAAAAGAAAGAAAGAAAGAAAGAAAGAAAGAAAGAACGAAAGAAGAAATAAATTAAAAAGAAATAAGAACCAAAAAAAAGAAAAGAAAGAAAGCAGGAAAGAAAAAGAAAGAAAGAAAGAAAGAAAAGAAATTAAAAAGAAATAAAGACAAAAAAAGAAGAAAAGAAAGAAGCAGGAAAGGAAGAAAGATAGAAAGAAAGAAAGAAAAGAAAGAAAGAAGAAAGAAAGAACGAACGAAGAAGAATAAATTAAAAAAAATAAGAACCAAAAAAGAAAGAAAAGAAAGAAAGCAGGAAAGAAAGGAAAGAAAGAAAGAAAGAAAGAAAGAAGAAAGAAAAAGAAAGAAAAAGAAAAAGAAGAAGAAAGAAGAAAGAAGAAAGAAAAGAAAGAAAGAAAGAAAAAGAAGAAGAAATTTAAAAAGAAATAAGAAAAAAAGAAAGAAAAGAAAAGAAGCAGGAAAGGAAGAAAGACGAAGGAAAAAGACGAAAGAAAGAAAGAAAGAACGAAAGAAGAACGAAAGAAGAATAAATAAAAAAAAATAAGAACCAAAAAAGAAAGAAAAGAAAGAAATCAGGAAAGCAAGGAAGGAAGAAAGAAAGAAAGAACGAAAGAAGAAAAGAATAAGAAGAAAGAAAAAAAAAAGAAAGAAAGATATATCTTTGTGGTAAACTCTTCAAATTATTGTCCATCAATGCCTGAGGCTTTTTGAAATGATAAAAAAAAATTCCTTCAACATCTCTGAAAGAAAATCAATTATTAAATCGACATGTATCAAATTATCAAAATAAATCAAATCAAACTCTACGTAAACATCACCGAAACGAAAGATAAAAACAAAACAACAAAAACAAACTTACATACAATCTAAAAAAAAAGGGGTATGAATCAAAATTACATTAGACATTAGACTCGTTGGCTCAAAAGAAATTCTATTCACGAAGTTTTCTCGTTAATTCATATTCATTTAAAAGATATTAAGCTTTGACCGAAAAGAAATTATTTATTGAACATTAATTCTAATTTAAATGTAAGTAATCGTCGATCATGCAAAGTTGTTTATCGCTGCCCTGACAAATACAGTTTGCAAGTAAAGTCAAATATAAGTGTTGCTTTGATTTGGGACTCAGTCACACTGATGGAGAAACTAGTGACATTTTGATCTGACTAATAATTGTGTTATCAATCTATAGGCAGTCGTAAAGTGTGAACGTATCTGTAGCTAGAAAATTAAATAGAACCGTTAATTTAAAAATAAAGGGGACCCATCGAAATTACCGGTGATGGTTAATAAACTTTGGCCCATTAGAAGGCGCGCGATTGGACGCGTGAGAATACGTTAGTTTAGTTAGCAGATGCGACCCGATTACGAAGGAGTGCAGACACAATTGTTGGCGTAGAACTTTTAGATTTTCTTTCCAGACTTATAACCACTGAGCTTTCAAAATAACAACAAACTATATTTATTCTGGTCTATGCCATTAAACAAAGAAACCAAACTAAACCTACGACGATAACCGTTACATCAGCGCCTCCGTGAATATCACATGGACTATTAAAAGTAGAACCTTAGATTTTCTTACCAGACTTTTAACCACTGAGCTTTCAAAATAACAACAAACTATATTTATTCTAATCTAAATAAATGCCATTATTCAAAGAAACCAAACTAAACCTACGACAATAACCGTTACATCAGCGCCTCCGTGAATATCACATGGACTATTAAAAGTAGAACCTTACGTTTTCTTTCCAGACTTTAACCACTGAGCTTTCAAAATAACAACAAACTATATTTATTCTAATCTAAATAAATGCCATTATTCAAAGGAACCAAACTAAACCTACGACGATAACCGTTACATCAGCGCCTCCGTGAATAGCACATGGACTATTAAATGTAAAACCTTACGTTTTCTTTCCAGACTTTTAACCACTGAGCTTTCAAAATAACAACAAACTATATTTATTCTAATCTAAATAAATGCCATTATTCAAAGAAACCAAACTAAACCTACGACGATAACCGTTACATCAGCGCCTCCGTGAATATCACATGGACTATTAAATGTAAAACCTTACGTTTTCTTTCCAGACTTTTAACCACTGAGCTTTCAAAATAACAACAAACTATATTTATTCTAGTCTAAATAAATGCAATTAAACAAAGAAATCAAACCAAACCTACAACGATAACCGTAACATCAGCGCATCCGTGAATATCACATGGACTATTAAAAGTAGAACCTTAGATTTTCTTACCAGACTTTTAAACACTAAGCTTTCAAAATAACAACAAACTATATTTATTCTAGTCTAAATAAATGCAATTAAACAAAGAAATCAAACCAAACCTACGACGATAACCGTTACATCAGCGCCTCCGTGAATAGCACATGGACTATTAAATGTAAAACCTTAGGTTTTCTTCCCAGACTTTTAACCACTAAGCTTTCAAAATAACAACAAACTATATTTATTCTAATCTAAATAAATGCCATTATTCAAAGAAACCAAACTAAACCTACGACGATAACCGTTACATCAGCGCCTCCGTGAATAGCACATGGACTATTAAACGTATGACCTTAGATTTTCTTCCCAGACTTTTAAACACTAAGCTTTCAAAATAACAACAAACTATATTTATTCTAATCTAAATAAATGCCATTATTCAAAGAAACCAAACTAAACCTACGACGATAACCGTTACATCAGCGCCTCCGTGAATAGCACATGGACTATTAAATGTAAAACCTTAGGTTTTCTTCCCAGACTTTTAACCACTAAGCTTTCAAAATAACAACAAACTATATTTATTCTAATCTAAATAAATGCCATTATTCAAAGAAACCAAACTAAACCTACGACGATAACCGTTACATCAGCGCCTCCGTGAATAGCACATGGACTATTAAACGTATGACCTTAGATTTTCTTCCCAGACTTTTAACACTAAGCTTTCAAAATAACAACAAACTATATTTATTCTAATCTAAATAAATGCCATTATTCAAAGAAACCAAACTAAACCTACGACGATAACCGTTACATCAGCGCCTCCGTGAATAGCACATGGACTATTAAATGTAAAACCTTAGGTTTTCTTCCCAGACTTTTAACCACTAAGCTTTCAAAATAACAACAAACTATATTTATTCTAATCTAAATAAATGCCATTATTCAAAGAAACCAAACTAAACCTACGACGATAACCGTTACATCAGCGCCTCCGTGAATAGCACATGGACTATTAAACGTATGACCTTAGATTTTCTTCCCAGACTTTTA
>CM042160.1:5774248-5787329 GCA_023376005.1 Doryteuthis pealeii
TCAGGTTACTTAACTTTGACTCCCTCTTATTTTGGTGGGCAAAAAAGTGTTACGTAGCGCGTATAGTCACAGTACCAAAAGCGATATAAGTAGTAGTCAGCTACTACCGACTACTAGACTTCAATAAACAACAGATACGTATGTACAAAAATAGGACCCGTCTTTATTTCTCTTCAGTGTGTGGTAGGTTAGGGGCGTAGAGCTTCACAATGAAAATGCCAGTGGCTGGGGAAGAGCGCAGTGTTCACAATGAGTGCCCGAGGGGTGTTTGCTGACAGGGAGACGCGAGGTTGTCTCTGGCTGCTGGCTGGGGTCTTTCTGTCTGTCGGCTCGAATCTTCTCGCCTTTATATTGATAGATACGCCTCCGCATCTTTATCTTTTGATCTGATAACGGATATTTGTTATCTTCTCTCTGCTTCATTGACCGGAAACCATCTCTTCCGCTTTCTCTTTCTTTTTAAATATATATTTTTATCTTTCTCTTCGTCCCTCTGCTGGAAGTTCCGTCTTCCGGGCGAGGACAATACAACAGAAGAAGTTTCAGTCGTTGAAGGTATCACCTGTGGTTGGTAGTATTGTGGTAGCTTGTGCGCTGACACGTATATTGCTTCACACCTTGTGTGATTTTTAAGCCATAAAAATGAACATACAATCGTCACCGAAGAAGTTTCAGTCGTTGAAGGTACCACCTGTTATTGGTAGTATTGTGGTAGCTTGTCCGCTGACACGTGTATTGCTTAATACCTAGTGTGATTTTTAAGCCATACAGATTAATATACAACGTGGTTTAATTTGGGAACTTATACTTTACATATATAAAGGACTGTTGTGTGTATATGTGTGTCCGGAGGAAACTTCGAAAATAAAACAATTAACGACAAAGTAAATATATATACACACTAATTATCACCAGGGCTTGGTCTTTGAGCAATAATGATAGAGATTTGATATATATTCGTGAAAATAATTACAAAATAAAATTTAAATGATAACAGCATGGAGTTTTCTTTTTCATTTAATATTTTAGATAATAGACATTTACATTTCTTTTCAGAACAGATGGATCAATGCAAGGTCTATTTTTCTTACATAGGGATTTAAATGGGGCATCCCACGAGGATTCAACTTACGATTCAGTAATAATGGATCTGCGGGACTAACTTAAAAGATCCCCCTCTACCCACGCGACGCCGGGTAGCCGCTGCTAGTCTTATTATAATGGAGGTTATTTGGTGCTGTTATAGTATGTGGCCTACCTTTTTTATTCTGTTATAGTATGTGGCCTACCCGGTTTGAATGTGTCCTTGTTGAGAAATTTCTTATATAAGGTGTGTGCTAGACGCCCGCTCCTATTTATAGACTCTGCGATAACCATGTGATCATACTCTTGGCCAATCACTGGCAGTACTCTGCTGCTGAGAAAATACTTAAACTGAGCATACTAAGCATACTGGCTATAATTACTTTGAACCTTCGTGGACGACGGACATAGGATTGAATCACTGGACCTTTAACAATACGCTGGTTAGGACTTATTCACTTACCAACGGATTCTATAACTCAGGACGTACTTACTCTAAGCCCTTTTCAACTGGCCAAGGATGGCATTTAAAAACTTAACAGTCCAGTCCTACCTCAGTAAGAGTATATTTTGAGCCTCTGACTACACAACAAATGTCATATCACTCCGGGTCAGAATGGACTTGAGAGTAATGGTAACGAAAGAGCACTATATTCTTCAGATCTACAAAACTTGAGCCTCACCACTTCTTTTGCGTTGGTATTACCCTTCTACATGTTTGGTTTGTTTTACGGCATATCAACCTCAGTGGGTCATTTAATGCCGATAAAATTTTGAAATAATGTCATTGTTAATGGATAATCAAATTTTGTTTATAAACTCGTTTTTCTATTTAACCCATAGATGAACTGCTCATCCACCAGGGTTCTATACTTGAGCATCACGGGTCGCTACCCATGGCCAACAGGTGGCCCCATTGGGGGCGTCTTACCCCTCTGTCGAGGTGCAGTCGGTGCATTCTAACACCGCAGCCGACAGGGCGGCCTTCTACAGAGGATACAGTCATTGTATTGTAAATCTCATCGACAGGGAAAGAACAAGAGAGAAAGAGAACGAGAAAGTATATTTGTCTCATACCCCACTTGTATGGACTGGGTGCAAGGCCTCGTTTTAACGTGGGCCCACCCACAAGCCGAAGCTCATGGGCGAAGGAGAGAGATAACTGAATGCATGAATTGATTGACAAACATAGAGTGCTATTGATAGTATCAAATATACATATAGTTCACCAGTGAAAAAGGTAAATAGAATTTAGGTGTTGTTATAGTATGTGGCCTACCTTTTTGATTCCCTTATAGTATGTGGCCTAACTTTTTGATTCTGTTATAGTATGTGGCCTACCTTTTTTATTCTGTTATAGTATGTGGCCTAACCTTTTGATTCTGTTATAGTATGTGGCCTAACCTTTTGATTCTGTTATAGTATGTGGCCTAACTTTTTGATTCTGTTATAGTATGTGGCCTAACCTTTTGATTCTGTTATAGTATGTGGCCTACCTGGTTTGAATATGTCATACCTCAGTAAAAGTATATTCATAGATATAAGTAGTAGGCAATTTATTGAAACTAATTATTTTGCACATATATTCAATTTCAAGAAATGCAATTCAGTCATAAGTTGTATAAATAAAAAAATAAAAAAAAATTGTATAAATAAAAAATGCAATTCAGTCATAAGTTGTATAAATAAATAAATAAATTAATTAATCCATAATTTACATTAATCAGAGATCTATTTAATTCTAAAATATTCTAAAATTCTGAAATAGGGTTAGGGTTAGAGTTAGGATTAGGGTTAGCAGTTATTATTATAACCATATAATATGCTTTTTATGGTAGGCCACATACTATAAGAGAGACATGATTTCGTTGGCCACATACCGATTATCTAACTGTCTGTAACCGAAATTACGTCACGACTAACATATTAACCCTCGTGGGGTATTTAATGCCAAAGCCATTTTTGTATTGATTTACCAAAACCCTCCACACAGGTGGCATGCCACACAAGGTCAATTTTTTTTAGCAGAGATTAAAAAGTTCCTAGACCGGTTGCCATACCATGGTTAAGAAGCCCAGTCTGCTCTATTTACCCATAGCTGGAGGAAGAATAGTTGGGTTCATACCATTCCCCAAGGGTATTAGCGCTAGGAAAAGCCATCCTCGTAGAAGAACAGTAATTCTATCTAAATCCTAGGTGTAGTTGCAAAGGGGGTTCATATTCTTGTGTCGTGGGTAAGGCGGCCAATTTACTTACACATTAAGAGAAGTAAGAGATATGTAAAGTGAATAAGACGCAAGTTAAGAGCTTCGTAGTAGTATATTTATTCCCATACATATATACATACTAACTAACATCTTGTTTCATCTGTAAAACAGCTATTTATCAGACAGACGTAACCATTATTTCATGGTGTAGAGGGGACGTAGCTAATCCTATACAACACGTATCTTGAATTTGAGCATCCCTAGCAGATTCATTACTATTTAAAAGACAGTTCCATCCTGACTAGGTGCCCTCTTCTTGAGACCTTGTGTCACATCCGACGCGAGGCGAATGGGTCAGTTGAATAAATTTTATGTTTATACTTTTTTCTTATAAAGTATAAATGCGAAAAATTGCATAGAAATCACACACACACACACAAACTCACACACGTATATTATATATATTATATATATAGATTTTTGGATGTTTTTTTTTTGTCAATGATACTACTACACGCCTCTACATAGTAGGTAAGTGGACGTTCATTTAGTAAACAACCTAAGCTCTTCGGCGACAAGGTTAATTTCGCAGGGATTGTTCGCTATGTACGGGCCGAACGGATATGGTCTCTGACTAATGCCTGTGAAGTCCCGGTTTCGATTCCTGTCGAGGGGAGTCGTTAGTATACATCGCTGAAGAGACTTAATAAAGTCGAAACAGTCTGTACTGTTCTGCATAGCGAGCCACCCTTGCCGGGATTCACTTGTCAAGATTTTTCTATAATTATCGAATTTATTGTGATACATGCTTATAATTGCCTTCAAGCAAAATATAAATAATATATATATAATATATATATATAATATATATATATTATATATATGCGTGTCTAGTGTGCACATTTATTAATGTGTGCATATATATGTATATAACTAATTATGTTTATATCTACCCCCCAGGCATGGACTTCGAACTTGCTTATTAAGATACGATAGTCCAAGAACTAGTTTTCTACACTATTTTAGGTTTTACCTTTTTTCTTATAAAAGAGGTAATGGGAAAAATTGCCTATAAACTATAAACTATATATATATATATATATATATATATATATATATATATATATATATGAGATTTAGTGGTTGTTTTTCCAATAAAACAACTTCAATTCTCTCTGGGGGACTTTAAGATCAATACTAAGCAGTCAAAAATCAATGCGTTTACTTACATGCAGTCACAAAGACCATTTTATGATTCGAATTTCCCAAAAAAGAATATTTGTGGAGGAGACTAATATAATGCCACAAAAATTAGAAAGTACATTTTCTAAAATGATCGAAATTGGGAGACATAGGAAGATTGAAATCATTTCACAGGTGCGTGTACTTTTGTTAGGACAGTCGATGCAAGGATTTTTATATTGGCTTGTCCGGTGTCATGAAGAAGACTAAAATAATTATTTTGTTTTAAGATGCAGCACAATAGACGAGTAAATTCAAACAACAACACACACACACACACACACACACACACACACACACACACACACATAAATGTTTTTTCAAAATGCTTTTTTAAAATAGCAAATTACTTGATACCGATGTTTTTATTGGTCTATTAAAAACTTATTCCGAAAATTAGATCGTGTGACTTATACCATTTTTTTTGGAAATACATTGGAGGATACTAATAAATATTTCATTTCAAATGCAAGCATATATAGAACGAATAAATTTAGACATAGACAACACCAGATACAACTCGTACAATACACACTCCGCACACACACACACACACACACACTACCACACACAACACCACACACACATATATATATATATATTATATATATAAATATTATATGCAATATATATTAGGGTAGGTCGATTTTTCAAAAAATTTCCAAAATGTTTCTTAAGAATATAAAATTACATGAAACACCGAATATTCTATTAAGAACTTATTAAAATAATTAGATCTTGGACTTTTACCATTTTTTGGAAATGGCATCAAAGATCGTAGACAAAAACGCGCTGAAAAATCCTCGATTTTGCAACATTTTACCAAAAACTTGAACAGGAAATCCAACAATTTCAGTATTTAAAGCAGGGAAGTTGTCATTTTATTTTATCAAAATGAAATTAAATGACGCAATTATATCTAAAGTCCAAATCAAAAATATGCCCCCGTTATTGCAAAAAAAAGAGTTTTACATATGAGTTGTAGAGGCGTACTTATTCATAACTAATACTCTCTCTCTCTCTCTCGCGCGCTTTCTGTCTGTCTGTCTGTCTGTCTGTCTGTCTATATATATATATATATTCTCCCTCCAGCTATGGGTTAAATAGTAGGGCAGACTGGTAGTTAAATAGTAGGGCAGACTGGTAGGTAACCAGTCTAGGAGAGGGATAACTCTGAATTCAAAATTCCTGAGGTCGGTCGTTGATTGGGTTTGTGGCAACCCTTGATGCACCAATTCTTTCCTATCGACTGTGTCAAAAAGTGTAGATGGTCCAATACAAGCCTTCACCACTATAAACAAATCACTGTGTGGGTGTTCATTGTGTGTATGAACCCTCATGCGTCGAAAATCGACGAGAGAGTCCATAATATATAATATACCTAAAACTATCTAATTATATCTAAACCTTTTATTTGTTCATCCTATCTATCTATCTATCTATCTATCTATCTATATATATATTATATATATATATATAATATATATATATATAAATATATTAGCGAGCTAACTAGTTAATCTATGTGTCCTGGATATGACGTTAAACTACATCTAATGCTAAAGATCCTGTTCTGGGGAAGGGGAATACTCCTTCACAATTACTCAAAGGTCCACTCTGACACAAAGGACTAGTTATCTGTTAGGGTCCCATCTATGGCTTAAAAAAGAAAACAAGATTTGAAAACAATGTGTCTAAAAAATTGAGTCAAAAAATGTTTAATATCAATCAATATGAATAGACAAAAATGTCTTCGGCATATATATATATATATATATATATATATATATATATATATATATATATTTATACATATAATATATAATAATAATAATAATAATAATAATAATATTATATATAATCACAAAAGCGGCGTCCAGTCTATACTCTGTTGATGAGCCATAATAGGCCGAAATTTACATACAGAGAATAACTTTTCTCATTGTTTACGCTTACATTTGAACAGATATATTCGCCTAATTCATTAATTATCAACTTCAATTTTCAAATTAGGTATGACTTCAATTAAGCACATATTCTCCCAAGAATTGTCGGCATAGCCATATCAACAAACTGTTTGCGTACTTTCACACACACACACACACACACACACATATATATATTATATATATATATTATATATATATATATATATATATATATATATATAACTCCTCCTCGCACGAGCTAAATGGGACACAAGGTCAATTTAAATGTTTGAATTCAGAGTTTTCCTTCTAGATTGGTTCCCTAGCCATGATTAAAGAGCCCAGTCTGCCCTGCTATTTACCCATAGCTGGAGGGAGAATTGGATTCATACCTTTCCCAAGGGTATTCGCGATATGTGAAATGCAAACAGTCTCGTCCATGAATTGAACTCGGGTCGACGAGTCCATTTCCTACGACTCTAACCATTACACCACGTACTCATATTGTTCCTCTTGGCATCTTTCCGTCTCCGAAAGACGATGGAATATTTTTTTTACTACGTAGCCTAGGTAACTTCTTTTGGGGAGATGTGCTACTGCCCATGCAGCAGACCCCCTTCTCAACGCTGCTGCTGTGGTCCAAAGGAAAGGATAAGAACCCATGCAGTTTGGCAACGGCTGTGTCGTAGGAATTGCTCCGGATTTGTTTAGTACTCATACTTTGAAAATATTCAATATCAAATCTCCTAATTTCTATTACTGAGAAAATATACTTCCAAATTTCTGTGGCTTTGCTTAAGGTCACAGAAATTAAGCAAGGCACGGAGAGGGGTAAGGCGGAGAGAAGAGTAGCCTCGACAGCTAAGAGAACCAGAAAGAGGGAGAAAAGCCAGCAGCTCCAGAAAGCATCACAATTTGTGTGCATTCAGTGCACCAAAGACTGTCACTCAGGAATTGACCTGCAGAGTCACTTGCCCAGATGCAGATAATTTATTTGTGTTTATTTATTTATTTTTATTTTTTTTTTTGCGGGGGAGGACATCAGTTGTTTAGATTTACGGAAAATAATTCAAATTTTGGATACTTTTGAGGGCACTGTCACATTAACCGAGGTGGGTGTCTGTTGTCGAATTATTGCTTTTATCAGAAAATAGCATTTATGTGACATATTCTCATCTCTAGGCGCTCGTCGTATCAATTTAATATCAAAAATAGACACGGGCGACCGAGTTCAAATCCTGGTAAAGGCTGGTTTATATTTGGGCAAGTCTCTAATACCCTTGGGAAAGGTATGCATCCAGCTATTCTCTCTCTGGGCACCTATGGGTATACTGAGATCGCAAACGATTACGCTCTTTCACCTTGGTTAGGGCAACATCAGTCTAAGAAAGAAAAACCTCTGAATTCAACCTGAATTAAACTCCGCTCTTGGAAGCCTTGTCGACTATGGATTTACAATAGACCGAACTGGACGTCTGGATAGGGGCAAGAACCCCCGCGCCAATGGGGCCACCCGTTGGCCGTAGGGTGGTATAACTCGCGTGATAGTTGATGATTAGCGAGGTATAGAATACCTGGTGGCTGAGCAAGTCCTGACATGCAACAGCTCCAGCTTTGTCCTAACTGTCGGCTAGCGGGAGATCGGAGAGGCCCCATTCGATCAAATCGGCTGGATGACGTCAAGCCCGCAGCACCCATTTATTGTCTGCAAATTTAATTGCCCTTATGGCAACCCTCCATCCTTTCTATCATATTGTGCATGAAGGCGGTAGCTGAGGGTCTTCAATGTCCCGGATAGTGACGTAAACTCAATTCTTGATTGTGATGGATTAGTCGAGTTACTGGAGATCTACGGTGCCGGTAGCGTGGTGGAACATCCCGTTCATCACCATTGCCTCCCCACGTGCACAGTTCTAGGAGGCAGCAAGCGTGTGGTGGACAACTTTAGGGTCTTCATGCCCTATGGTTAAATAGAAAAAATGATGTGTTAAACAAATTCAGTGACCGATTAAGAATGATAAACAAATTCTTCGGCATAAAATCGTAAACCCAAACGAGAAATAAAATTTATAGCCAAAAAAATCAACAAAAGTGGCGGATCAGAGTTTCATCTTCTCTGTAGGTCCACTGATGAGGGGAGTATGACGTTGTATAGACCCGAAATCTCCCGTAAGAACCCACCTGGTGAATCATGACGACGCCCTCGCAAAAATGTAATTAAAGTCGCCGTAACATAGGTTTAATGACATTAACTTTGTTAGTTCAAGTATTTCCTTCATAAGTCTCCATATGTAGTATACATAGTACTACAAGACGGCTATGAGCTAAGGTACTCTGAAGTGGTACAGTTACGTATCCCTTGGGCCGTAAATATATAAGAACTATTGTATAAATACACAGAACGAAATCTGGAAAGGAGGTCGGCATAATAACAGTAGGTCTACCGGTTGAACATGATATAATGTTGCAAAACCCGAAATCTGTAAGGATATCTGGTGTAAGATCAACCAATTTCCTCACTTTGAGTATCTCGCGGGCGATTTTTACAAGACTTTAAAAAATTCCCCCCCTTAATCCCTTTTAAATCCCGCCTTTTAAAGTTTGGGGAAATTTTTCCCCCCCAATCCCCCCACTAGCAACAAACACTGCAAATCAACCTACTGTCAAAAATCAAGAAAAGTCATTGAAAAGGAACATAGCAGTAAATTTGATCCATCCCTCCCAACCTATCGCTTGTCCAATAAAATAACCGCTGGATGGTTTGATATGCCGTTAAAATCATCAATCTAATTTTGGGGATAATTCTAATGTCATTCACTACTTGCTGGCTAAGAGAATATAAGTAAAATTAAAATCTCTGCTAATGTGAACTAGATGATTTATTTCCTTTTTCCCTTTTAGTAGAGCCCTGTCTGTTGGGGATGTAGAGTAACAATCCGACTGCAACTCTGCATTGGGGTAAGTTAACCAGAATGTGACGCACCTGTTGGCCGTGTGGCGACTTCCTGATGCTTAAAGGGACGGAATCCTGATGTATGAGCAATCCATAACATGCAATATTTCACTTTAGCCCTTACTTAGGCTAGACGGGCGGTCGGAAAGCCCATACACCGATCCATCGGCTGGTCGCGTCAAGTCCCAGTATCTACATGAATGTCTCAAACCTACTATTACTACTACTATTACAACTATTACTTGTTACTATTACTACTAAAAAGCTAGTGGTGATTGGCCGGTAGGCCACAGAACCACCCCCCAGGAAAGACGTAACACTTGTCAGACTGCGTATTGCACACACTCGCATCACCCATTCTCACCTTTTAAAAAGGGAGGATGCTCCAGTATGCCCAATATGCAAAGTACAGCTCACAATCAAACACATCTTTCAAATTGTAACCAACCTTAGACAAAACCGGCACCAATATTTACAAAAAAACTAAAAACCTCTTAAATATAACCAGAAGACAGTTTCCAAATTTTCTGAAAGAAGCAACATTTCAACAAGATCTAACTCAACATAACTTAAAGCCTAAATCCATAATGATCTTTTCTGGGCATTAATGACCCACAAGATGTTGATATGTCCTAAACAAAAACTCAAACTCAAATGTAAATTCAATCCTAGACTGGCCCTTTTTATCCTAATATATGCTTAGAAGGCGCCTATCCTGGGTTCAATGACGTTAAACTAATGGTGAAGTTCTAAATTTTGCAGCTCTGGTGAGTGTGAAGAACACCTTCATGCGTCATTATACTCCAAAGTGCACAGCTGACCGGAGCTGGTGGTATTTTGGGTACCGATGCTATGGGTTGAAAAGAAAATAGGAGTTTTAAGAATGTGTTAAATCATCTGAGTTTAAACAAATTGAATACTCCATCAAGAAGAAAAAGAACAAAACGTCTTTGACTTAACATAACTCACGAATGGGTTGATATGCCGTACAATCCCAAGAACCATACAAAAACCCCAAAAAAACTTGGCAGGCTAAGAGAAATAAATAAAATTAACCCCGTAATGTGTCTAGAGATTTGTTTACCCTTCCTTTTTAGAAATTAGATTTTGACGTCAGTCTTAAACGAAAACACAAAGAGTCCATGACGAGAAGCTGTACTTCGTAAAATTGATGGAAAAAGAATAAAACTGTTGATAAAATTAAAGATAGTTTTTCCAAAAGCCGTTATCCGAAACAGTAAAAAAGGACCCACGTACACTTCTCTCTATCTTCACACCCACGTAACAGGCGGAGACACACAGCAAAACGACAATCGCACCAACAAGTTGTAATTGGAATTCGTGTACGAGGGGCAGTAATGTGGCACATTCAGTGGAGAGAAAGAGTTGTAGAGAGTCTCATGGCTATGTATCATGTCAAAACTATAGCCACTATCCAAGTTCACAAAGCGCAACACACATACGCACTATTTATAAGCTACTTCACGTACTAATCACCTTCTTTCTCACTTAGCCTCGATCTCAGGTTGACCTCTCTTGCGAGACGCGTAAACATTTCTCCTGTTGACCAAAAGAATAATAGATTGGGGTCACGTGTTGCGCATCTTATTGCTAATCTAAAATAGTCTATTTGACAGCGAATTTTTTTTTAGGGTTGGTATAAAAATTTGACAAGAAAATGGAGAAAAGAAACGAAATTCTCGTATTAAAAAGACAAAATAAAAAACTGTTCCAAGTAAACAACCATAAAATAACAAAACGATAACAAAAAGAAGTAAAAAAATAAGATTGGCGGATAATGTGACGGAAGTGTAGTCCATAGACCGTCTTTAGTTGACGCACGGTTGGGGTGATTGGGTGATTTTTTTTGCTACGGTAAATCACTTTATTCTTAATAGGGTGATGATCGAGTGGGGGAAGGGCTAAGACAAGAAGTCCATGGGGTAAGTAAAGAAAGAAGGAGAAAGAAAGAATGATGATACAGATTTTACGGATTGACATCAAGGAAAGAAGAAAGAAAGAAAAGAAAAGAAATGAAGGAAAGAAAGAAAGAGAAAGAAAGAAAAGAATGATGAATAAAGATTTAACGAATGACTTCAAGGCAAAGAAGGAGAGAAGAAAAGAAAGGAATAATTGAAGGAAGAAAGAAAGAAGGAAAGAAAGAAAGAAAAGAAAGGAATAAATGAAGGAAGAAAGAAAGAAGGAAAGAAAGAAAGAAAGAAAGAATGATGAATAAAGATTTAGCGATGATATCAGCCAAGAAGAAGAAAGAAAAGAGGAATTAGATGAAGGAAAAGAAAGAAAAGGGAAGAAAAATAATGTTAGCGTGAATGACATAGAAATTGATTTTAATGAAAAAAGAAAGAAAGAATTTAAATGACAAGAAAGAAAAGAAACTATGAACGAAGGACAAACAAACGAAGAAAAGAAGAAAGGAAAAAAAAGTAGGAACTAAAAAAGAAAGAAAGAAGAAAGAAGAAAGAAAGACAGAAAGAAATAATAAATTATTGAAAGGAAATAGATCATGTAACAAAGAAAGAAAGAAAGAAAGAAAGAAAGGGAAAAGAAAAAAGTCTCTAAAGTTAAGATGACGTCATCATATCATGGTAGAAAGAAAGAGAGGCATAATTTAAGATATAAAAGAAAGGAAGTATAATTGAACGAACGAAGAAAGAGAGAAAGAGAGAACGAAAGAAAGAATTTAAAAGAGAAGAAAAGAATACGAACGGAAGAAAGAAGAAAGAAAAAAGGAAAATAAAGAGGTATATAAAGTTAAGTTGACATCGGCAAAGAAAAAAAAAGAAAAGAAGAAAAAAAAAACGAAAAAAAATACCTTTGGCCTGATGAGCTCCTAAGCGAAACTGTTAGTAGGTATATCTGAATCATTAGGTTTAACTATATTATTTGCTCTACTTAGGTTTTGAACACTCTTTATGTTTTAGCTTTAGGAAATCCTGGCGGTTTATATATATATTTTTCATATCTTTATTAATAATGGAGATTCGCTTCCGTTTTTGTCTGTAACAAAAATTACGTCACTGCTTACGTCACATTACCCAAGATCTTCATAACAGAATAAATAAACTAAAAATTTGAACATGCAACATTAGACAGTCCTCATTGTTTTTTAAAACAAGTTTTAATAAATACATGACTAGTATTATATATCTATATATGGTTTGTTTTATTTTAATACATACTTAAAGTTTACATTTCAAATTGTTTTATTTTTTAATCCTTTAATGAATTTGATGATTGTACTTACTTAGGGTACAAACTCGTTGACATTGAATTTTTTACTCCCACCCCTCAGGCAATATGTTTCAAAAATCTATTTTTACATCGCCCGGAGGACGTTTTTTTTTATTTTGTACTAGTATATATAATTGGTTTGTTTTTTTGGCCAAGTATTAAGTATCAACCGATTATTTTCGGTTAATACGACTATCTTGGTCTTTTATTTTTTTCATTTTCTTTTCTTCCCCAGTGATGTTTGGTAGTAATATTTTGCATCAAACTATTGCCGGTTTTCTTACCGCAAAGGTTTACCAACAAGTTTGGTATATTAAATTATATATTAGTACATATATAATGTATATGTGTGTGTATTTGGCAGCATTCTTTCATTTATACATGTAGAATAAACAAAAGACACATATACTGTTTAA
>CM042160.1:5787429-5792429 GCA_023376005.1 Doryteuthis pealeii
ACTTAAGGGATTAAATGCCTTTTTTTTTCGCTTCATTTAGTGCTACATACTTATTGATCTACATAGGTAGTTACCACATACCTGTTGCAGGTTGGGAAAAAAACATTGAAAATTATATGGGGAGGCTTTCAGCCTGCTGCCATAGCCAAATCTTATTGACCTGATATCAATCTAAATAAGAAAGGTATCGATCTGTGATTTTGTTGTCTCTTCCCCAGCCTCCGTCCTCCTCCCCAATTTTGAGATTGATCGGTAAATTACATTCTTCTTTTGATTCCTATTCTTTATCCTATGTCATACAGTTCTCTCATTAGAATTTTCATATTATTTCATCTTTCTTTCTTTCTTTCTTTCTTTCTTTCTTTCTTCTTTCTACCCCTCTGTTCCCTTATCTTTCTTCGTTCTTTGTATATCCTTCAATTCGTTCATCTATCTCTTAGACAATCCTCCTCTTGGTCCTCTAATACAAATCAATGTAGAATCAATTAGCTTTATATTGCCCCAAGCGTATTTTAATCTTATCAAAAATCCAATAGTCTCTTAGAAGCTTTATATGCGGTGCGTCAAAAGTTTGTAGTGCGGTATCGTGATCGAAATGTTACCGTAACGGGTATGGTCACAGTACCAAAAAGGATATATGTTATGAACTGCTGTTTTTAGTATGACTTGACTAAGTCAATCGTTTGTTCTTTTTTTTTTTTTTTTTTTTTTGAGGAACAGACTCTAGTTCATTTCCAATTCTCATTTAATTCCATTATACCATGCTGCATTTGCACTTGTATGAATTATCTCCCCTTGACTAATGTTTTTATTTAAGTTGTCTACTATGCACCAGGGACTGGCAATTCTGTTGTCATAGTCGTATTTTACAAAATAAATTTACCCCCACCCCTGAGTGAAACATTGTTTTACCTAAAATCAGGAAATTATCCGATTTTAATGAAATTTTCAGTGCTGATTTATCAATGAATGAATGTTATAATGCATCAGTTATTTTATTTCCAAACTTTCTGATTTTTTTTCAGGTTACTTAACGTTGACTCCCTCTTATTTTGGTGGGCAAAAAAGTGTTACGTAGCGCGTATAGTCACAGTACCAAAAGCGATATATGTAGTAGTCGGCTACTACCGACTACTGGATTTCAATAAACGACAGATACGTATGTACAAAAATAGGACCCGTCTTTATTTCTCTTCAGTGTGTGGTAGGTAAGGGGCGTAGAGCTTCACAATAAAAAAGCCAAAAGTTGCTGGCAAAGAGCGCAGTGTTCACAATGAGTGCTCGAGGGGTGTTTGCTGACGGGAGACGCGAGGTTGTTTCTGTCTACTGGCTGGGGTCTCTCTGTCTGTCGGCTCGAATATTCTCGCCTTTATATTGATTTATATGATTGATGAATCTTTATCTTTTGATCTGATAATGGACATTTGTTATATAGTTCTTTATCTTCTCTCTGCTTCCTTGACCGGAAAAATCTCTCTTCCGTTTTCTCTTTCTTTTTTATATATATATTTTTATCTTTCTCTTTGTCCCTCTGCCGGAAGTTCCGTCTTCCGGGCGAGGGCAATACAACAGAAGAAATTTCAGTCGTTGAAGGTATCACCTGTGGTTGGTAGTATTGTGGTAGCTTGTGCGCTGACACGTGTACTGCTTCACACCTAGTGTGATCTTTAAGCCATACAGATTAGTATACAACGTGGTTTAATTTGGGAACTTATACTTTACGAGTTTTAGCTTGGCAATAACGCTGTATTTCATGTATAATCAGTCACATTTATTTGTTCAGTATTTTTATATCTATACATATATAAAGGGCTGTTGTGTGTATATGTGTGTCCAGAGGAAACTTCGAAAATAAAACAATTAACGACAAAGTAAATATATATACACACTAAATATCACGAGGGCTTGGTTTTTGAGCTAAAATGATAGAGATTTGATTTATATTCGTGAAAATAATTAAAAAATAAAATTTAAATGATAACAGCATGGAGTTTTCTTTTTCATTTAATATTTTAGATAATAGACATTAACATTTCTTTTCAGAATAGATGGATCAATGCAAGGTCTATTTTTTTTACATAGGGATTTAAATGGGGCATCCCACGAGGATTCAACTTACGATTCAGTAATAATGGATCTGCGGGACTAACTTAAAAAATCCCCCTCTACCCACGCGACGCCGGGTAGCCGCTGCTAGTCTTATTATAAGGGAGGTTATTTGGTGCCGTTATAGTATGTGGCCTCCGTTTTTATTCTGTTATAGTATGTGGCCTACCCGTTGAATGTGTGTCTTGGTGAGAAATTTCTTATATATAATTTACAACTCCTCCACACGAGCAGGATGTGACACAAAGTCAATTTCTTAAGCGGAGTTCAACAGGTTTGATTCAGAGTTTTTCCTTCTCCTAGACCGGTTGCCTAACCAAGGTTAAGAGCCCAGTCTGCCCTACTATTTATCCATAGCTGGAGGGAGATTAGGATTTCATACCTTTCCCAAGGGTACTTAGCGCTAAGTGAAATGCAATTACCAATCCAGGATTGAACTCGGGGCAAACGAGTCCATTTCCCATGAAATTTAAATATGAATATAATTTCTTATATAAGGTGTGTGCTAGATGCCCGCTCCTATTTATAGACTCGGCAATAAACATGTGATCATACTCTTCGCCAATCACTGACAGTACTCTGCTGCTGAGACACTACTTAAACTGAGCATACTAAGCATACTGGCTATAATTACTTTGAACCTTCGTGGACGACAGACATAGGATTGAATCACTGGACCTTTAACACTACGCAGGATAGGACTTATTCACTTACCAAAGGATTCCATAACTCAGGACTTACTTACTCTAAGCCAATTTTCAACTGGCCAAGGATGGCATTTAAAAACTTAACAGTCTTACGTCAGTAAGAGTATATTTTGAGTCTCTGACTACGCAACAAATGTCATATCACTCAGGGTCAGAATGGAGAGTAATGGTAACGAAAGAGCACTATATTCTTCAGATCTACAAAACTTGTGTCGGTATTACCCTTTTGCATGTATGGTTTGGTTTGGTTTGTTTTGTTTTACGGCATATCAACCTCAGTGGGTCATTTAATGCCGATAAAATTTTGAAATAATATCATTGTTAATGGATAATCAAATTTTGTATATAAACTCCTTTTTCTATTTAACCCATAGAAGAACTGCTCATCCACCAGGGTTCTATCCTTGAGCATCACGGGTCGCCACCCATGGCCAACAGGTGGCCCCATTGGGGGCGTCTTACCCCTCTGTCGAGGTGCAGTCGGTACATTCTAACACCCAAGCCGACAGGGCGGCCTTCTACTGAGGATACAGTCATTGTATTGTAAATCTCATCGACAGGGAAAGAACAAGAGAAAGAGAACGAGAGAGTATATTTGTCTCATACCCCACTTGTATGGACTGGGCACAAGGCCTCGTTTTAACGTGGGCCCACACACAAGCCGAAGCTCATGGGTGAACGAGAGAGATAACTGAATGCATGAATTGATTGACAAACAGATAGAGTGCTATTGATAGTATGAAATATACATATAGTTCAACATTGAAAAAGGTAAATAGAATTATAGGTGTTGTTATAGTATGTGGCCTACCTTTTTGATTTGTTTAAGTATGTGGCCTACCTATTTGATTCTGTTATAGTATGTGGCCTACCTTTTGATTCTGTTATAGTATGTGGCCTACCTATTTGATTCTGTTATAGTATGTGGCCTACCTTTTTTGATTCTGTTATAGTATGTGGCCTACCTATTCTGTATAGTATGTGGCCTACCTATTTGATTCTGTTATAGTATGTGGCCTACCTTTTTGATTCTGTTATAGTATGTGGCCTACCTTTTTGATTCTGTTATAGTATGTGGCCTACCTGATTCTGTGCCTTCTTTTTTGATTCTGTTATAGTATGTGGCCTACCTATTTGATTCTCTTAATAGTATGTGGCCTACCTTTTTTGATTCTGTTATAGTATGTGCCTACCTTTTTGATTCTGTTATAGTATCTGGCCTACCTTTTATTCTGTTATAGTATGTGGCCTACCTTTTGATTCTGTTATAGTATGTGGTTTTGATTCTGTTATAGTATGTGCCTACCTATTTATTCTCTTATAGTATGTGCCTACCTTTTTGATTCTGTTATAGTATGTGGCCTACCTTTTTGATTCTGTTATAGATGTGGCCTACCTATTTGATTCTCTTATAGTATGTGGCCTACCTTTTTGATTCTGTATAGTATCTGGCCAACCTTTTTGATTCTGTTATAGTATGTGGCCTACCTTTTTGATTCTGTTATAGTATGTGGCCTACCTTTTTGATTCTGTTATAGTATGTGGCCTACCTATTTGATTCTGTATGTGGCCTACCTTTTTTGATTCTGTTATTATGGCCTACCTTTGCCTTTTTGATTCTGTTATAGTACCTTTTGATTCTGTTATAGTATGTGGCCTACCTTTTTGATTATAGTATGTGGCCTACCTTTTGATCTCTTATAGTATGTGGCCTACCTTTTTGATTCTGTTATAGTATGTGGCCTACCTATTTGATTCTCTTATAATATGTGGCATACCTTTTGATTCTGTTATAGTAGTGGCCTACCTTTTGATTTTCTTATAGTATGGGCCTACCTTTTTGATTATGTTATAGTATGTGGCCTACCTATTTGATTCTCTTATAGTATGTGCCTACCTTCTTGATTCTGTTATAGTATGTGGCCTACCTTTTTGATTCTGTTATAGTATGTGCTACCTGACCTTTTGATTCTGTTATAGTATGTGGCCTACCTTTTGATTCTGTTATATTATGTGGCTACCTGTATGTGCTACCTTTTTGATTCTGTTATAGTATGTGGCCTACCTTTTTGATTCTGTTTATAGTATGTGGCCTACCTTTTTGATTCTGTTATAGTATGTGCCTACCTATTTGATTCTCTTATAGTATGTGGCCTACCTTTTTGATTCTGTTATAGTATGTGACCT
>CM042160.1:5797429-5829980 GCA_023376005.1 Doryteuthis pealeii
TATTCTCATCTCTAGGCGCTCGTCGTATCAATTTATACCAAAAAATAGACACGGCGACCCGAGTTCAAATCCTGGTAAAGGCTGGTTATATTTGGCATAGTACTAATACCCTTGGGAAAGGTATGCATCCAGCTATTCTCCTTTCACCTATGGGTAAATACTAGAGCAAACTATACTCTTTCACCTTGGTTAGGCAACCAGTCTAAGAAAAGAAAACTCTGAATTCAAACCTGAATTAAACTCCGCTCTTGGAAGCCTTGTCGACTATGGCTTTACAATAGACCGACTGGACGTCTGGAGAGGGTCAAGACTCCACCCCGCCAATGGGGCCACCCGTTGGCCGTGGGTGGTAACCCGTGATGTTTAAGGATAGAATCCTGGTGGCTGAGCAGTCCATGACATGCAACACTCCACTTTGGTCTTTACTTAGGCTAGACGGGCGATCGGAGAGGCCCCCATCGATCAATCGGCTGATGACGTCAAGCCCCAGCACCCATTTAATTGTCTCAAATTTATTGCCCTTATGGCAACCCTCAATCCTTTCTATTATATATGTGCTAGAAGGCGGTAGCTGAGGGTCTTCATGTCCCGGGTATGACGTTAAACTCAATCTGATTGTGGGATTCGAGTTTTGGAGATCTAGGGGATGTGGAACATCCCTTCATCACCATTGCTCCCACGTCCACTCTAAGCCAGTGTGGTGGAAACTTTTAGGGTCTCATCTATGAGTTAAATAGAAAAATGTGTTTTAAACAAATTGAGTGACCATTAAGAATTAATAAAACAAAAATGACTTAATCATAAAATCATAAACCCCAAGAGAAATAACATTATACAAAAAATCAACAAAAGAGGGCGGATCAAAGTTTCATCTTCTCTGATATGGCCCGTCTGGTGAGAGGAGTCTGATGTTGTAAGACCCGAAACTCCCCGAGGAACCAAAGTCTGACATCACTGACGACGCCCTCCAAACGTAATAAAGTGGGTACATATTTAATGACTAACTTTTAGTTAAGTATTTCCTTCAAGTCTCCTATTGTATACAAGTACCGAACAAGGGCCCACCTGGTGAGGGGAATATGATGTTGTAAGACCTGAAACTCCCCGAGGAACCAAAGTCTCACATCACTGACGACGCCCTCCAAACGTAATAAAGTGGGTACATATTTAATGACTAACTTTTTGTTAAGTATTTCCTTCAAGTCTCCTATTGTATACAAGTACGGAGCAAGTCTCTGAGTGGCAGTTACGTATCCCTGGGCCAATATATAAGAATTTATGATCTATTTGTAAAATACACAGAGTGAATCTGGAAAGGAAGCGGCATAATAACATGACAGGTCTACCGGTTGAAAAGACATAATGTTGCGAAAACCCGAAATCTGTAAGGATACTGGTGTAACATCATTAATTGTCCTCCTTTGATGCATTTCGGGGATGTTTTACAAGACTTTATCCTATAAACTGATCCTTTAAACTGATTTCCAATCCACTTAGCAACAAACAACTGCAAACAACCTACCGTCAAAATCATTGAAAAGGACATAACAGTAAATTTGTTATCGCTTATCATAAAATAACCCTGGATGGTTTAATATGCCGTTAAAATCAATCAATCTATTTTTGGGATCATTTTAATGTTCATTCACTACTTGCTGGCTAAGAGAAAATAATTAAAATTAAAAATCTCTGCTAATGTGACTAGAGATTTGTTTCCTTTTTCCTTTTTAGTAGAGCCCTGTCGGTTGGGGGATGTAGAGTACACCGACTGCAACTTTGCATTGGGGTAAGATTACCCTAATGTGACCACCTGTTGGCCGTGGGTAGCGACCACTGATGCTTAAGGACGGAATCCTTGTGGATGAGCAGTCCATAACATGCAATATTTCACTTTAGCCCTTACTTAGGCTAGACTAGACGGGCGGTCGGTAAGGCCATCCACCGAACATCGGCTGGTCGCGCCAAGTCCCAGTATCTTTATGAATGTCTCAAACTTACTATTATTACTACTATTACAACGATTGTTACTACTAAAAAGCTAGTAGTGAGTGGCGACCCCTGATGCTTAAGGACGGAATCCTGGTGTATGAGCAATCCATAACACGCAATATTTCACTTTAGCCCTTACTAAAAAGCTAGTGGTGAGTGGCCGGTAGGCCACAGAAAAAGAGAAAAAACAGAAAAGAAGTAACACTTGCCAGACTGCGTATTGGGCACATTCGCATCACCCATTCTCACCTTTGAAAAAGGGAGGATGCTACAGTATGCCCAATATGCAAAGTACAGCTCACAATCAAACACAGCCTCCTAAATTGTAACAACCTTAGACAGACCCGCACCAAATATTTACAAAAAACCTAAAAAACCTCTTTAAAAATACAAACTCAAATTTTCTAAAAAGAAGCAACATTTTCAACAAGATCTAACTAAACATAATAATAATCTTTTCTGGCATTAAATGACCCACAGAGGTTGATATGCCATTAAACAAAAGCTAAAACTCAAAGTCAAATTCAACCCTACTGCCCTTTTTATCCTATATATGCTAGAAGGCGCTATCCTGGGTATGACGTTGAACTAATGGTGAAGTTCCAATTTTGCCGCTCTGGGAGTGTGAAGAACCCCTTCATCGCCATTACTACCAAGTGCACGCTGACCCGGAGTGGTAGTACCTTTTGGGGTACCATCTATGGGTTGAATAGAAAATAGGAGTTTTAAGAAATGTTTTAAAAAATTGAATCACCATCAAGAATGAATTGAACAAAACGTCTTCGACTTAACATAACTCACGAAGGGTCGACATGCCGTAAAATCCAACGAACCATACCAAAAAAACTTGCAGGCTAAGAGCAAATAAATGAAATTAAAAACCCCGCTAATGTGTCTAGAGATTTGTTTACCCTTTCCCTTTTTAGAAATTAGATTTTGACGTCAGTCTTAACGAAACACAATGAGTCCATTGACGAGAAACTGTACTTCGTAAAAATTGAATGGAAAAAAGAATAAACTGTTGATAAATTTAAAGATAGTTTTTCAAACCGTTATCCGAAACAGCAAAAAAAAACTCGTACACCTCTCTCTCACACACACGTACACACACACAAACACACACAAACACACATTGTTGGAGGAAGAGAAAGAGTCTAGAGACCAATGGTAGTGTATTCACAACTATACACACTATCAAGTTCACAAACGCACACACATACGCACTAATTTAAACTCTTCACTACTAATTCACCTTCTTTCTCACTTAGCCTCGATCTCAGTTACCTCTCTGCACGGTAAACATTTCCTGTTACTCAAACGAGAAAATAATAGATTGGGGGTCACGTGTTCCATCTTATTCTAATCTAAAATAGTCTATTGACAGCGAATTTTTTTTTAGGGTTGGTATAAAAATTTGACAAGAAAATGGAGAAAAGAAACGAAATTCTCGTATAAAAAGACAAAATAAAAACTGTTCCAAGTACAACCACAAAATAACAAAACGAATAACAAAAAGAAGTAAAAAATAAAGATGGCGGATAAATGTGACGGAAGTGTTCCATAGACGTCTTTAGTTGACGCACGGTTGGTGGTGATTGGGTGATTTTTTTTGTACGGTAATCACCTTTATTCATTAATAGGTGATGATCGAGTGGGGGAGGGCTAAGAAAGAAGTCCATGGGGTAAGAAAGAAAGAAGGAAAGAAAGAAAGAATGATGAATACAGATTTACGATGACATCAGGCAAAGAAGAAAGAAAGAAAAGAAAGAAAGAAATGAAGGAAAGAAAGCAAGAAGAAAGAAGGAAAGAAAGAAAGAATGATGAATAAAGATTTTTGATGACATCAGGCAAAAAAGAAAGAAAGAAAAGAAAGAAAAGAAAGAAAGAAAGAATTGAAGGAAAGAAAGAAGGAAAGAAAGAAAGAAAGAATGATGAATGAAGATTTACGATGAAATCAGGCAAAGAAGGAGAAAGAAAGAAATAAATAAATGAAGGAAAGAAATAAAGGGAGGTAAAAAAGATGTTATGGTGATAACATAGAATTGATTTAATGAAAAAAAGTAAGAAATCATTTAAAATGAAAGAAAAGAAAAAGAAACTACGAACGAAGGAACAAACAAACGACAAAAGAACGAAGGAAAGAAAGTATGAAATTAAGAAAGAAAGAAAGAAAGAAAGAAAGAAAGAAAGACAGAAAGAAATAATAAATTATTGAAAGGAAATAGATACATGTAAAAGCAAAGAAAGAAAGAAAGAAAGAAAGAAAGAAAGGAAAAAGAAAAAAGTCTCTAAAGTTAAGATGACATCATCATATCATGATAGAAAGAAAGAGAGGCATAATTTAAGATGAAATAAAAAAAAGGAAGTATAATTGAACGAACGAGAGAAAGAGAGAAAGAAAGAAATAATTTAAAAGAGAAGAAAAGGAGATACGCACGAAAGAAAGAAAGAAAGAAAGAAAAAAAGGAAAAATAAAGGTATATAAAGTTAAGATGACATCCGGCAAAGAAGAAAAAAGAAAAGAAGAAAAAAGAAACGAAAAAAAAAAAAGAAAATAAGAAAAAAGACCTTTGCCCTGATGAGCTACTAAGCGAAACTGTTAGTAGGTATATCTGAATCATTAGGTTTAACTATATTATTTGCTCTACTTAGGTTTTGAACACTCTTTATGTTTTAGCTTTAGAAAATCCTGGTGGTTTATATATATATTTTTCATATCTTTATTAATAATGGAGATTCGCTTCCGTTTTTGTCAGTAACAAAAATTACGTCACTGCTTACGTCACATTACCCAAAATCTTCATAACAGAATAAATAAACTCAAAATTTGAACATGCAACATTAGACAGTCCTCATTGTTTTTTAAAACAAGTTTTAATAAATACATGACTGGTATTATATATCTATATATAGTTTGTTTTATTTTAATACATATTTAAAGTTTACATTTCAAATTGTTTTATATTTTAATCCTTTAATGAATTTGATGATTTTACTTACTTAGGGTACAAACTCGTTGACATTGATTTTTTTACTCTCACCCCTCAGGCAATATGTTTCAAAAATCTATTTTTACATCGCCCGGAGGTCGTTTTTTTATTTTGTACTAGTATATATAATTGGTTTGTTTTTTTGGCCAAGTATTATAGTATCAACCGATTATTTTCGGTTAATACGACTATCTTTGTCTTTTCTTTTCATTTTCTTTTCTTCCCCAGGTGATGTTTGGTAGTATATTTTTGCACTCAAACTATTTGCCGGGTTTTTCTTACCGCAAAGGTTTACCAACAAGTATATTTGGTATATCAAATTATATATATATATATATATATATATATATATATATATGAAGTTAAGTAAACAAACAAATGTGTTTATTTTTTATATATGGCTTTAAGCCGACAATTTTTGGAGGATATGTGCTTAATTGAAGTCATACCTTATTTTGAAAATTAATTAGTTAATAATTAATGAATTTAGGCGGGCATATATGTTCAAATGTAAGGCTAAACGAATCGAGAAAATGTCAATTCGAGAAAAATCAATCTCATTGATCATTGAGATTAATTTTTCTCTATTTGTTTAGCCTTACATTTGAATAGGTATGCCCGCTTAATTAATTAATCATTGATTGATTAACTTTCAAAATTAGGTACGACTTCAATTAAGCACATATTCTCCCAAAAATTGTCGGCTAAAAAAAGCCACATCAAAACACATCGTTTGTGCATTTACTTCTCATATATATATATGAATATTGAGATATGAATATTGAGACAAAAGACTGGAATGTCTTGTGATTGGTCATAATACATTTAATCTGTGAATAACCATGTCGCAAATGCGCCTTCAGTGTTTCCGCCTGGTTGATTTCGCTACTATGCCAAATAAAACCATCCATCTGTGAGATATTTGAAGCATGCAAACTCTGAATTTTACAAACTCTGGTGCACCCTCCCCACATCTCCCCACTCCCTCCCACACACACATCTCGTCGAGTTAATGAGGAACAACGAGACGTCGGCAGTTGCAACGGGTTTTTAAGACATTGCCTGCGGCGATGTCCTTTCATATGCTCCACGCTTGACGAACACAGTGCGACGCGCATGCGTGAAGGCAAACATCAATAACGGGCGGCGCCCAGCACCTTCTCCTGTGACGGAAAAAAGGCTTGACCTCTGACCGTAGCATCTCAATAACGCCTTATTTATAAGATCTTTAATAATTGTCAACTCACCTAACACCAATGTCCACTTTACCACCGTATGGTTCTTCACCAATTCCCCCCCTCCCAGCCCCACCCCCCACGTGAAATCATTGCCATTGTCCCTTTTGTGATTAATATGATGCCTGCTTGTGTAGGGATGCCAGAATATTCATCACGGACAGAAGGAGAACTCTATATTTCACATTTCAATCAAACCCGTTCGGTCTCTTCAAAATAAACGTTACTCACCCAGAATCTCCCGTTAATATTTGGTAAAAATTTCCAGCAGCATCCATTTCCAAGTATTAGGGATATCTTAGAACTGTATGCAAAGGTTTGATAATAGATAAAGTTTATCAGTCGTAAACGACCGATAAAGCCGAGCTCCTACATATACCTGTCTGAGTTTTATTCTTTTGTCCACATGTATTCCTCTATTCTTTAATACATTCTGTCGGATTTACTCCAATCCTCCTATGCGGGAAATATGATCTTAAGGAAACTCAGATTGTTTTTTTCTCTCCTTAGGTATTTCCGAAAAAAAAAGGCCTTTAGAGAACATATTTCTCTATGTTCTCTAAAGGCCTTATTTTTTTTCGGAAATAAGGAAGGAGAGAGAAAAAACAAAAACAATCTGAGTTTCCTTAATATCATATTTCCAGCATAGGAGGATTGGATTAAATCCGACAGAATGTAGTAAAGAATAGAGGGAGACATGTGGACAAAGGAACAAAACTCAGACAGGTATATGTAGGAGCTCGGCTTTATCGTCGTTTATCAGTCGTAAATAAACGACTGATTAAGCGGAGCTCAATGCACGGCGAAACATATCTCCTTCATATACCTGTCTGAGGTTTGTTCGTTTGTCCACATTTCCCCTCTATTTATTAACACACACACACACCACACCACACACCACACATATATATATATATATATATATATATATATATATATATATTAAGCGCGTGGCATAATGGTTAGAGTCGTGGGAAATGGACTTGTTGACCCGAGTTCAAATCCCGGACAAGACTGTTTGCATTTCACATACCTCTAATACCCTTGGGAAAAGCATGAATCCATATGTTCTCCCTCCATCTATGGGTAAAATAGTAGGACAGACTGGACCCTTTAACATTGGGTAGGTAACCAGTCTAGGAGAGGGAAAACTCTGAATTCAAAATTCCTGAGGTCAGTCATTGATTGAGTTTGTGGCATTCCTTGATGCACCAATCCTTTCCTATCAACTGTGCCAAAAAGTGCAGAATGGTCCAACACAAGCCTTCACCACTATAAACAAAACACTGTGTTGGTTGTTCATTGGATAAACACTCATGCGTCGAAATCGACGAGAGAGTCCATAATAATATACTAAGTTAGTATAATAAATAATAATAATAATAATAATAATAATAATAATACTAATAAATTAATAATAATAATAATATAATAATAATAATAATATAACAATAATAATGAATATATATATATATATATATATATATATATATATATATATATATATATATATATATGGAATAATGGTGCTCACTAAATAGATATAATAAATATAACTATGCAAAATGTATAGACCGACATATTACAACAACAAAAATAATAAAAAAGAAAAAAAAAGAACATAAGTTGCATGATTCCGATCATCAGGTGAGATGCTATTAACCTATTTTACTTTACATTTTTATTAATGCTATTATATATATATATATATATATATATCTATATATATATATATTTCCTTGTATTGCGGATAAACGTCACCTGATGAATGGCATAGGATTTTGCATGTATGAAACCTAAGGTTGTGACTGTTCTATTGCCATCAAATGAATAGATATGTAATACCTTTATATATTTATTATATTATATTATATTATATATATTATATATTATATATATATATATATATATATTGTGTGTGTGTGTGTGTGTATGTGTGTGTGTGTGTGTGTGTGTGTGTATGTGTGTGTGTGTTATGTTGTGTGAACGTTGTTTGTTTTGGTCTTTTGAAGCATTGGAAAAAAAATCAAGAAAAACAGAACAAAAATCAGATTTTTTGTATATTTAACTGTTGTTCTCTTTCTGGTTTAATCTATTCCGATATTTCGGGTAAACGTTCACCCTTTTTCGAGGTATATCAGACCGTTTAGAGAAAAAAAAATGAAATGTTGTATATGAGGGCAAAAAAAGTAATTAAATGAAGTGAACATATTTGGCGTTATTTAGCCGTTAATTTTCTTTTGAAATTGTGTGTATATATATATATATATATATATATTATATATATATATATAATATATATATATATATATATATATATATATATATACAATGAAAGCATTTCCCTAACCTCTATGCATAAAATAAGTTTAACATGCCGTTAAAATCAATGAATCAATCCTCATTCCTCATTTTCTTTCTAACTTTCTTTTTTTCCTCTATTTCATTCACTTTTTACTGGTTTATTTCATTCATTGTCGCCTTCTTTCGTTCTTTCTTTCTTTCTTTCTTTCTTTCTTTCTTTTCTACTCTTTTAATTTTAATATCCATTGTTCTTTTTCTTTCATTTTTTGATTTGCTTTTCATTATTTCTTTCTTTTTTATCTTCATTTTCTTTTTTCTTGATTTTCTTTCTTTCTTTTCTTTCTTTCTTTCTTTTTTCTTTCCCCTGGTTTTCAATTTTTCATTTGTTGTTTCTCTGTCTTTCGTTTGCTTTCTTTTTTCATTCTTTCATTTTCTCTTTCTTTCTTCCCTTATTTTCTTCATTTTTCTTTCATTTTCGTTTCTTTACTTTATTTTCTTTCTTCCTTTCTGTCTTTCTTCCTGGATTTTATTTCTTCTTCATTTTATTTCTTACATTTTTCTCTTCGTCTATTTCTTTTTTCCTTTTCCTTTTCTTTTCTATCTTTATTTTTGTCTTTCCTTTCTCTTTTCTTCTTCATTACTCATTTACTAACTTTCTTTTATTTGTTCCTTCAGTTTCTTTCTTTTCACTTTTTTCTTTCTTTCTCTCTTTTTTCTTTTCTTTCTTTTTCTTTCTTTCTTTTCTTTCTTCTTTCTTTCTTTCTTTCATTTCCCTTTTGCTTCTTTCTTTCACTTTTCTTTACTTTCTTTCATTCATTGTCACTCCGCTTTTTTCTTTCTTCCTTTTTTATTTCTTTCTCTTTTTTTTCTTTCAATCCTTATTTCTTCTCTTTCTCTTTCTTTTCTATCTTTTTCATTTTCTTTTTTCTTTTTCTTTATTTGCTTTTCATTATTTCTTTCTTTTTTTCTCTTCAATTTTTTCTTGATTATCTTTCTTTTTTCTTTCCTTTTTTTTTTTTTTTTACTGATTTTCGATTTTTTCATTTGTTCTTCTCTATCTTTCATTTGCTTTCTTTTTTCTTTCTTTCATTTTCTCTTTCTTTGTTTCATTCTTCATTCCTTGCTTCCCTCATTTTCTTCATTTCTTTTTCATTTTCTTTTCTTTTCCTTTCTTTCTTTTCTTTCTTTCTTTCGTCTTTCTTTTCTTTACTTTCTTTTCCTTCTTTCTTTCTATCTTTTTTCCTGCATTTTATTTCTTCTTCATTTTATTTCTTACATTTTTCTCTTTATCTATTTCTCTGTTTCATTCTTTCTTTCTTTTTCTGTCCTTTTCATTTTCATTTTTTCTTTTTCTTTATTTGATTTTTATTATTTCTTTCTTTTTTTCTCTTCATTTTTTTCTCGATTTTCTTTCTTTCTTTCTTTTTTCTTTCTTTTTTTCTTCCTAATTTTCGATTTTTCATTTGTTCTTTCTCTGTCTTTCATTTGATTTCTTTTGCTTTCTTTCATTTTCTGTTTCTTTCTTTCATTTTGTGTTTCTTTGTTTCATTCCTCATTCCTTGTTTCCCTCATTTTCTTCATTTTTTTTCATTTTCTTTTCTTTTCTTTTCTTTACTTTTCTTTCTTTCTTTCTTTATTACTTTCTTACTTTCTTTCTTTCTTTCTTTTTTCCTGCATTTTATTTCTTATTCATTTTATTTCTCACATTTTTCTATTTACCTATTTCTCTGTTTCTTTCTTCCTTTCTTTTTCTATCCTTTCCATTTTTCTTTTTTTTTTCTTTTCTAAATCAAGCTGAATAATTTTTACATTTAACAAATGATTTCATCGCATTGTCCTTAAAACTTAAAAAAACCCAAAAAAACGAATCTCAAATGAAAAGCCATCTTGTTTGGGATCTGCAGCTGGATGGGAAAGACAGACGCTAATTGAAATTAAAATTCAAATGTAATAGATTATCTTTTGTTGGTTAAGAGACAGCGGGGTAAGTTGGTGTACTGACAAGAGGGCGTAAGAATGTGTGTGTGTTATGATGATGATAACAATGGCAGACAGAACAATTGTGTTGATTTAAAAAAAAAGAAAAGAAAGGGACCCGCCATTTTGCAGAGGCGAGGAATGTTATTATGATTAGAGTTATGACGGTAATTAAAACACGGATTGTCTTTATAAAAAAGAAGGAAACGATAAAGGAGGGTGAAAAAGGAAATCAAGAAGCAAAAGTGTGTGTGTGTGTGTGTGTGTGTGTGTGTGTGTGAGAGAGAGGGGGGATGGGGGAACGGAGAGATGGATCGAGTGTAAAGAATTACAGAAAAGAAAGAAATAAAAAAATCGTAATCACGCAAGTATGAAAGTAAAAAGAAAACAAAACAAAACAAAACAAAAAGGCAGAAAAATAACAATAAACAGAGGGCGAAAATGTCAATTAATTAATCATCGTCGGAAAGAAGAAGAAGAAGAAGAAAGAAAGAAGAAGAAGAAGAAGAATTATGAAAGAAAGAAGAAGAAGAAGAAGAAGAAGAAGAAGAATTATAAGAGAAGAAGAAGAAGGAAGAAGAAGAAGAAGAATTATGAAGAGAAGAAGAAGAAAAGAAGAAGAAGAAGAAGAAGATTATGAAGGAAAAAGGAAGAGAAGAATTATGAAGGAAAGGAAGAAGAAGAAGAAGAATTATATAAGGAAAAGGAAGAAGAGAAGAATTATATAAGGAAAAGGAAGAAGAAGAAGAGAAGAAGAAGAAGAAGAAGAAGAAGAAGAGAGAAGAGAAGAGAAGAAGAGAAGAAGAAGAAAAAATTATATGAACAAAAGGAAGAAGAAGAAGAATTATATAGGGAAAAGGAAGAAGAAGCATTATTATAAAGGGAAGAAGAAGAAGAGAAGAAGAAGAAGAAGAAGAAGAAGAAGAAGAAGAAGAAGAGAAGAATTATATAAACAAAAGGAAGAAAGAATTATCATAAAGGGAAGAAGAAGAAGAAGAAAGAATTATATAACAAAAGGAAGAAGAATTATATAAAGGGAAGAAGAAGAAGAATTATATAGGGAAAAGGAAGAAGAAGTATTATTATAAAGAAGAAGAAGAAGAAGAAGAAGAAAGAAGAAGAAGAGAAGAAGAAGAAGAAGAAGAGATTATATAAACAAAGGAAAAAGAATTATCATAAAGGGAAGAAGAAGAAGAATTATATAGGGAAAAGGAAGAAGAAGCATTATTATAAGGGAAAGAAGAAGAAAGAAGAAGAAAAAGAAGAAGAAGAAGAAGAAGAAAGAAGAAGAAAGAAGAAGAAGAAGAAGAACTCTTTCGCCAAAGAGCGATAGGAAGTAAATGAGTTTACTCACGGCTTTAATTAATCGATTCAGTTATAAGGTTTTGTAACCATCGAGGCACAGGCAACTTATCGGTAATAAAAATTATGGAAGTTCACACACACACACACACACACACACACAACACACACACACACATATATATATATATGTGTGTGTGGTATATATATATATAATATATATATACATATATATATATACACATATATATCTGTGTGTGTGTGTGTGTGTGTACAGATAAATAGATATTTGTAGACTCAGATTGATCGATAGATAGATATCAACACACCCAGATAGATAGATCAATCGATATATATATATATATAACAAACTCAGATAGATAGATAGATAGATGATGACAGAATCGGATTGATAGTTAGCTATTAACAGACTGATATATACAGGGTGTCCCAGAAGTTACACACCATCCTAGTTTTCAAAAATACACCTTTGTTGATTTCAAATCCCTGTTATTGAGAATAATTATAATAAATGCTCAAATTGAGAGATAGGAAATTAATTGCAACCATCACTATCAATGAATATGTTTTTGAAATAACTAAAGGTGTTGTTTTTCAAAACCTGAATAATACATGACTTTTGGGACACCCTGTATATAACAAACAAATTACTATTAGTAAATATAAATAGTTACTTGAAAGTATGTAAACGTGCATAAGATATTAGTATTAGATAGGAATACTTGAAATCATACAACTGTGTGTAAATTATTTGTACTAGCAAAATAAAAAGACCACCCTCGGCGATGTAATAATTTTTTGAAAGCTATTGCCTGAGGGGATGGGAGCTGAAAATTCAATGTCATAGAGTGTGTACCATAAGTATGTAAAATCGTCAAATTTATTAAAGGAGTAAAAAAAAAAAAAAAAAGAAAAAGAAAGAAAGAAAGACAGACAATTTGAAATGGAAACAGTTCCGATAACTTTAAATATTATATTAGAATAAAACAATCTATATATAAATATATAACGCCGGGCATCTATTTATTGAAACAGTGAGGATTGTCTAACGTTGCAGGCTCACATTTTGAGTATATTTATTCTATGTTATGACGTTGGATTATGTGTTGGGTAATGTGACGTAAACAGTGACGCGGTTTTTGTTACAGACAAAAACCGGAAGCGAATCTCCATTATTAATAGATTGAATGGGAATACTGGATATCATATAACTGTGTGTCCCAAAAACTCAAAAAAAAAACAACTATATAAGAAAAGAAAATAGAAATATACATTGCACCAGAGTCCCTAACTAGTCATAAAATAACCGTATACGACTTAAATACTATCAAAATCAATCATATATACTAGCAAAATAAAAAACACCCTCGGGGCGATGTAAAATAGATTTTTGAAACATATTGCTTGAGGGGTGGGAGTTAAAAATTCAATGTCAGCGAGTTTGTACCCTAAGTAAGTAAAATCATCAAATTCATTAAAGGATTAAAAAATAAAACAATTTGAAATGTAAACTTTAAATATGTATTAAAATAAAACAAACTATATATAGATATATAATACCAGTCATGTATTCTAAGTCCCTAAATTCTAGTCATAAAATAACCATATACGCGTTAAATAGTATAATCTGCGTTATTCGGACTATTGTCCCCATCTTCATTGTTATTTGTACAACGTTTCGGCCGATATACCCTCCGTCCTTCTTCAGGTATTTCTTGTCGGACTCGGGAACCTTCTCGGACTCGGGAACCTTCTTTTCGAACTCGGGAACTTTCTTGTCGTAATCGGGAGCCATCACGGAACTTTGAACCTAACCCTTTATTTATTCCACGGGGGTATCCTGTTCTCATTCCGCTAACCATAGCTGGGGTAGGAGTCGTGTTAATTATTTTTCTATGTTACTGCCTCTACTCAGGATTGAACTCGGGATCCAGAGATAACTGTCACTTAGAACTGTCTTAACCTAACTACCTTATCCACTAGGCCATGAGTCCGAGAAGGTTCCCGAGTCCGACAAGAAATGCCTGAAGAAGGCCGGAGGGCATATCGGCCGAAACGTTGTACAAATAACAATAAAGATGGGGACAATAGTCCGAATAACGCAGATTATACTAATCATCAAGCCTCATCTCAAACATTCAAAGAAACGAGTTAAATACTATTAAAATCGATCATATATATGTGGTATCCAGTGAGACTCGAACTCCCTGGTAATGGTCTGCAAGTCTAGTTTGTTAAACATTACACTACACAAAGCGGCGAGATTAGTAAACATGAATTTACCCAACCCATTCGCTATGGGCAGGATGTGACCTAAGTGCAACTGGTTTGATATCAGTTTTCCTTCTCTGAGATTAGTTGTCGTACCAATGTTAAAGACACCAGTATTGAATTACTATTCTATTTATACATATACTGGAACGGGAAACAGATAGATTCATGCCTTTCGCAAGGGAAGTAATGCGAAAGTGAAACGTAAGCGGTTCCGTCCAGGATTCGAACCAGGTTTGTAGATATTCATTTTCTAAGCCGATAACCGCCAATGTCATACACTTCTAGCTTTAGAAATAAGTAATAAGGTTTATTTCAACAATTTCATATTTTTACAAGCTTCAGATACGCTTATGTTAATAAATTCACTAGAAACATTTAAGTTTCCAAATTTATTACACAAAAGAAAAATACAGTGGTATTTGAGATACAAGTGAGCTTCGGATACGCTTATGTTAATAAATTCACTAGAAACATTTAAGTTTCCAAATTTATTACGCCAAAGAAAAACACAGTGGTATATAAGATACGAGTGAGCTTCGGATACGCTTATTTTAATAAGTTCACTAGAAACATTTAAGTTTCCAAATTTATTATGCCAAAGAAAGATTTAGTGGTTTTTGAGATATGAGTGAGCTTCGGATACGCTTATGTTAATAAGTTCACTTAAAACATTTCAGTTACCAAATTTATTATGCCAAAGAAAGATACAGTGGTATTTGAGATACGAGTGAGCTTCAGATGCGCTTATGTTAATAAATTCACTAGAAACATTCAAGTTTCCAAATTTATTAGGCCCCCCCCAAAAAAAAACAAAAAAAACAAAAAAAAACACAGTGGTATATGAGATACGAATGAGCTTCGGATACGCTTATGTTAATAAGTTCACTAAAAACAAATTTATTACGCATGAGAAAAATATTATCTATAAAAACAATAAGCTTTAAAACATATTACAGCACATAATTTATTTGATTCTATTTTATTATCTTTTATACTATAATAACATGTGCTAGGGTACGGTCTCAGTGTATGGGAACGATGCTCCGGCTCAGTATTACAGTCGTTGTGCTGAATGATACCGAATATAATACTATAATGAGAGATTTCTTCTAATGCAGGTCGTAACACAAATTATAGTATTATAGTGTCCTGAAGGAGAGCTGGTTTCGTGAAATAGGATTAAATAACCATAAGCTGTCAACGGATCAACAAAACAATTAAACAGAAGGCTTTTTGATGGTTATGTACAAAATATATACATTTATTTTACAAAGGAGCGAGGTAATTTCTTTGTCAGTTGGTTGGCGATCTACAGCTGGTTTTTGGCTAAATTATCAATTTTGTACCGAGTTGCAAGACATCAGAGTGTATCGGTAAAGTTGTGGCAAGGGCACCAAGCTATGGCGAGCTCCCTGGTTTCTGACTCCAGCGGACGTTTTCCACTTCTCTCTCTTCTTTTCCTTCTTCTCGATCTCTTTAGTTTCGGTCTCCGGCTGGCGGTCTGTTATTTATGGTATCTAGACCTCCCCACCCCCGAACATACCTCTCTGATTGGCCAGCCACTCAATAATATTGCCTACGTGTCTAAATGTCCTTGGTCAGCCTTAGTTGTAGTTTTACATTGGGTTTTTTTTCCAAGTGCTACAACTCAAGGCCAACCATTGTTTTATTTGTGTAAAAATTTAAAATTCCGATTATATTGGTCAAATTCCATAATTTAAGGAATTTAGGTCTACGTGAGAATTCTTTGTTTAGATAAATTTATATTTTTAATATAAGCATTATTATTATTATTATTATTATTATTATTATTATTATTATTATTATACTCCTTTTGAGTTTTCACATCAGTGTTAGCTGATGGTCTTTCACTGGAGTCTGAGTGACAGCAAGTCTCCTCAGGTCTCCAGGACTCTTCTGGGTATTCTGGCAGATTGCAGCAGTGCAGTGTTCTGAATGGTTTCAATCCTTCCTCCGATATCCAAATTTTCCAAGCCCTATTATTATTATTATTATCCCTTTTGAGTTTTCACATCAGTGTTAGCTGATGGTCTTTCACTGGAGTCTGAGTGACTCTTCTGAGTATTCTGGCAGATTGCAGCAGTGCAGTGTTCTGAATGGTTTCAATCCTTCCTCTGATTTCCAAACTTTCCAAACCCTTTTCCAATCATTTTGGGACTGTTCCAAGTGCACCAACTACAATTGGTATAACCTTCATTTTCATATTCCATAACTTTTTCAGTTCTCTGGCAAGGTCCAGATATTTGTCAATTTTTTCATTTTCCTTTAACTTCACCCTGTGATCTGCTGGCACTTCAAAATCCACCAGTTGACAAGTTCTTTCTTTTTTGTTAATCAATACTAGGTCTGGCCTTCTTGCTGGGATAAGGTGATCCGTTTTTATCTCAAAATCCCAGAGAATTTTGTGCGTTTCGTTATCAAGAACAGATTCTGGTTTATGCATATACCATTTTGTTGTGTGGTCAAAATTTAATTTCTTGCATAATTCCCAGTGGATCACCTTCCCAACCCAGTCATGTCTAGTTTTGTATTCTCGTTGTGCTAGTTTGCTACATTCGCAGAGTATATGGTTAACAGTCTCATCTCTATTACCGCAAAGTCTACATTTACTATTCCGTTGGGTCTTATCAATTTTCGCTTTGATGTAGTTTGTCCTTATGGCATTATTTTGTGCAGCAATTATTATTATTATTATTATTATTATTATTACATTTTCTGTTCTTACAGTAACTTTTAATTTTAACAAACTACCATAATTAATAATTAGGGTAGTTTTAATTAATTAGTAATTAATTAACAGATCTCCAATCAACCTATTACACTTTAATAGTGTTATAATACAATACAGTGATATTTTTCTTATTAAAAAAAAACAACAACAAAATAATTGGAGTATTTGGCTAGGGTCTGGAACGGATTAATGAGCATTTCAGTTTATTTCAATGAAGGAACTAGATTTGATATACGAGGAAATTGAGTTACGAGCGGAATAAGTTAAACTTGCAAGTCAAAGTACCGAATAGGATTTTTCATATATTTTTTGGCGATTTGTTACAATCATCATCATCATCATCATCATCATCATCATCATCATCATCAATATATTAATACGCTTGTTCCTAAATCTTCTGTTCCTTATCATCCTGCAACACCCTCTGGTTAAAAATGAGACCGTCCACCAAATCATCCGAGATGTAATGCAAAAATGCGAATCCAGATTATCTGGTATCGCTTATTGGCATATTTCTTATTTGCTCCATTTTTATTTTACCTAATTTAAAAAAAAAATGATACATTCCAAATGGTCTTGTGTCGCTTAAATGCCCAACCTCAAATTAAAATGAATTAAAAAAAACAAAACAAAAATAACTTATATATTTGTTTTATTTGTAATACTAAAAATTGTGAATTACGGAATATATTTTTTCTTGATTTTTGTTTCGTTTCGTGGAAATTTCACGGGTCCTGCTAGTAAAGATTATTTATTTATTTGTTTTCTTTTTTTTTTAGGTTTTCGAGATTTTTCGTTTTATTAGCAATTTTTCATTCCATTATCTGTTTGCAAGTGTCTGGCTGAGGTTTTATGTTGTTCGTTGTTCGTTGTTCGTTTCTGATGCCCATCCCCAACCCCCCTCCCACAGAATTCGTAATTCTTCGTTTAACTTAATGCCTCGATATGATTTTAAAATATATAATCAGCATTCTCTTTTTTTTTTTTTTGCAGTTGGATTGACTTGTTTCATTCTTTTCTTGTCATTCTAATTAAGGCAACTCATCTTTGCTTTTTTGTCGCAGTTGACATCATTGGGAATTTTGTAAAGGATGTCATTCCTATTAAGAAAGAGAAGGAGAAAGAAGAAAAAAAAGAGTGAGAAAAAGAAAGTTTTTGAGACACAATAAAATGAAAAAATGAAGAAGAACGAAAGAAAAAAAATTAAAAAGAAAGAAAAATTAAATGAAAAGAAAGAAAGAAGAAAGAAAGAAAAATTATAGAATGTAAGATGAAAAGAGAGAAAGACAGAAAGAAAAAAAGAAAGAAAGAATGACTGCTATAAATAAAGCAAGAAATGGAAAAATACAAATATATAAGGAAAACGAGAAAGAAATGACTGCTAGAAAGAAAGCTATAAATAAAAGAATAGAAATATATATATAGAAATGAATAAAGAAATAATAACATATGGCGAAAACTAAATGATTTCAAAGAGAAAAATGAAAGACAAATAATAACAGGAAGAAAGAATGAATGAAAGAAAAAAGAAAGAAAGAAAGAAAGGATAGAGAAATAGATAAAGAAAGCAATAAGGAAATATTAACATATGGATTATATATTAAACTAGCAGCGGCTACCCGGCGTCGCCTGGGTAGAGGGGGATTTTTAAAAGTTAGTCCCGCAGATCCATTATTACTGAATTGTGAGTGGAATCCTCGTGGGATGCCCGATTTAAATCCCCATATAAAAAATAGACCTTGCATTGATCCAGCTACTCTGAAATGAAATGTTAATGTCTTCGATCTAAAATATTAAATTTAAAAAAATCCATGCTGTTATCATTTAAATTTTATTTTTCTAATAATATAAATCAAATCTCTATTATTTTTGCTCAAAATCCAAGCCCATGTGATATTTAATGTGTATATATATTTACTTTGTCGTTAATTGTTTTATTTTCGAAGTTTCCTCCGGATATACATATACACACAACTGCCCTTTATATATGTATAGATATGAATTAATAACAATAAATTGAAAGAAAACCAAGAAAAGAAAAAGAAAAGAAAAATGATGAAGGGAAAGAAGGAAAGAAAGATACAAAGAAGAAAAATGAAGAAAAAGAAGAACGAAGAAAGAAAAAGAAAAGAAAACGAAAAAAGCGAAGAAGGTGAACGAAAAACGACAGGAGTTCAAAACGCTATGGTAAACATTTAATTAATCAATTAATTTGGTTGGTTGGCTGGTTGGTTGGATTTTACGGCATGTCAACCCTTGTTGGATTATTTTATGCCGAATAAATTTTGCTTTATTCATTCTTGATGGGTACTCATTTTTTGTAAACACAATTTTAAAAAATACACTTTTAATGTCACTTTCTTCTATTCAACCCATAGGTGGGACCCTAACAAGTACTACCACTCCGAGCCAGAGTGGACCTAGGAGTATTGGTGATGGGGTACACAATCCCAAGAATCCCAGAATTGCAACCTCACCATCAGATAAAGTTTAACGTCATACCCAAGACACTAAGACTCTCAGCCATCGTCTTGTAGCACATAAATGATTTTTTAAAAGTTGGGGGGCTTGCCATATATATTTATATATATTTTCCAGCCCCTCCGCACGAGCAGGATGTGACACAAGGTCAATTTCTTAAGCGGAGTTCAACAGGTTTGAATTCAGAGTTTTCCTTCTCCTAGACCGGTTGCCTAACCAAGGTTAAAGATCCCAGTCTGCCCTACTATTTACCCCTAGCTGGAGGGAGAGTATAATTTATACCTTTCCCAAGGGTATTAGCGCAAAGTGAAATGCAATTACCACATCCAGGATTTGAACTCGGGGCGACGAGTCCATTTCCCATGACTTTAACCATTACACCACGCGCTTCCTTGGGGGCTTGCCATAAGGGCATTAAAGTCGGGACTATCATATAGGTGCTTGATGTAACCAGCCGATAGATCGGAGTGGGCCTCTCCGTCCGCCCGTCTAGCCTATGTAAGGGCCAAAGAAGAGTGTTGCATGTGATGGACTGCTCAGCTAGCAGGGTTAAATCAATTAAGTATCACTTACTTAGTATTTATTTACAAGATAATATCAACTTTTGAAGCTCATGACATCTTACCTAGTATAGTGGCGTAGTGGCTAATGGGCTGGAATGTAATATCTTAGTAAGCGAGTTCGAACTCTAGCCTCACTATTATTTTGCAGAATGTGCTGGTCAGCCTACACTGGAGTGTCCATGTGTAATTGTCCACTTATTTCTCCAGTAGTGTCAAGCGTGTCTTGTTCGTCTTACTCGGATGGTTTGTGTGATAAGGGGTAAGTGGCCATACAACTGCTTTCTTGTGGGGTTCTACTTCGAAGATTTGTTCAGAACAGCTCGCAGCATCCTTGTGTAGCTCCCATCTATCTTTTTCTCAAGGCGTTTTGTTTAAGTCCAAGTGGTGCAGCCATACAGTAACACTGACATGGCTACAATTTGGAAGAATTTTCACTTTATCTTACCTGTGAGACCAGATTTCCATGTGATCTATAATCTGTCTATAGCAGCCCATACCTTTCCTATACGTTTATTGACATCGCCTTCTGTAGATGAGATACTACTACCTCGGTATGTGAACTGGTCTACTATTTTCAAAGGTATATCATCTAGTGTTGAAGTTTAAAATGCATCAACTCAGTTTTATCTGAGTTCACATATAGGCTCATGTTTCTTGATATGTTCTCTAGGTCATGCAGCCAAGAGAGATGTATTTGCGAGAAGCACTTGATCATCTGCGTAGTCCGCATCTGTAATAGTCTCTAAATGACATCGCCGGATTCTTACCTTTTTTCCGGGTGAAGCTTTATTCTTTTATGAGATCTAATGATGTTTGAAGGCCTTTCATAAATATATATGGTGCAAATAGATGTCCTTTTAGGACTCTAGCGACAATGTCAAAGAAATCTGTATATAGAAGCACAAAACAAAAAAGGAATAGTTGGTTGGTTTGATTTTGCGGCATATCAACCCTTGTTGAGCTATTTCATACCAAAGATCTTTTGTTTTATTAATTCTTGATAGGTATTCAACATTTTTTTAAACTCATTTTTTTAAACACACTTCTTATATGCATTTTTTTATTCCATCTATAGATGGAACCCTAACAGGTAGTACCCCTTCGGCCCAGAGTGAACCTTTGTTGGGTTATTTTATGCCGAAGATCTTTTGTTTTATTAATAGGTATTCAACATTTTTTTTTAAACTCATTTTTTAAACACACTTTTAAAATGTATTTTTCTATTCAACCTATAGATGGGACCCTAACAGGTAGTACCCCTCCGGATCTGAGTGGACCTTCGAGTAATGGTGATAAAGCGAGCTCCAAAATTTGAACTTCATCATTAAAGTAACTCAACGTGATACACAGCCACCGCCTACTAGCACATATATTATAAAAGGGTAGGGGCTTGCCTTAAGAACAATAGAAACAGGACACTAATATAGCTGCTAGGGCTTGACGTGACCAGCCGATTGACCGGGGGTGGGCTCTCCGAGTGCCTATCTTGCTTAAGTACCGGCCAAAGTGGAATATTACATGTCATGGACTGCACAGCCATCATCATTCTGTCTTTAAGCATTACGAGTCCCCATCCATGGCCAACAGGTGGACCCATTTGGAGAGTCTTACCTCTTTGCAGAGGTGCAGTCAGCGTATTCTACTGCCTCAGCCGACAAGGCTCTCCTAAAAAGGGAGAGAAATATATATTGGCGTAGGGTTTAAGATGCTCACCTGTCAGCTTGACAGTCGGGTTTCGAATCACGCACAAGGCGGTCATCCTATCTATAACTCTGCTGATGAGGCCTAATAGGCCGAAATGTACATACAGAGATTGATTTTTCTCGATTTGTTTAGCCTTACATTTAAATAGGTATGCCCGCCAAATTAATTAATTATTAATTAATTAACTTTTCAAAATTAGGTACGACTTCAATTAAGCACATACTCTCCCAAAAATTGTCGGCTAAAAAAAGCCATATCATAAAACACATCGCTGTGTATTTACTTCTCACACACACACACACACACACACACACACACACACACACACATACATATATATATATATATATTTATATATAGAGAGAGAGAGATAGAGAGAGAGAGAGAGAACTAAACTGTGATAGATAGATAGATAGATAGATAGAGAGAGAGAGAGAGAGAGAGAGAAAAGAGAGAGAAAGAGAGAGGGGTGAATAGATTGTGATAGATAGATAGATAGATAGAATGGGAAATAGTGAGATAGATATGTATAGAGAGAGTGAGAGGGAGATTAGAGCAAGGTGGAAGTGGAAGAAAGAGTGAGGGAAAACAGAGAGTGGTGAAAAGAGATAGAGAAAGAAAAAGCAAAGGAAATAAAGATGTGACAGAGAAGAAGAAGAAGAAGAAGAAGAAGAAGAGAGATCATCAATGGTGAAATAAAAAGAAAGGAAAAAAAAAAGAAAGCAGACGAAGTTTTCAAGCTTCTATCTTTTTGTTATTTTTTGTTATTTTTTTGTTTTGTTCGTAGTTATATATTATTTTATTTTTTATTCATTGTACCTCCTTCACCCAACGCCATTTTCTAGCTTGAGTCGTTGCATTCTTCACACAGTAAAATTAATTCTTCAAAATGATGACGAAAGGGAGAAAGAAAAAAAGAAAGATGGGAATTAAAAATTACAGATATTCATTTTTAGTCAGTCGAAAAGAATCGAGTAATTTATCACGGATGTCAAGATGCTGCTGCTGCTGCTGATACTGCCGCACGCCTCCCCCGAAAAAAATACTGAAAATTTGAGGGGGCCAGCAGGGGTGGATAATACTCGTAATGGTCGTCCTTATTGTGGGCGGGTGGGAATTTAGATATAATTGTTTAATTTCATGTTGTTATTTCTGCGTCTTTTCAAATTCTTTTATATAAAGTCGAGATTTTAAAATTATTTATTTTTCTTATTTTTTATTTTTTTTAAATTATTTATTTTTTCTTATTTTTTATTTTTTGAAATTATTCATTTTTCTTATTTTTTATTTTTTCAAAATTATTTATTTTTCTTATTTTTTATGTTTTTAAATTATTTATTTTTCTTATTTTTTATTTTTTTAAATTATTTATTTTTCTTATTTTTTATTTTTTAAAATTATTTATTTTTTTATTTTTTTTAATTATTTATTTTTCTTATTTCTTATTTTTTTAAAATTATTTATTTTTCTTATTTTTATTTTATTAAATTATTTATTTTTCTTATTTTTTATTTTCCATTTTGTTTTTTTTTGTTGTTGTCGAAGAGATGTGGAATTTTAGCGGGGTGGGTGGATGTTTTGTTTTACTCATCCGGAACGTTTTTTCAAATGTTTTATTATCTCGAATAATTCTTTTAAAGATATTTAGTAGAAAAAAAAAGAAAAAAAAAAAACAGAAATACCCCCCCCCCCAAAAAAAAAAAAAAAATTGGTTGGTGTTGACGGTTTCATGAATGGTTTTGTGTTAGTTACTTGATTGTTGTCATGGTTGTGGGTAAAATGGTTGCTGGGTTGATGAGATTAATTTTGTGTTTTTTTTTTTATTTTTTTTTTATTTCATAATCTTTATAATTTTTTTTTCCATCATGTCGGGTGTCTCTTAGTCGATTCTACTATAAAGGATTCTAGTTTTGATGACGATGCTTATAATCACTATAAACAATACTATTATTGCTGGAATTTATTCAGGTGGATTTTACACAACAAATAATGATGATTCAATCTTTTATCTAAACCAGTGGTTCTCAACCGGGGGTCCATACGAACCCCCGGGACCATACAACATTTTTTCGGACCCAGGCAAGTAAAATGTATTTAACGATAAAAATACAATGGGATTTTTAAACAACGAATGGCTACGTTCCACCCGAGTAAAACAGAATTAAAAGGGGGTCAATAGGTAAAAAAGTTTGAGAACCAACCAAGCTCGTGCCTTTTTTCTAAACAATAAAAAAGGCACGAGCTTGGGTGGTTCGATTTTACGGCTTGCCAATGTTTGATTTATTTTATGTCGAAGACGTTTTTGGTTTATTCATTCTTGTCTGGTATTCAAATTAATTTTCTTAAATAAAAATCTTAGTTTATGCTCATTTCAACTCATAGATGGGACTCTAACAGGTGCTACCAGTCCGAGTCAGAGTGAACCTAAGAGTAATGGCAATGAAGGGGTACTCTACACTACCCAAAGATCCATAGTTGGAACCTCCCCACGATGCAGTTTAGCGTCATGCACAGGACACTGTGACCCAGAATGGTAGTACCTGTTAGTTTCTCATCAATAAGTCAAATAGATGTCGAATAGGTTTTGTTCAGCGGTTTACGGTAGGATTTCAGTGGTAGGAGAACCGCTGTGAGCAGTATAAAGAAACAACTACATGAAAAATGTAAATATAGATTTATAATAAATGTATAATAAACGAATGTATAAAGCCTCTTAAATTTATTTGATAATAACCCTAATTCCTATTAACCCTACGAAATTTCCCGCCATGGTAAAGGATCCAATAGTAGTCTTGAGATTGGTTCACGGACAAAACAAAAGATAGCAGTGTAAACAAGTGACACGTGCGAGAACCACTGCCGGCGGTTTACGGTATGAACACAGTCATAGGAGAGCCGCTGTGAACAGTTTATAGTAGGCAAAGAAATAAGCAGAGTTCAACAGGGTTGAAGTCACATTTTTCCCCCTCCTAGACTGGTGGTTTATAAATACCAACTCCTCCGCACGAGCGGGATGTGACACAAGGTCAATTTCTTAAGCGGAGTTTAACAGGTTTGAATTCAGAGTTCTACTTCTCCTAGACCGGTTGCCTAACCATGGTTAAAGAGCCCCGTCTGCCCTACTATTTACCCACAGCTAGAGGGAGAGTATAATTCATACATTTCCCAAGGGTATTAGCGCTAAGTGAAATTCAATTACCACGTCCAGGATTTGAATTCGGGGCGATGAGTCCATTTCCTGTGACTTTAACCATTACACCACGCGCTTCCTAGACTGGTGGTTTAACAAAGATTAAAGAGACCAGTCTTCCCTAATATTTACCTATAGCTGGAGAGAGAATAGCTGGATGCATACATTTCCCCAAGGGTATTAGCGCTATGTGAAATCCAAAGAGCTCTGTCCATGATTTGAACTCAGGTCACTGCGCTCATTGCCTACGACGATAGCCATTACAACAAGCGCCTCCTCAATACTGGGACATCCTCCCTTTTTAAAAGCTGAGATGTGAGTGTGCCCAATACACAGTCTTGGCGAGCATTACTTCTTCTTTTCTGTTTTTTTTTCTGTGGCCTGCCGACCACTCGCCAATAGCTTCTTTTATCTCATGGAGTTTATTTTAAGTCTGACTATCCCATGATTTTTGCCATACAAGATGGTGAGTGTCCACTTCACGATTGTGGAATATCTACTCAACTTAATACTATAACATCAGAAATTGATTTAATTAAATCCACTTCCCATTGTGTCAACACAATGATTGAGTGTAATCCAGACAAGAAAATCTAAGAGACTTGGACTTAATCCTTTTTTCCAGGATTAACAACGGAATTCTCGTTGTGTTTACGGTTGATTACACAGATTAGAAACTTAAGTGGATATATGGCTGGTTTTAATCTAATTCTTTTATCATTGTTGAGTCCTTGCTTACGATTGGTTCAAAACGATAGATAGATAGATAGATAGATAGATATGAACTGGCTAAAATAGATAGATAGATATGAACAGACTGAGATAGATAAATAGATAGATATGAAGATGAGATAGATAAATAGATACATAGATAGGTAAGTAGTTTATTACACACACACACACACACACACACACACACATATATATATATATATATATATATATAGATAGATAGATAGATAAACAGACAGACATATAGATAGATAGATAGATAGATAGATGTATATAAATAGATAGATATACATACATATTAGAGCGTTCGGCTAGAAACCACATGGTTCCTAGTTCGATTCCGGTCCTCGCCAACTCAGCGTATGAGCAGCATAGGGATCTGTGCGGTAAAGTAAGGAGTTGATGGTAGGTGTGGCGCATGGGGACCCTCAGATTAAAAGTCTGATGCTCTACCGACTGAGCTATGAGGGCTTATATATATATATATATATATATATATATATATATATATATATATATATATATATATGGTAGTAAGATGAGGAAATTAATCCGACAGTATGTGGAGAAAATATTTTAAGAAAACAAGCACAGGTAGTCATGAATATGGAAATTCTTTATGTCGATACTTAAGTATTTCGTTTTTTTTTTTTAATAAACCTTCTTCAGGAAATTGAACATTTGTATGAGTAAACAATACACTGAACATCTTTCATCTATTACTCATACAAATTTTCAATGTCCTGAAGAAGGTTTTAATTTAAAAAAAAAAACCCGAAGTACTTAAGTATCGATATAAAGAGTTTTCATCGTTCATGAAATCCTGTGTTTGTTTTTATTTAAAAATTTCTCCACACACACACATATATATATTTTTTGAGGATATGTGCTTAACTGAAGTCATACCTAATTTTTGAAAATTAATTAGTTAATAATTAATGAATTTAGGCGGGCATAAATGTTCAAATGTAAGGCTAAACAAATCGAGAAAATGTCAGTTTCTGAATGTAAATTTCGACCAATTAGGTCTCATCAGCAAGGTTATAGACATGGGAGACTGCTCCGTGTATGACTCGAAACCTCGACTGCCAAGCTGACAGGCGGAGAATCCAACCACTACACCAACTGAGTCCCCGTTTCTTTTTAACTTATTATATTTCCACTTTTTTTATTGACTTCTACACGACAGTATGAGATTGTCGGCTAAAAAAGCCATATCAAATAAAGACAGTGTTATTTACGTACTCTCATTATATATATATATATATATATATATATATATATATATATATATATATATATATATATTATATATAATTAAATATATATATATATTAATTAAATTTTACCGCTAAAACGTTTTGAATTGGTAAAATATTGTTGTCTAGGCACAGGAATGAAAGGTGATATTGTGATATTACAATTATATGAAAAATAAGGTAAATTAAGATCAATCATATCTGTCTGTCACCCCCTCTGTCTGTCACCCCTCTGTTGTCACCCCCCTCTGTCTGTCCCCCTCTCTCTGCCTCTCTGTCTCTGTCTCTGTCTCTCTAAAATAATTAAATAAGATGAAGAAAAATGATAATTACTTTGTAATTACTTTGTAACTTTTAATTAATCTTAACAAGTTTGGACCTTGGTCATCATCAGAAGAAAAGTTGTTGATGACTTTTTAAAGAGTTTTTTTTTTAAAAGAATTTATATGTCTAAGAAGAAGCGACCAAAATTAACCAGTAATATAACATACCCATTCCCTTCAATTCACGTTATCCAATTCATTGGGATCCCCGTTTCTGTTTATCCTGATTTAGGGTCACACCTGAGAGGCAACCCATGCAGATGCGGTTAGGAGTTTGGTCCAAATTAGCCGTATCTCTTTTAATAATATAATTAGTTTTTGTGATTTATTTAAGTGTTTATATGGCAACCCATTCTCTATTCTATTTCAAAGAGGTGTTTAGAGGATGGATTAATTTAAATATTAAACCCAATAGGTATAAATGATTGGAGACGTTTTATTCATTAAAATAAAATAGAACATTTTCTCTAACATCTGGATTCAGATATACGGAAAACTGTTGTATAGCCGTATTATATACCTCTCTAACATTCTCGGGTATTATAAAGAGAGAGAGAGAGAGAGAGAGAGAGAGAGAGAGAGAGAGAAGAGAGAGAGAGAGAGAGAGAGAGATTATTATTATTATTATTATTATTATAATTCTCCTTCTCCTCCTTCTTCTTCTTCTTCTTCTTCTTCTTCTTCTTCTTCTTCTTATTATTATTATTATTATTATTATTATTATTATTATTATTATTATTATGTTCACTCCTGTAAGTTTTTCAGACCAACGTTAGCTGATGGTCTTTCACTGGAGTCTGAGTAACAAGTCTCCTCGGGTCTCCAGGACTCTATTCAGTATTCTTACCGATTTCAACAATGCTGTTGTCTGGATTGTCTCAATTCTTTCTTTGATTTCCAGTTATTATTATTATTATTATTATTATTATTATTATTATTATCCTTCTTCTTCTTCTTATATTCTTATTCTTATTCTTATTCTTATTCTTCTTATTCTTTTTATTCTTTTTCTTCAGTCATGCTTTTAGCGTTACACAATCATGAATTGCGACGTCAGTGATCTGTCTATCAATAACAATAATACAGACCCCAGACATCAATTATTCACTTTATTGTTATTATTTGAGATATGACTAACAAATAGTTCCCGTCTCGCTATACAATGTTTTGGAATAACATACCTCCAACCTTGTAGACTGCAGCCAAGAAAGAAATAGTTTCTAAACAAATATTCGACAATGTTTCTTCAGAAAATGAAGACGATACTTCCATCACAGTTGATTTTTTAACAGAGCCGCTTGGGGCACTTTTATCACAAAACCTGATTCTGTGAAACCTGAATGAAGGGCGACTAGCTTTCAATACAACAATATTCACAAATCGATATAGTGCTTTTAAAAATCGGAATTCAAATGTCTATTTTAGGATTGAAAAAAAAACCTTGACCTTTGGAAGACGTAGTTATGTGGCCTCAAACTATTTGTCTATAGTATTACGTCCGGAAGACACCCGCTGCTGATGGGGATCTTACGTATCTGAACAGTCTCTCAAGGCGCTACAGGGGTCGAATGATTACATTATCAAGTCGTCTTGGCTTATATCTTATTATAATGGACTTTGTTGCTTTATGTCTGTAACCGAAACTATTCCACTACTCAAGTCACAATTCCCTAGTTATTTACGTCACATTTTCCATGATTTTATTTTTTATTTAAACCTCAATTTGTTATATAATCTACGCGGTTGCATAAGATTATTATCAATCCTCTGTATTTCTGAGGGGATGACTCTTTTCATACCATAGCCGGGTCCTTCCATGGAAAATTACAGAAGCCCGCCAAAATACGTGAAGTCATGTGGGACCTTTAGAGTCCCCAGTTTTCAGTTAGACGTCAGGCAGAGAAGTCGGCCATTTTAGGTCCTGCCTAAACTGGAACTCACGCGCGCTATGTTAGTCAGATATTTAGTTACATGAAATGTATAGTTAAGGAAATAAAAGTTGTATAATTAATATGTTCTTGTGGTTAATGAATGTCTTGGTAACAAGACTGAGAAATGACGACCAGCCAGCAAGAATATAGTAACAGAAAACCAGAACGAAATCCCCAAGTCAACTCCAGACGCAAGATCTTAGAATGTGCCAGACCAAGTCAAGATGATAGGAATACCAAAGACGATCAGAATAGCAAAGCCAGCAGAAGAAAATACGACCAGAAGTAAGAAGTAAGAAAGAGGTATGCAACATTATAGTTATTTAGTGCCAGTGAAGAAGGCAATATGCAACAAATTATCAATAAAGTTGTTCTACATTATTATTATTGTTGCCCTTATCTACATACTAACTGTTGAATTATTTTAGATATAAGGCATGAGGCAAACGGTCACTCCTAAATATAGACCCGTTGACTACCACGTGACCACCGAAGGCATTTCTATTGTCCAATCACTGGCGCTGCTGCTGCTGCTTATGCTGTATTAATAGACCCCATTCTGAGATTATGTCATTGATACTTGGATTATCTTGGACGAAGGAACTTACAAGGAATACGTTAACACTGGATTCTTATTGGCTTGCTTACTTACTTATTACATCTGGGACTAAGGATGCCGACCAGATACTTAACACTAACAACATGGAATTGTATTTATATATACAATAAAATAACGCTTTACAGTGTGACCAGGAAGGCTAATTTGCATATTGATATTAAAAAATGGATGTAAAATTTATTAGTCGATTTTCGAAAATTTCGGTTTATAAAAAAAACTTTCTTCCTGTCCATTTAGTATTTAGTCAAGGAGAAAAATATTTTTGTTGTTAAAAAAATATGGTGGATGTTTTGAATACGTTGAAAAATGCGTAGAAAAGTTTCATAACCGTTTCTTTAATTAGCGTTCACAATTGAATGTTAATGACGTGATTAGTACACGTGAAAGCGAAAATCAAAATGTGATTGGAACACTTGAGGTTGAAAAGGCAAGACATGATTGGTCCATAAGAAGATTTTGAAAAGGTGTGACGTATTCCATATAGATACCAATGTTTAATATATATTACATTCTCCAGTTCATGCCTGATAGTTTTACAGTGTTCAGGGAGCATTGGGCAGCAACCATAATCTCCTTATTTTGATGGCCAGCGCAGATCATCATGACACAAGTTATTCTCTTCCATGATTCAGGTGGGGTTTAAATAATCGATTTTATCTGTCATCGCGTAATTGAATGAAGAAGAGTCCAAGCTTTTAAATGATGCGTAGTGTGCGTCAATACCTCCAACCTACGGAGAAAAATAATCAAATATAGATATGTCAAGTTTATCCTGAACACCCTGGATATATATATATATATTATATATATATATATATATATATATATATATATATATTTATTTATTTATTTATTCATTTATCTATTATAGTGTACAATACATTTAAGGTGCCATTGTTACCATTCGTTTCCAGACAGCATGTTACCATGTTAACAATGGTAACAATGGCACCTTTAATGGTAACAATGGCACATTGAATGTATTGTACACTATAATAAATAAATAAATATAAATACAGCTATCACACACGTAATCGAGCACTTTATTTTTACTTCTCCAATACAAAGGACTACTAATAATATATATATATATATATATATATATATATATATATATATATATATATATATATATGAAGTAAATGGAAGTTAATGCGACAGTATTAATTTAACATTTTAAGAAAAAACAAATGATGTTAATAGTTTACTTACACTGCAGTGTTTCAATCTATTAATTAGATCTTCTTCAGAGCATTTGTTGATATAAGGAAAGGTAATCAAATTTTATCACAGAATAACGAGAAAAACTGCGATAGTCCGTGTTCATCAGTCTGTTCAAAATTTGAAGTTTGAAGAAAGAACGCTGGAAAGATGGACGGTTTGAAATATGACGTCAAATATTCTTCTTTTATGGTGGGAGTATGAGTGTGTGTGAGTGTATGTATCGAAAAAAGACATTGTGCATTTTTTAGGTGTTTTGTGTGTGTATGTGGTTAGGGGGGGAATGCCCAATGTCTTTTTTCGATACATACACTCACACACACTCATACTCACACCATAAAAGAAGAATATTTGACGTCATATTTCAAACCGTCCATCTTTCCAGCGTTCTTTCTTCAAACTTCAAATTTTGAACAGATTGGCTATGAAGTGATGGTGATGAATATCCAGTTATCTACTGCTATGAATGTTGGCACATTGAATGTATTGTACACTATAATAAATAAATAAATATAAATACAGCTCTCACACACGTAATCGAGCACTTTATTTTCAATTCTCCAATACTAACAAAGGACTACTAATATATATATATATATATATATATATATATATATATATATATATATAAGTAATTGGTAATTTGCTTGAAGCATGGTTAAGTATGTTATAATATATTAATGATTTGAAGGCAATTACAATGCATATAAAAAGATGTTATTTTTATCTTATCGATTTCAAAGTATAAAACTTTATCTTCAGTTTTTATTTTTATACGCATTGTAATTGCCTTCACATCATTAATATAATATAATATATACATATATATATATATATATATATATATATATATATATATATATATATGAAAAGGTGGAATGAAAACATCACACAATGCTGTTAAAGAAGAAAACAATTTATAATATGATCATAGCTGATACTGATCAATATTTCAATTTTTCTTTTTTCCAGTATTAAGGTTTTTTGTTTTGTAAACTGATTTGACATTCCTCTCCGACCCAAACAACTACAGAGTGAATGAGCTCTGATGATGATTTTTGTAAAATCGAAATATTGATCAGTATCAGCTATGATTATATTATAAATTGTTTCCTTCTTTAACAGCATTGTGTGATGTTTTCATTCCACCTTTTCATACTCATATTGTCGGATTCATTTCCTTTCTTTTAACTTATTATATATATATATATATATATTATATATATATATATATATATATAAGTGCTTAATTGGAGTCGTACCTAATTTTGAAAATTAATTAATTAATAATGAATTATCGGCAAAAAAGCCATTCTAAACAAACCGTGTTTACAACTTATCATATCGTCGTGTAATAAAAAGTCACTAGAAGAGGAATATTAACCTACTCTAAACAAATCATAAAATCTAAGAAGTCCGTTTAGTGTAGAGGTTATGGGATCGGCCTGTCAGCTTGGCAGTCCGGTTTCAAATCACGCACAGGGCGGTCTTCCGATCTATAGCTCTGCTGATGAGGCCTAATAGGCCGAAATGTACATACAGAGATTGATTTTTCTCGATTTGTTTAGCCATACATTTAATAGGTATTCCCGCCTAATTCATTATTAATTAATTAATTTTCAAATTAGGTACGACTCCAATTAATAGCAATCTTATTTTTTCTCCTCAAAAAACTTATCGGCAA
>CM042160.1:5830080-5835080 GCA_023376005.1 Doryteuthis pealeii
TTTTTCTTTTGTTTTTTTATTCTTTCATTCATTCATTCATTCTTCTTTCTTTCTTTCTTTCTTTTCACCCTATAATCTAATATGTACATGTCTTTCTTCTTTCTTTCTTTCTTTCTTTCTTTTCACTCATAATCTAATATGCAACATTTCTTTCTTTCATTCATTCATTCATTCTTTCTTTCTTTCTTTCTTTCCACTATAATCTAATATGCACATGTCTTTCTTTCTTTCTTTCTTTCTTTCTTCTTTCACTCATAATCTAATATGCACATTTCTTTCTTTCATTCATCATCATTCTTTCTTTCTTTCTTTCTTTCTTTTCACCTATAATCTAATATTGCACATGTCTTTTCTTTCTTTCTTTCTTTCTTTCTTTCTTTCTTTTCACTCATAATCTATATGCACATTTCTTTTCTTCATTCATTCATCATTCTTTCTTTCTTTCTTTCTTTCTTTTCACTATAATCTAATATGCACATGTCTTCTTTCTATTCTTTCTTTCTTTTTCTTTCTTTCTTTCTTTCTTTCTTTCCCCCATAATCTAATATGCACAAATGTTTCTTTTTTCCCCTTTCGACTATAATCTAATGTGCACCTCCGTTTCGTTCTATCCATAATATAATGTAAACTTCTTTCTTTCTTTCTTTCTTTCTTCTTTCTTCGGGAAATCTTTCGGTAATAATCTCTAACCCATTGCGATCCTTCACTATTTTACCAATGGTCATTCAACTTCCATAAAATGATTATCCCTACACAATATTAATTTTTGGTTCAGGCCAAAACACGCTCAGTGTCCAAAAACTGTCAGAATCTTATTTGATATTTTTCTGCCTGCTTACCAGCAAAAAGGTATCTTGCAAAAAAAAAAAAAAAAAAAAAAATAGATAAAAAATTAGCGTATAGAAAATCATTTCTTATATATTTTATAACATAATCATTTACAATGCATTTGTATGGTAAAATCATTTGTAATAACTGTATACTTTGTACATCAGGTACTCTAAATAGCTATTGGCCTTGTGCCAGACTACGTAAAGTTTACGAAAATAATTGATCAGTAATTGATTCTGTTATTGCAAAGGGACATCAGTGTTACATAATGACGGACATTACCTATCATTCTGGTAATAAAGTGTAGTTAGGATTTGAATTTAACCGTACACTCATGGAAAATTACTAGAGTTTTAATTGACAATCTTTGAACTCGAGTTGACCAGAAACTAGACTCTGATTGGTTGAAGGACGTCACGTGACCTGGCTACTCATTGGAAAATTAGATTTAGTTAACCCAGAATCGGGCAAGCGGCCGTAATCTTGCGCACGCGTTGTTAACTTGGAATCAAGGTAATATATAAACTATGTGTACACAAAATATGTCTCCATGTTCCTAATTAACTAGAACTAACAAGGGTGGAAGTATAGAGAGACACACCGAAGATGAAGATGTCCTCAACCCAAAGAGAGCTTGACACAGCCCGCAACGTTAGGAGACGATAGCAATAAGGAGCAGTATGTGGCAATCAGACCTTATATACTCGACACTATGAACCTCAGCCACCGCCTCTATAGCACAGATATGATAAAATGAAGTGGGGGTTCACCATCAGAGTAATATGATCGGGACAATCATATAGGTTCTATGGCTTGACGTGACAAGTGATTAATCGAAGGGGGGCTTTACAGCCACCCGTCTAGCCCAAGTTAGGGACAAAGTAGAGTGTTGCATGTCATGGACTACTCAGCCACGAGAATTCTATCCTTAAGTATCACCGGTCTTTATCATAAAAATATATAAATTCCTGTACATTAGACAAAAGAAGAGTAGAACGGAATGATGAAATAAAGAAAAAGTAAGAAACAGGTTGGGGAATGTTGTAAATTAAATAGTTATTTCCTTTTAATAACCTTAACCTTTGGTTAACCTTGACCTTAACTCTTAATTATCTACCCTTCACGCTAGGGAATATTGTATATATATATATATACGAACATACATTAGACAAAAGAAAATATTTAGAAAAAGAAACTTAAATTACATATAAGTGTTGTATACTCTTTCTTTCCTTACTTCTTTTTTTTCTTCTGTTCATCTTTGGTATCTTACGTTCTTCTTCCAGCGTCTGGACCAAGTCTTGGGGACATCGTGTCTGGTCTTCTAGGTCAGTCTTGTTGCCAAGACATTCATCAACCACAAAACCATATTATTTATTTAAACTTTTATTTCTTAACTAAACATATTCATCTAACTAACATAGCGCGCGTATGCAGTGAGCTTCGGCTAAGGTAGAAACATCTTATCTGCCTGACGTCCAAGCTGAAACTGAGAGCTAACCAGGTCCCACGTGACTTCACGTATTTCGCGGGCTTTCTGTAATATTCTATGGAAATTCCCGCCCGTGATATGAAAAAGGGGCCATCCCTTCAGAAATACACGGGATTGACATTAATCTTATGCAACCGCATAGATTATGTAACATAACTGTTTGTGCATATTTCGTTATCGGTGGCTGAAGGACTCCATGTCATAGGAATAACGTTAATTCTATCTGATGGTGAGGTTCCAGTTCTGGAGCTTTGGGGAATGTGGATCACCCCTTCATCACCATTGATCCCTGGTCCACTCTGACCCGGAGTGGTAGTACCTGTTAGAGTCCCATGTATGTGCTAAATAGAAAAACATGATGCTGCCACTGACCAGAATTGAACCTGCAGATAACTGTCACTTAGAACTGTTTTAACCTAACTCCTTTATCTACTAGGCTATGAGTCCAATTGTAAACGTTGTACAGATAACAATGAAGATTAGGACAATAGTCCGAATAAGAGAAATAATACTAATTATCAATCCTCATCTCAAAATGCTCATGGACCGCTCGGCCACTATGATCCTCTCTTCAGGCATTACAAATCGCCACACTTCCAACAGGTGTCTCTTTAGGTTTCTTTACCCGTCTACATGGGTGCAAGTCGGCGTATTCCACAGCGCCAGTCGATAGGGTGGCAATAAAATTGAACAGAAAATGTTCGTATAAACCCGGAATGTTTTTAATTTACACACGGACCGCTCAGTCAGTCTGATCCTCTCCTCAGGCATTGCACATCGCTACGCACTTGCAACAGGTGTCTCTAAATGTCTTTTTATAACCCGTCTGCATGTGTGCACTCGGTGTATTTTACAGGGTTAATCGATGGGGTGGCAACAAAAATGAAGAGAAAATGTTCGTATAAACCCGTGTAGGGGTTATTTTCGTATTTGCCTGGGGAGTTGTCTGTCCGTTTAATGTCGCTGGTTCCCGCTAGGGGCCTCGTGTATTTAAGCGGCTGTTTTGAATTTCTCTTCAGCTTTTTTTTTGCCTGCTGTTCCTCGCTACGAGACCACATGGGCCAGACACGGTCTACCCCTTTCTCGTTGGGGCTTCGGCCCTCAACGCCGGCTGCTTGTCACTGTAAGTGATTTAGACAGCATGGACTATTCTTAGTCTCATGTCTGTACCTTTATATTCTGTGTACTTTTATATTATCTCGTCAGTGACTTTTATGTATGTATGTTTATGTACACTATTCTATCTTCCATTGTTTATGTATCTTGTATTCATGTGCTGTTATATAAAATGTTTTGTCCCTCAACCCTTGTCGGAGTTGTATGTTCTTCAAATATTCACTTTGAATCTTACACCCGGGTTGTTTTCAATTTGCTTTCGGACCGCTCAGCGACTATGATCCTCTCCTCGGGCATTACAAATCGCCCACACGCTTCCAAACAGGTGTCTCTTTAGGTTTCTTTACCCGTCTATTTGGGTGCAAGTCGGCGTATTCCACAGCGCCAGTCGATAGGGTGGCAATAAAAATTAACAGAAAATGTTCGTATAAACCCGGAATGTTTTTAATTTACACACGGACCGCTCAGCCAGTATGGTCCTCTCCTCAGGCATTGCACATCGCCACACGCTTCCAACAGGTGTCTCTTTAGGTTTATTTACCCGTCTACATGAGTGAAAGTCAGCGTATTCTACAGCGCCAGTCGATAGGGTGGCAATAAAAATGAAGAGAAAATGTTCGTATAAACCCGGATTGTTTTCAATTTGCTTTCGGACCGCTCCGCCACTATGATCCTCTCCTCAGACATTGCATATCACTACGCACTTGCAACAGGTTTCTCTAAAGGTTGTTTTTTTAACCCGGCTGCATGTGTGCACTCGGTGTATTTTACAGGGTTAATCGATGGGGTGGCAACAAAAATGAACAGAAAACGTTCGTATAAACCCGTGTAGGAGTTATTTTCGTATTTGCCTGGGAGTTGTCTGCCCGTTTAATGTCGCTGGTTCCCGCTAGGGGCCTCGTGTATTTAAGCGGCTGTTTTGAATTTCTCTTCAGCTTTTTTTTGCCTGCTGTTCCTCGCTACGAGACCACATGGGCCAGACACGGTCTACCCCTTTCTCGTTGGGGCTTCGGCCCTCAACACCGGCTACTTGCCACTGTAAGTGATTTAGACAGCATGGACTATTCTTAGTCTCATGTCTGTACCTTTATATTATGTCTACTTTTATATTATCTTGTCAGTGACTTTTATGTATGTATGTTTATGTACACTATTCTGTCTTCCATTGTTTATGTATCTTGTATTCATGTGCTGTTATATAAAATGTTTTGTCCCTCAACCCTTGTCGGAGTTGTATGTTCTTCAAATATTCACTTTGAATCTTACAGCCGGGTTGTTTTCAATTTGCTTTCGGACCGCTCAGCGACTATGATCCTCTCCTCAGGCATTACAAATCGCCACACGCTTCCAAACAGGTGTCTCTTTAGGTTTCTTTACCCGTCTACATGAGTGAAAGTCGGCGTATTCTACATCGCCAGTTGATTGGGTGGCAATAAAAATGAACAGGAAATGTTCGTATAAACCCGGATTGTTTTCAATTTGCTTTCGGACCGCTCAGCCAGTATGGTCCTCTCCTCAGGCATTGCACATCGCCACACGCTTCCAACAGGTGTCTCTTAGG
>CM042160.1:5840080-5845080 GCA_023376005.1 Doryteuthis pealeii
TATTGTGATATAGTTATTTACTAAGCATAGCTTAGATGCGGCACAAGGCCAGAAGTATGGGCGCCCAGTGAGGATCGAACTCACTAACAATGGTCTGTGAGGCGAGCTTGCTAACCATTACACCACGTGAGGTGCCCAAATTATTGTGATATAGTTATTTACTAAGCAAAGCTTAGATATGGCACAAGGCCAGAAGTATGGGGCACCCAGTGAGGATCGAACTCACTAACAATGGTCTGCGAAGCGAGCTTGCTAACCATTACACCACGTGAGGTGCCCAAATTATTGTGATATAGTTATTTACTAAGCTTAGCTTAGATATGGCACAAGGCCAGAAGTATGGGCACCCAGTGAGGATCGAACTCACTAACAATGGTCTGCGAAGCGAGCTTGCTAACCATTACACCACGTGAAGTGCCCAAATTATTGTGATATAGTTATTTACTAAGCTGAGCTTAGATATGACACAAGGTCAGAAGTAAGGGGCACCCAGTGAGAATCGAACTCACTAACAATGGTCTGCTAATCTAGCTTGCTAACCATTACACCACGAGAAGTGCCCTTCTAAAAAACTAAGCTTTGCTTAGATATAGCACAAGGCCAGAAGTATGGGGCACCCAATGAGAATCGAACTCACTAACAATGGTCTGCTAAGCTAGCTTGCTAACCATTACACCACGTGAGGTGCCCAAATTATTGTGATATAGTTATTTACTAAGCTTAGCTTAGATATGGCACAAGACCAGAAGTATGGGGCTCCCAATGAGAATCGAACTCACTAACAATGGTTTGCGAAGCGAGCTTGCTAACCATTACACCACGAGAGGTGCCCTAAAAAACTAAGCTTTGCTTAGATATAGCACAAGGCCAGAAGTATGGGGCCCCAATGAGAATCGAACTCACTAACAATGGTTTGCGAAGCGAGCTTGCTAACCATTACACCACGTGAGGTGCTCTTTTAAAAACTAAGCTTTGCTTAGATATAGCACAAGGCCAGAAGTATGGGGCACCCAGTGAGAATCGAACTCACTACCAATGGTCTGCGAAGCGAGCTTGCTAACCATTACACCACGTGAGGTGCCCAAATTATTGTGATATAATGTGTGCTCTAATTCCCCACCAGGATTTATAGACTAGGCGATGTCATGTGGTCTATTCCTTAGCCAATCACTAACCATACTGCGTGGCTGATACATTACTTAAGCACTGATTCTTTCACAGAATACTTGCGACCATTGACGAAAGAACTTAGGATTCTTTATCCGAGATGATTACCAAAGGATTCATTATCGGAGGACTCTTTACCAAGGATCAAATTCCACTCTTGCTTGAAGGCCAGATGATGGCCCATAAAAACTTAACACCGAGGGATAGAGCAAGTTTTCATAAAGAAAATACATTTAAAAAAAATTTTTCGAAAGAAAAATAGTGGTACAATTTAAATCATAGATAGTGGTATGAGGGCTTCATACCTTTCCGAGGGTATTAGTCCAAAAGGGAACGTTATAGAGTGGCTGGAGTTCGAACTTGCTTACTACGATGTTGCAATCCAGCCCCTTTGTAGAAATGCATTATGAATGATTTCACTAAAGAAATGCTTTAAAAATAATTTTACTAAAGAAATGCTTTAAAAATAATTTTACTAAAGAAATGCATTAAAACTGATTTTACTAAAGAAATGAATTAGAAATGATTTTACTAAAGAAATGCATTAAAATAAGAAAGAGAAGAGTTTTTTATTAGTCAGAATTTTGTGCACGTTTTATTGAGAGAATGGGGGGGGGGGTTATGCCTAAAGATATTGACTGACCTCTCATCCATTCATTCAGTATGGAGAGGACTGACATAAACTGCCTTCCGGCGTTTTACTTCCGGCTAAGTGACTGGAGCGTTTTATGACTCGCAATAAATAGACAAACGGATAAGTAAATGAATATATAAATAAATAATAAAAATGAAGAAAAGTAAAAAACAAAACAAACAAATAAAAAAACAAATAAAAAAACCCCAAAAATGAAGGAAAAAAACAAACAAAAAAAAGCAAACCGACTATTCTCTAGTGCTTGTGTTCGGGTTTCGAATCAGGTCAACTCTAACAACCAAACTTTTATCAAATTATTTAGAAAAAATGTGAAATTTTCTCATCGAGTGATTTTGAATCTCTTATCGCATGACCAGTCAGATACATTTTGAATAGCCGTCGGTATCTAAGTCTCACACTATATTTCGTAAACAAAAATAACGTGAAATATCTCTGCCGTGGTTAAAAAAAAAAACGAAATAAAAACAAAAAAAAACAAAAAAAAAACGAACCAGTAAATGTTTTTTGTTGTTGTTGGCATTCTTCCATATACAAGAGACGATGGAGTAGTGTCCATTTTTCTTTCGGAACTACGTTGCCTGGGCGGGGTTCATATGGAGGAGGAGCTGTTGCCCAAGCAACAAATCACCCTCTCCACACTGCTGCTGTGATCCAAAAGAAAGGTGAGGAACCAATGCAGTTTGGCAGAGGTAGTGTAACAGGGGTTGCTGGGTAGCACTGGGTTTCAGCATCATACCACTTTAGGGACTCCAACTCCTGATTTATTTTCGGGGTTTACTATCCTAGCCTTTCCTTGAAAGGCAGCAGCGGTTTTGTGTCGGACTTCTCCTTGTGTTTATGGGTTGCCGATAAAGGCTAAGGAGCCCCTTCAAACCCATTTGGGGACTTATGCGAGTAGTAAGTACTCCGGCTCCTGATTTGTTTTTAGGGTTTACTCCTCTAGCCTTTCTTAGGGACTTTGGAGACTGATTTGTTTTAGGGTTTACTCCTCTAGCCTTTCCTAGGGACTTTTAGGGACTCCGGCTCCTGATTTGTTTTTAGGGTTTACTCCTCTAGCCTTTCCTAGGGACTTTAGGGACTCCGGCTCCTGATTTGTTTTCACAGTTTAATCCTCTAGCCTTTCTTAGGGACTTTAGGGACTCCTAATCCTCTAGCCTTTTCCTAGGTAAAGCCGCTAGGCAGCGGAGGGTTTGTATCGAACTTTTCCTTGTCCTAGATGGGTTGACAACCAAGGCTAATGAGCCCCTTCTAAACCATTAATCCTACTATTATCGTAGTGTATAAATCAATTGTAATCGAACATGGTAGGGATTTAGGGCATTTAGATATATGGGACATCCAGTGGGACTCGAACTCATTATTCAGTCGTAATGGACTTGCAAGACTAAATTGCTAATCATTACACCACGATGGGGCCCCACTGTCGTCGAACACGTTATTGGCGCTAGGAACTTGACTATAGTCGCACACGGCGCGGATTAGAGTACGTTGATGTAGTTTCATGTGAAATTCGTTTTCTTAGATTTAGACATCATCATAAATGCTATAAAAGATGTAGTACACCTGGTTGGTTGGTTGGTTGGTTGGTACTTTGGCTTTTATGGTTGGTCAAACATTGTTGGATTAGTCCAAGCCGAAGATGATTTGTTTTATTAATTCTTGATGGGTATTCAAATTTTTAAAACTCATAGATGAGACCCTAACAGGTACTATCACTGCGATTCTGGGAGTAATGGTGATGAAGGGGTACTCTACATTCTCCAAAACTCCGAAATTGAAACTTCACCATTAGATGCAATTTAACGTTATTCCAGGACACTAAGACCCTCAACCAGCGCCATCTAGCATATATATATTCATTTGAAAACAATCCCAATATTCTAAAATATATTCAAAACGAACAAAAAATACTCTTAAAATCAATTGGTATGAACCTCCTCATCCCCCATCTATGGATTAAATAGTACCACTACTGTTTTTCTACAAGGAGGGCTTTGGTCTTAAATAACCCACAGAGGTTGATATGTCATTTAAAAAAAGAAGAAAAAACTACACAAGAAAGAAATATAAGCGCACCATGTACGTGATTTCTTAACATTTAGACATAAAATAACCCCAGACGTATTGCCATGCCGTTAACATCAACTAACCGATCATACGCTTGGGTCCCTATACAATTGGTAAATAGTTGAGTAAACTTTACTGACACGTGTAAATTTACCCACACATTGTGCGGACGTAACAGCGGTAAATTTTTTTTCATTAAGCTAATGCATTAATAGGCAGTTTGAAAAAATAAATGGGGGGAGGGGGTAGCATTTATGTAAGCAAAATACAAGTCGAGATCAAAGAGGGGAAAAAAAAACGGTAAGAAAATATGTTTATTCTAAGATGCATAGAGTGTAATTAAGCTCTTATACGAGATTACACGCTCCAGGCGGTTAGAGTAAATAGGTTAATAATCTCATATTTACACCGGCACAAATATTTATTTCAAGTTCTCAATTACAACATATACTCCAGTTGACAAATGTCAGCACTAATGAAATCATCATCATCATCATCATCATCAAGTCCTCTGTACGGCATTCAGTGTCCGTACATAGCTGTTGTATGTATTTACTCAACAGTTTCTGAAAATGGAGTTTAGCAGGTTTGAATTTAGTTTGCTTTCTCCTAGACTGGCTGCAGTACTCATCATCATCATCATCAGTCCTCTGTACGGCATTCAGTGTCCGTACATAGCTGTTGCATGTATTTACTCAACAGTTTCTAAAATGGAGTTTAGCAGGTTTGAATTTAGTTGCTTTCTCCTAGACTGGCTGCCGTACTCATCATCATCATCATCATCATCATCATCATCATCAAGTCCTCTGTACGGCATTCAGTGTCAGTACATAGCTGTTGCATGTATTTACTCAACAGTTTCTAAAATGGAGTTTAGCAGGTTTGAATTTAGTTTGCTTTCTCCTAGACTGGCTGCCATACTCATCATCATCATCATCATCATCATCATCATCAAGTCCTCTGTACGGCATTCAGTGTCCGTACATAGCTGTTGTATGTATTTACTCAACAGTTTCTGAAATGGTGTTTAGCAGGTTTGAATATAGTTTTCCTTCTCCTAGACTTAAAATCATTTTTTAAGATTTCTAAGAAAGGGAACGTTTGACCTAAT
>CM042160.1:5850080-5875080 GCA_023376005.1 Doryteuthis pealeii
AACTATTTTTGTCGGTCAATCTTGCTCAAACATATCGTAAACATAGCCGTAAACAAACACTGTCTAAGATTAAAGTCTTTAAATAAAATACTAATGCATTATAAAATTCATTCATTGATGAATCAACAGTGAACATTTCATTAATATCAGACAATTCTGATTTTTTGGTTAATTTTTTTTCAATTAGCGGGGGTGAAATTATCTTGTAAAATGCGGATTTTACGGCAACATTGGCAGTGCCTAATCTAATCTTACCAAAGATCAACTGTTTGACGCATGGGAAACACTTCATCGACTTTTCCACGAGCATCCATTGGAAAGTGTTTTTTGAGCAGCATGTTTATATACAGGCACCTGTTTCGATATCGATCAGTGTGTGTAGTCATTGAAAAAGATCTGTGTGTGCATCAAATGTGTTCGTTCAGCTGGAGTGAGTTTGCCTGTTTATGAATGTCCCTATGTGAAGTCCTTTTTTGCGTTTTATTTACTAATATTATAGCCACGGGGGTCCGCAGTGAAATACACTCGATATCCATATAGCTTTCAGTCAATCATTGCTTCCGGAATTCATGCCTGGAGCAGGTGTACGTCCAGGCATAAAGTAGCAGAAAGGAGACACGGAATAGGACATTGGAGTCAAGAAGAGAATGGGTCATATAGAAGAAGAAGAAGAAGAAGAAGAAGAAGAAGGAGAAGAAGAAGGAGGAGGAGGAGGAAGAAGAAGAAGAATAGGCAGATAGATAGATAGATATGGAGAAAAATACGATGATGATAAAGATGATGATGATAAAGCAAAGAGAAGAAGAAGAAGAAGAAGAAGAAGAAGAAGTAGTAGTAGTAGGAGGAGGAAGAAGAAGAGAAGAAGAAGAGAAGAAGAAGAAAAGAAGAAGAATAGATAGATAGATATAGAGAAAAACACGATGATGATAAAGATGATGATGATAAGCAAAGAGAAGAAGAAGAAGAAGAAAGAAGAAGAAGAAAAAGTAGTAGTAGTAGTAGTAGGAGGAGGAGAGAAGAAGAGAAGAGAAGAAGAAGAAGAAGAAGAAGAAGAAGAAGAAGAAGAATAGATAGATAGATATAGAGAAAAAACACGATGATGATAAAGATGATGATGATAAAGCAAAGAGAAGAAGAAGAAGAAGGAGGAGGAGGAGGAGGAAGAAGAAGAAGAATAGAGTAGATAGATAGATATATAGATATGGAGAAAAAACACGATGATGATGATGATGATGATGATGATAAAGCAAAGCGAAGAAGAAGAAGAAGAAGAAGAAGAAGAAGAAGAAGAAGAAGAAGAATAGGTAGATAGATAAATAGATAGATATGGAGAAAATAAAACATTATGATAATGATGATGATGAAGCAAAAGGAAGAAGAAGAAGAAGAAGAAGAAGAAGAAGAAGAAGAGATAGATAAATAGATAGATATGGAGAAAACAAAAACATGATGATGATGATAATGGTGATGATGATGATGATGATGATGAAGCAAAGGAAAAAAGTAAAGCAGAAGAAGAAGAATAAGAAGGAGAAGGAAGAAGAAGGTTAAAGTGCAGACGGCAGAGAGGAAGACGAAGAAGGAAGAGAAAAGAGAAGACAGTGTAGCACAAGGCTGTTAAAATGAGACAGAATAATAATAATAATAATAACAACAACAATAAAAATAATAATAATGAGAAGAAGAAGAAGAAAAGAAGAAGAAGAAGAAGAAGAAGAAGAAGAAGAAGAAGAAGAAGAAGAAGAGGCAGAGTATAAAGATGAAAAAGGTTCAGGAGAAACAGTAAACTAAAAAAGAATGTGAATAAAAAGGAGACTGGACGTATCGTATAAACTGATCAGAAGGATGTGAAGAAGGGATCAATACATATACATTATATATATATATATATATATATATATTATATATATATATACAGAGAGAGAGAGAGAGAGAGAGAGAGAGAGAGAGAGAGAGAGAGAGAGAGAGAGAGGAATGAGAGACGAATCAGTGGATAAGAGGGAAGAAATTACTTTGAAGGGGTTAAAAAAGGGAAACGGGCGGAAATGGTTGGAAAAGGTGAATATGACATAGGGTCACATATGAAAAAGTGGGGCCGAATATAAGATCGGACATGACGTTGGGTTGTTGGGCAAATCGCAATCCTATGGTTGCACCTGTTCCCCCAGGGCAAGTATATTAGTCATGCCCATAACCACAAGATTCATTTATATACAGTACACGATATAAAAAAGTACACCGACACTTTATTTCCTGAGGTTTTCTTCTAAACTAAAATGTCTAGGCTTTTATTATTTCCTGTGAATCATTTTATAATCAAGAAGCATATTATTAACTATGCAAATTATTTGTGTTAAGTATAATTATGTGTAGCAATAATGTCTTTCAAAAACAAAAGCGACATCTCAACCAAATACTTAGGCAGTAACATCTCCTCCACAGAAAAACGACGTTAATGCACGCATAGGGAAAGCATGGGCCGCTATAAATAAATTACCGTTAAGGAAATAAACGTTCGTATAAGTAATATGTTCTTGTGGTTGATGAATGTCTTGGTAACAAGACTAAGAAGTGAATCCAGGACGACCAGCCAGCAGGAACATAGCAAGCAAGTCCAGACCTTAGCAGATCCAAGACGCTAGACCAGAGATCAGACCAAGTCAAGATAGATGATAGAAATACCAAAGACGATCAGAAGCAAAGACGGCCAGATGAAAATACGACCAGATGAAATACGACCAGATGAAAATACGACCAGATATAGAAGAAAGAAAGAGATATATAACATTATAATTATTTAGTGCCAGTGAAGAAGGCGCTATGCAACATATATAGGAACATTTTAACATAGCAGAATATTTTGATCCTTAGAAGAAAGAGGGGCTCTAATCGCGAGAGGGTATATAACAATGAAAAAAGAAACATAATAGGTAATATTGCTGCAAATCAAAGCGAATCATTAAGAATTTAAATTTCTTAACTCCAAAAGAAGAAAAAAACAATGAAATTGAAAAAATGAAAAAAAAAAACAAAAAAAAAAAACAATGAATTGAAAAATGAAAAAAAACCCAGAAAAAAACAATTAAATATGTTTTACTAATTAATTATATTTGGCACGCATAGGAAAAGCATGGGCCGCTATAAATAGATTATCGATCATATGGAGATCCAATCTCACAGACAAGTTAAAAAGACAGTTCTTCCAGGCCGTTATCGTGTCAGTACTGCTGTATGGCTGCACTACCTGGACCCTAACTAAGCGACTAGAGAATAAAGTAGATGGGAGCTGCACAAGAATGCTGCGGGTGATCATGAACAAGACGTGGAAACATCACCCTACGAGAAAACAGCTGTACGGCCACCTACCACATATCACCCAAACCATCCAAGTAAGACGGACAAGACACGCGGGACACTGCTGGAGAAGCAAGGAGGAACTCATAAGCGACGTCCTCCTGTGGAAGCCAGCACATGGGCACGCCAGTGTGAGCCGACCTTCAAAGACGTACATTGATCAGCTCTGTGCGGATATAGGATGCTGCATAGAGGACCTCCCGAGAATGATGAGCGATAGAGACGGATGGAGAGAAATTGTCATGGATATCCGTGCTAACAGCGCGACATGATGATGATGATGATGATGATGATATATATAATATAAATAGAGTTGAACCCCCCCCTTTTTTTCTTTTCTTTTTTAATGAAACCACTTTTAAACATTATGACCCATACAATTGTTAGACAGCTGCATCCTAGTAAATAGATTAACACATATCGATTCTAATTTATTGTTTACTTTTTGAATCTCACAAGAAATCAACATCCGGTGTGAGACTTTTTTGAATCGAAAGTCAGCGTCATTTCGCAACGAACATTTTAATGCAATGACCACACACGTGAAATCGACTGCTATTAATCAGTGTCTAGATTAATTTAGTGGATTTAATCCTGAAGATCCTTATGGTGAAACACGAGTAGGTTATCTCTTGCACCCATTTTATAAAAAATTTGCTCTACTTAGTATTGAGCACTTTGTATTTGTTATATACTGACTTACCCCTCTGAATTCCACACTTACTAACCATCGTGACCAAATTCACCGGTAAGTCAACTTTTCCTTTATATTATATATATATATATATATATATATATATATATATATAGTATGGGTGGTATATTTTAGAATAACAGTGCTAGATATCATGGATAGAGCACTTATATCTAAGTTAAGGTTGCGAGAACACGGAGTCAACTGTGCCTGGTTACTGACTCTTTCTCGCCTATGTGATCTTCAATCCAGGTGCTGTTGAATCCATCTCTCTCTCTCTCATCCTGTCTGTCTGTCTGTCTGTCTGTAGTTGGCTGTTTGATGAGACTAGGAATATTGAGTTCTGGTCCAAATAAATCTATAATAGCCAAATGACGGTTTGTTAATTTATTCTTTCTTATTGAAATTGTAAATATTGCTCTTTATATAATAAATCTATTAATTATCACACATTGAGCACTCTTAGAGATTTGTAAAAATATTTGTATAAATCTATAAGTGTGCTTCAACATGAGCATGCGTTGTGGGTCCACAGGATATATTGATGATCTCAAATAGAATTATCTCCAACATACATTCGATTGGATACTTTTACCTTTATATATACTAGAAAATATATGCACCCTCTGGGTGCAAGTATTTAAGTTTTAATATAATAAAATATCATGTTAAATTAGAAAGGCTAATGAAACTGAATAAGAATTCAGATAAAAATATTTGGAACAGAGGGGGGTATAATCGGAAAATAGAACAACTTTGAAACTAACTGTTCCACCATTTTCCCTTACTCCCGTCTTTCAGTGGTAAATTTCCCTAAATTAACTATTTAGTTAAAATAGGAAGAAAGAATAAAATTACAGTTATTTCTTTATGTTAATAGATTTCTTTTAAGATTTATCCCAGAGATTTTTGCTCATATTTATTAAGATAAAACCAAACAATTAGAAATCAATAATACTAAAATATATTTAAAAAAATCAATTTTTAAAGATCAATATGCAAATTAGCCTTCCCATTCACACTGTAAACCGCTATTTCGTTGAATATATAAATATAATTGCATGTTATTAGTATGTTGATATTGTTAACAGTCTTAATGATGTAAAACAATTTTACTAATAATTGAGGTTTAAATAAAAAATAAAATCATGGAGAATGTGATGTAAATAACAAAGGGAATTGTGACTTAGTTTCGGTTACAGACATACAAACCCACAATCTCCATTATAATAAGATAATATATATATTATATATATATATAATAATATATATATAGAGAGAGAGAGAGAGAGAGAGAGAGAGGTCTCATCAGCCGTATATACCGTGATCCCCCCGACAGAGATCGAACCGGGGGAGAGATCAAGGTATACACTGATAATGATACCTAATAAAGTTCGAAACAGCTGTCCAGTGTTCCGCATTGTCGCACACGGTATTCGCCGAATTTGTTTGTCCGCGATTATCTATCTATCTACATATTATATAATATATATATATTGTGTGTGGTGTGTGTGTGTCTGTGTATGTGTGCATGCACGTGTGTGTGTGTTTGTACGTGTGCGTGTGCCTAACTATATATATATATATATTATATATATAATATATATATATATATATCCGTATCTCTCTACATATGAATATAGCATATAGCATGCTAAATGGTTTCTAAATTTGTATAACTGTAGTCATATATACAACACACACACACACACACACATATATATATATATATATATATATATATATATGTGTGTGGTGTGTGTGTGTGTGTGTGTGTATGTATCTGTGTCAGTGTGTGTGTGTACTTTGAAAGGATTGTATTCTAAGAAAAACATCTCTAGTAAGTCACAGAAAAACGGTGAATAGGCAAACTGGTGTCGTCTCAAAGAGGTGCTGATTCTATTATAGCCGTCGGCAGCATTCGACAAATACATGCAATCTAATAGCGGAAAGTGTCACCCTCTCCCTTCTCCCACTGCTGGACGCAATAAACAGCGGACAGTCCGTCAATGCGTGCCTGCCGGTGGGTGAGATGGGGAAATGGAGGCTGGGGAGTCCTTCACTCTTCTCTTCTTTTCTCTTCTCTTCAGGTAGGTTTCTCACCCGAAGCAGATTTTGAAACGGTTCAATCGGAGATTTAGAAATTGCAACAAAAAATAGATAGAGAGAGAGAGAGAGAGAGAGAGAGAGAGAGAGAGAGAGAGAGAGAGAGGAGGAGAGAGAGAGAGAGAGAGAGAGAGGCGAGTGTATGTAAAAGAGAGGGAGAGAGAAAGAAAGAAGAAAGAAAGAGAAAAAGACAGAGAGAAATGGAGAAAGAGAAATAGAGATGGATGAAAAAAAAAGAGAACGACAAAAAGACACAAGGGATCAAAGTTGCAAGAATAAATATAACTAAAGAAAGAAAGAAAGTGAGAGAGAGAGAGAGAGAGAGTAGAGAGAGAGAGAGAGAGAGAGAGAGGGAGAGAGAGAGAGAGAGAGAGAGAGAGATTTGTAGAGATACAAAGAAAGAAAAAAAGAAAGAAAAATTAAATAACTCCAAGAAGGAGAGATAGAGAGGGGGAGGAGGCGAATGTATATAAAGAAAGGGAGAGAAAGAGAAAGAAGAAAAAAAGATAGAGAGAAATAGAGAAAGAGAAATAAAGATAACTAAAATAGAAGAAAAGTATTTGAGTGAGAGAGAGAGAGAGAGAGAGAGAGAGAGAGAGAGAGAGAGAGAGAGAGAGAGAGGAAGGAGAGAGAGAGAGAGAAAAATAATGAAATAAAGAAAAGAGAAATTTAGTGAATAGATAGATTCAAAGGGAATAAACAAAAAAAAAAAGAAGAAAGAAAAAGGGGTGAAGGAAAAATAAAAATCGGGAAAAATGGAATAAAAAATAAAAAAGAGGAATAAAAAGAAAAAAAAAATTCAGAGTAAAAAAAGAAAGAAAAAAACAGGAAACGGGAAAAAGAAAAATGTGGACAAAAGAAACGAAGTAAAACAAAAGTAAAAAAAAAAAAAAGGTGAAAAAAAGAAAGGACCCTAAAAATATCGACCGAAAGAAAGAAAAGAAAAGAAAAGAAAAGAAAATCAAAAGGGAAATTTAAAAAAAAGAATGAAAAGGAATGAAAAAGGAATCTTGAAATAGAAAAGAATAAAAGGAAAGAAATAAGATTCCTCTATACTAAAATTTGTGGAATACGAAAAACAAAAAAAATAAATAAATAAAAATGAAGACAAAGAAAAGAAAAAGAAGAAATAGGAAAAACAGAAGAAGAAAAGAATCCCTAAAATATGAATGAAAGGAACAAAAAATTAATGAAAGAAAAATAAGGAAAGAAAATAAGATGCCTCTATAATGAAATTGTGGAAATACGAGAAAAAAAAAAACCCAAAAATAATGAAGACAAAAAAAAGAAAAGAAGAAAAAGTAAAAAAAAAGAAAAAATGATCCTTTAAAATATGAATGAAATGAAGAAAATTAAATGAAATAAAATGGAATAAATTAGTTTTAAAGAAGTATAAGTAGAAAGAAATCTGGAGAATAAAAGAAATTGGGTTAAAAGGCAGATTTTGAAAAAATACAAAGAAAGAAAAAAATTAAAGAATATTAAATACCTAAGAGAGAGAAGAGAGAGAGAGAGAGAGAGAGAGAGAGAGAGAGAGAGAGAGAGAGAGAGAGAGAAGAGAGATAAGATAGGAAAAAAAGAAAGAAGAAATTAGACCTTGGAAAAAGAAAGAATAACGAAAGTTGGAGACTAAAAAAAAATTGCATTAAAAGGCAGATTTTGAAGAGAATACACATTAGGAAAGGAAAGAAAAGAAAGAAAAAAGGAAAATAAATTAAAATAGATCGTGAAAGAGAGAGAGAGAGAGAGAGAGAGAGAGAGGAGAGAGAGATGAGAGAGGAGAGAGAGAGAAGAAGAGAAAAAAGAAGACAAAATGATGAGTAATTAATAAAATAAAAAAACAAAGAAATTAAATAGCCCCTATGAGAGAGAGGAGAGAGAGAGAGAGAGAGGAGAGAGAGAGAGAGAGAGAGAGAGAGAGAGAGAGAGAGAGAGTGTGTGTGTGTTTGTGGTGTGGTGTGATAGAGAGAGTAGTGGAGAGAAGAGAGAAGAGTAAGATTGAACTATAGAGAAAGATGTCCCTATAGAGGAGAGATTTGTATTCTGAAAAAAATAAATAAGTTCCATTCATTCTTCATTTCTATCTCGGTAAAATACAGCTTTTTAAATCTGTACTTTTTGACAGCACCCTGTAATTCTGAAAAAAATTAACGTTACATTTATGGGTTCATTCCTATCTTGGTAAATACACGCTTTTAATCTCGACACTTTTTTGAACACCTTATCAACCGTATTCATGGTTTGTCGGTATAGTCATCGTGGTACAATACAACTGACACACGATATATATTATATAATATATATATATATATATATATATATATCATAATTGTATTGCAATTGTATGTACCACGTGACTATACCGCAAAACAATGAATACGGTTGATAAGCCACTTTTCTCAACGATTTACGTCTGAGATTGTACCAATATATGAAACTTTCAATTAACGGACTTTTAGTGGTCTAATTATGATATATATATATAATATATATATATAATATATATTATATATATTATATATATATACAGGGTGTACCAAAATGATCTGACAATTCAATTGTTCTGAAAGTTTTGTAACATGTGTGGACAATGTCAAGTTTAGACATTCCCAAATTGTGAGGCTTCATTCCAAGAATTGGCGGGCGTTTATGTGTTTTTTTAGCTCTCCGAATTGAGGGTGGTCACAAAAAATGGCGACGTTTTGTAATCTATTTTGTAAGTATCAAAATTGTGTCAGATCCTTTGTCTACCCTATATATATAAATATATATATATATTATATATATAAAGAGAGAGAGAGAGAGAGAGAGAGAGAGAGCAGAGAGAGAGAAGAGAGAGAGAGAGAGAGAGAGAGAATGGGGATAGAGGGGGAAACAATAACGCTATACATCAGATAGCTTATCTCTGCTTCAAAATGGGAGGAAGAAAAAAGAAATGACAGGAAAAAGTTAACAGGAAGAGAAAGAAACGGAAGAGATAGAAGAAAATGAAAGAGATAGAGAGATATATAAAAGAGGGAGAGCGGAGAGAGAGAGAGAGGGGGGTGTAAACGTAAAAATCTTTCTTATTGTCGTTATAAAATGAAAGCTTTTAAAAATTTTATAAAAGCTATAGTGTGGTTTAGAATATGCTGAATATATCCCTGAAAAGGGGTAAGAACATCCGAATGAAGGTATGTTCTGGATTTCTGTTACTAACTGTCCTGATGATGCGGCTGCCAGAAGAGAAGAAGAAGAAGAAGAAGAAGAAGAAGAAGAAGAAGAAGAAGAAGGAAGAGGAGGAGTAAGATAAAATGGTGATGGTAAGAAAAGAAGGAGAAGGTTAAAAATTAAATGATGCTGCTCGATGATGATGATGATGATAAAGAAGAGAAGAAGAAGAAGAAGAAAAGAAGAAGAAGAAGAAGAAGAAGCTAAAAAATGATGAAAATGATCAAAGAAAGAAAAATGTAAAAAATTGCTGCTGCTGCTGCTGCGAAAGAAGAAGAAGAAGAGAAGAAGAAGAGAAGAAGAAGAAGAAGAAGAAGAAGCTAAAATATGAGGAAAATGATAAAGAGAAAAAGGTAAAAAATTGCTGGCTGCTGCTCGCTGCGAAAGAAGAAGAAAGAAGAAGAAGAAGAAGAGAAGAAGAAAGAAGAAGAAGAAGAAGAAGAGGAGATAAATTGATGATGGAAAGAAAAAGGTAGGAGAAGGTAAAATTGATGATGCCTGCTGCTGCTGATGATGATACATGAGAAGAAAGAAGAAGAAGAAGAAGAGAAGAAAGAAGAAAGAAGAAAGAAGAAGAGAAGAAGCTAAAATAATGATGAAAATGATAAAGAAAGAAAAGAGGTAAAAAATTGCTGCTGCTGCTGCTGCGAAAGAAGAGAAGAAGAAGAAGAAGAGAAGAAGAAGAAGAAGAAGAAGAAGAAGAACAGAAGAAGAAGAAGCTAAATGACTGTAGAAAATGATAAAGAAGAAAAGAGGTAAAAATTCATTGCACTCGCTGATAGTGTGAGCATGACTGAACAAAAGACGAAGAGAAGAAAAGAAGAAGCAAAGAGAAGCAAGAGAGAAGAAGCTAACTAGGATACAGCAAAGAAGAGAATCAAGCATGCAAGAAGAAAAGAAGAATTGTGAAGATAATGTGATGCTGTTAGAAACTGAGGTAAATTGCATGCATCGCTGCGCCTGCTGATTTGTGCATGCTGCATCCACTTGAGAAGATAGAAGGAAGAGAGAAGAACGAAAGAAGAAGAAGAGAAAAGTAAGAGAAGAATAGGAGCAAGAAGAAGAGAGAGAAGCTAAAATAATGAGATGATGATAAAGAAGAAGAATGCAAAAAAATTGCTGCTGTCTGCTGCGCTGTGAAGAAGAAGAAGAAGAAGAAGAAGAAGAGAAGAAGAAGAAATACGTGAGCAAGCAGAAAGAAAGAAAGACAGAAAAAAAACGTTGTTGCTCAGATGATATAGTATAGAAAAGGGAGTAGATGTAAATGGATTAAGATTTGTTTCTTATATAGTCTATATACTAGCAATAGATCAATAAAGAGGACGGTAGAGAAAGAGACAGCAAGTTACGAGACCATATATATTGATAGAGAGAATCGAGAGTTTTAATGAGTAAACACGGGACAGAAAGAGAGGAAAGTAATGAATATCTTCAATATTTCGCCTGAGGCTTTCTTGTTCATTACTTTGGTCATTTCTCTTCTCTTTCTTTTATTGTCGCTCAGGGTCACCTGCAGTCACCCCACCCTCAAGGTTCTTTCGAAGTAATCATGGTCCACTCATAACCCCATTTCCTATTTCCTTTTTGAGTTCTTCCCCTTTTCCATATTGACCTTGTCCTTCCTCTCGGAGGTGCTCGCTTTGTAATGGTTATTACTGAAGGAAATGGACATGGCGACCACGAGTTCAATACGCTCGTAAGACACTAATACTACTCTCTATGTCTACATAGCTATAGCACAGTGACAAGCATAGACCACGCTGGTCGCTGGGGCGTTTAGTAATGCACCGACTGCATCTCTGCAGAGGGGTAACACTCCCACAATAGGGCACCTGTTGGCCGTGGGTGGCGACCTGTGATGCTTAAGATAGAACTCAGGTGTTTAAGCAATCCATGATTTGCAATACTCACTTTGGCCCTTCTTGGGTAGACCGGGCGGTCGGAGAGCCCCCTCCGATCAATCGGCTGGTTACGTCAAACCCTAGTAACTATATGATTGCCCCTACCCTATTGCTATTATGGCAAGCCACAACCCTCTTTATCATATGGGTGCTAGAAGGCGGTGGCTGAGGGTCTACATATCCTGGGAAATGACGTTAAACTCTATCTAATGGTAGAGGTTCCAGTTTTGGGAGGTTTGGGGAATGTGTAGGCACCTCCTTCATCACCATTGCTCTCTGGTACACTCTGAGCGGAATGGTAGTACTTGTTAGGGTCCCATCTATGGGTTAAATAGAAAAACATGAATTTCAATAAGCAAATTGATTATCATTAAAGATTGAATTTATTTAAAACTATGTCGGCATTAAATGACCCACTGAGTTGATATGCCGTAAACAAAAACAAACCAAACCAAGCATATAATATAACTTCTGACTATACAAAAGTAAAGTTGCTTGGAGTGTTCTATTGTCGGTATCAGCCGAACAGCGAGGGAGTCTATCTCCTTTTCGCTAACAGTAGACTAGTTAGATTTTTTGTGTGTCTGAGGTGGAGCGCCATGCGTACCATATTTTACTGCACACATCAGCCGTGCTATTCTTGCACTAACTGGGCTAGGACAAGTATCGAACCCGCATCCTTGTGGTTCNCCAAGCGGATGCTCTACTGAGCTAAACAATACGAAATCATATTTGTAAAATATTATTATTAGGAATATCTATCTATTTACCAACCCATCTGCACGAGTAGGATGTCACACAAGGTCAATTTCTTAAGCGGAGTTCAACAGGTTTGAATTCAAGTTTTCCTTCTCTAGATCGGTTTCCTAAACTAAGTTAAAGGGCCAAGTCTGCCCTACTATTTATCCATAGCTGAAGGGAGAGTAGGATTCATACCTTTCCCAAGGGTATTAGCGTTAAATGAAATGCAATTACCACATCCAGGATTTGAACTCGGGGTGACGAGTCCATTTCCCATGACTTTCACCATTACACCACACGCTTACATTAGGAATATATAAATACACAAAAAGCAACGTTTGTTCAACACAACCTCTTGTTATTTGTTTTCTGTCTACATGCTTTTATTTAAAATTTGTTTTTAGTGAGGTGGAGCGCCATACCTACAGTCAGCTCCCCACTTTACCGTGCAGATCAGATTACACAATCTGTGGTACTCATACGCTGAGTTGGCAGGGACCGGTATCGAAACAGGAACCTTGCGATTCCTCGGCGGATGCTCTACCGACTGAGCTAAACCAATTGCTTTTTAACTATGCAAGCTGCAGGTTTATTTCAGCCGGATTAGTTCAGTCGGTAGAGTGTTCGGCTAGGAATCACGAGGTTCCTGGTTCGATACCGGCCCTCGCCAACCAGCGTATGAGTAACACATGGATCTCTGCGGTAAAGTGAGTAGCTGATGTTAGGTGTGGCGTTCCACCTTAGATGCTAGTAATCTCCTTGGTCTAGCGCTAGTGAAAAGGGGATAGACTCCCTCGCTGTTTGGTTGATACCGACATTAGGCCGCTCCGACGAGTTTACTTTTACTTATATTCTCTTAGACTCTTCCCGCCAAAGGTTACCTATAAGTCAACAGAAGTTTTATGTTGGAGCTTCCTAATATTTACCTTGTACCCCACGTGTGCGGGTTATGCACTAGGACCTATTAATGTGGGACCACCCACAAGCCGAGACTCATGGGTGGCGGGTGAAAAATTGCGTTGACCCCGTCGGCATTCCCTCTTAAGGGGGGCGCCAGAGGCACTGGGCAATAAAACCCAGCCATACCCCTTTAAATCGAGGAGTCAGGTATTGCTTAGGGGGATAGCCCCCTGGGGGGTATTTGTCTCATACCCCACTTGTATGGACTGGGCACAAGGCCTCGTTTTAATGTGGGCCCACCCACAAGCCGAAGCTCATGGGTGGGAAAGAACAAAAATTGCGTCGATCCCTTCGGCATTTCCCCTCATGGGGGGCGCCTCAGGCACTGGGCAATAAACCCAGCCCTGCCCTTTGTCAAGGGGGCAGGTATTGCTGGGGGGATAGCCCCCTGGGATCAACGCTATTAATTGTAGCCAGGGTCCAGGGCCGAAGCCACTGGATCCCCGGTCCGAGAGGCGGGTGGTTATTGATGTTGGAACTTCCTTCTCTAGTTTTGATTCTGTAGGTAACTTCTCACACAAGGGTCGCATTCGTCATAGCTTTATCATTAAACTGTGGCCCTATCTTTACCCATGTCTTCCTCTGCCTCTCTCTGTTTCTCGTCGTAAATGGAATTGGTAATACAAGTTCAGATCCTGGACGAGGCTGTTTGCATTTTACATAGCTAACACCTTAGGAATGTATAAATTCCACTATTCTTTTTTCAAGCTCTGGGTAAATAGTAGGACAGACTGGGCTCTTTAATCTTGGCTAGTCAACTAGTTTACGAGAAGGAAAACTCTGAGTTCAAACCTGTTAAACTCCGCTTTAGAAATTGGACCTTGTGTCACATCCTGCTCGTACGAAGGCGTTGGTATATATATATCTATATATATATATATATATGTGTGTGTGTGTGTGTGTGTGTGTGTATGCACACAATCTCTCTCCCCTCTCTCTCTGTTTTCTCTCTCTTTCACCCCATTTTCTTGTATCTTTCCCTCTCACCACCATTCCTTCTGGTAGAGATTTTCGTTTTTTTTAAATCGCGTCTTTTCCTCTGTTGTTAGTTGTTTGATGCGAGCCGATTTGATTATTTGACATTTGAAAATGTTTTCGATGTAAATTATGAAAAGGAAAAAATTAGCGTCAATTTGGAAATGTCATCAGGAAATTGGCGGGAAAAATACAAGAAAGCGCGCCAATCTCTATAGCTATAGCAACAAGATAAAAGACAGAAGAAGGAGGGGAAGAAGAAGAAGAAGAAGAAGAAGAAGAAGAAGATGCAAGAAATAGAAAAGAAGAGGAAAGATAGAAGAAGAAGAGAAGAAGAAGAAGAAGAAGAAGAAGAAGAAGAAGAAGAAGAAGAAGAAGAAGATGCAAGAAGAAAAAGAAAGAAGGAAAGAAGAAGAAGAAGAAGAAGAAGAAGAAGAAGAAAGAAAAAAGAAGAAGAAAGCAGGAGGTGGTGGAGGTAGTGGAGGAGAAGGAAACTGAAGAAATAATAGGAAGAGGATGAGGAAAAGATGAAGAAGTAAAAGATGAAGATAATTGTGACAATCCTGGAAGGGACAACGAGGAGTAGGAGGAAGTTAATGATGGAACAAAGAAGGGGGAGGAGGAGGGGGAAGAGGAAACAAGAAACAGAAAGATCAATGAATGAGGATGAAGAAGTTGATACAAAATTGAAGAAATTGTATTTGTAATAGTAGTGGTAGTTGTTGTAGTTAGTAGTAGTAGCAGTGTGAGTAGAATATGAAGAATTAGAATATGGAGGGAGAAAAGGAAACTGAAGAAGAAGAAGAAGAAGAAGAAGAAGAAGAAGAAGAATAAGAAGAAGAAGAAGAAGAAGAGGGACTTGGAAGAGGCGGAAAAGAAAAAAAGATGACAGAGATTGACAAATTAAAGAAAGTTGTGATAAAAGAAGACAGTTTTATTTAAAGAGAAAGACGAAAGAGAAAAACAAATAAAAATGAAGGAATTAAATAAGTCGAAGAAAAACATGATAAAACTGGATATGATGATGATGATGATGATGTTGGTGATGATGATGATGATGGTGGTAGTGGTGATGGTGGTGATGATAATGATGATGGTGGTGGTGATGATGATGATGGTGATGATGATGATGGTAGTGGTGGTGGGGATGATGATGATAGTGGTTGTGGTGGTGGTGGTAGTGGTGGTGATGATGATGATGATGAGATGGTGGTGGTGGTGGTGGTGGTGGTGGTGGTGGTGGTGATGATGATGATGATGATAAAAGAAAGGAGGTGTCTAGGATGAAGAATGAAAAGAAGTACGGGAAATGATGTAACAGAAAGAAAGAAGAAAGAAAGAAGGGAAAGGAGGAAGAAGTAAGATGAAGAAAATAATGATGTCAAATAAAATGAATCAATCAGAAGAAGAAGAAGAAGAAGAAGAAGAAGAAGAAGAAGATAAAATACTGATGATGATGATAAAGAAAAAGAAGAAGAAGGCAAAATTAATGATGCTACTGCTGCTGCTGCTGATGATGATGATACAGAAAAAGAAGAAGAAGAAGAAGAAGAAGAAGAAGAAGAAGAAGAAATAACAACAACAACAAAAAGAAGAACGTCTAAAATGATGATGATGATGATGATGATGATGATGATGCGAAAGAAGGAAGTGTTCGAATATGATGTATTGAAGAAGAAGAAGAAGAAGAAGAAGAAGAAAGAAAGAAAGAAAGAAAGAAAGAAAGAAAGAAATTATTCAGAGCTCCGAAATATGAAGTATAACTTTCTTTTTTTACATAATTCTAATCAGAAAACAATTTGTTTTTCAATTTATCTTTCAATTTTTTTTTTCCTGTTGATAAAATGAAAATATTTTTTTTTTTTTTTTTTTCATTTCTTTTATTTTTTTACGTTTCTTCACTGGCTCTTCATTTTGTTCATATTTTGTGTTTGTTTCTAACAAACTAGCGAGAAAAAATAATTAAACATCTTTATTGCCAAATGCTATCGACATCAAAGGAAATCGCGTTGATTAGGAATCTAACATATGGTGTGATCATATACAGCTGCTATCGCCCAGAAATATCACACGGAAAAATATTTGCGGATATATATATATATATATATATATATATATATATATATATATATATATATATATATATATATATATATATATATATATATATATATATATATATATATATATATATATATGTGTGTGTGTGTGTATCAGGTAAAATATTTGCTGTTTGGTAAGTAGGCGAAAATTTAGGTATATTTTTCAATAAAATGGAATTAATGTTTAAAAAAAAAATATACTTCGTTCATTAACTCCTTGGTACCAGCTGACAAGATATTTCACGGGAAATTCATTTGTACAACGAATTACACTATTAACCACAAATAAGTTCACACCAAATCAGTGGTGAATCGTAGGAGTGCTGTTTCATTATATATACTAGCAACAACAACAAAAAACGCCCCTCGGGTGGTATAAAAATTAATTTTTGAAATATATTGCCTGAGTGGGGTAGGTGTCAGAAATTCAATGTCAGAAGGTTTGTATCATAAGTAAAATCATCAAATATATTAAAGGAGTAAAAAAAAAAAAAAATAATAATGAAAAAAAACAAAACAATTTGAAATGGAAATTTAGTCCCTCAAATAACGTGCATCATTAATTAAATGATTATGTTGAATATTTTTCACGTAAATTTTACACAAAGTCGTAGATATTTATTCATTTGCAAACTTTTTAGTTTACTTCCTCTTACTAAAAAAAATGGGACGAGAGTAAAAATCAATTAAGAAAAAATGCTTGTTTTTATATATTTTTTTTTTATATAAAGAACAACAGTAATTTATGAGGAAGTGCGTCCCGGTTTCCTGCCTCAGAAATTGCTACCCGGTGACTATTAAAATAACGTCCCCAGCTATGTCGTCTCAGATTTTCTTTTATTCATGTTTGTTTAATGTCTTGTTTTTAGTTTAAATAAACAAGAATTACGACAAAAAAGATGCGACACCCCACAAATACATTTACTTGTAGAAAATATCTCTCTATCTATCTCCATTTGTTCATATCTATCTATATTATTTTGTTTATCTATCTCAGTCTATTCCAAACTATATATCCCTCTTCATATCTAAACAAGAATTACGACAAATTACGATAAATGAACAAGAATTACGACAAATTTCTATAAATGAATAAGAATTACGACAAATTACGATAAATAAATAAGAATTACGACAAAAAAGTGAAGCCCCCTCCCTCTAAAATACATTTAACGCCCTAAGCTGGTTGTTTTCTTTCGAGTAACACCGACATAGCTGGGGACGTTATTTTAATAGTCACCGGGCAGCAATTTCTGAGGCAGGAGACCGGGACGCACTTCCTCATAAATTACCAGAACAAACGTATATGCATTTTTTTGCAATGGTGTAATGGCTAAAGTCAAGGGAAATGGACTCGTCGCTCCGAGTTCAAATCCTGGACGTGGTAATTGCATTTCACTTTGTGCTAATAACCTTGGGAAAGGTATGAATCCTACTCTCCCTCCAGCTATGGGCAAATAGTAGGGCAGACTGGGCTCTTTAACTTTGTTTAGGCAACCGGTCTAGGAGAAGGAAAACTCTGAATTTAAACCTGTTAAACTCTGCTTAAGAAATTGACCTTGTGTCGCATCCTGCTCGTGTGGAGGGGTTGGTAAATATATATATGTATTTTTTGCATTAAAAATGTAAACAATACGTTGTTACGCTCTTAATTCATTTTCTTATCAGTATTAGATTACTAAAATAGCTTTTCAATTTTACTTTATATAAGTTCTATTTTTTTCTTTAATAAATAAATACTTACTTTTAATAAATATGAACTTTCTTAAATCTCTAAGAACATGAATAAAGAGCGTAACAACATACAACATACGCATACGTACAACCAAAAAAGCGCATTCTCGTAAAAATGCAACACGAGAATAGAGTTATAAAAAAAAAAAATACCATCTGTAACATTTTCAAAAATCATCATCATCACCACCATCATCATTTAACTAAAAATGCCATAACAAGACGACAACTACTTCAGTTCCAGTGTTCTTCTTCTTCTTCTGAAGAGATTTTATCTCGAAATATTAATATTAAGAATAAATCACAGGTTAACAAACAACACCATTATTACCTTATTTTTTCTTTACACCGGCATTGTGATAGCCTTCAAAATCAACCTCCAAACCAATTTCTAAATAGATTTTATTTATCGAAAAAAATTTAAAAACATTTTTTTTCGAAGGCTTTATCTTCTGATTCATTTTCCCAGTGTAAATCAATCATTTGCTCGTCTTCGAGTTTTGTCATTTACTAAGAGGGACCGGCTTAGCCCAGTCGTTAGAGCGTTCGGCTAGGAATCACAAGGTTCCTGGTTCGATACCGGCCCTCGCCAACTCAGCGTATGAGTAGCATAGGGATCTGTGCGGTAAAGGGAGGAGCTGATGGTAGGTGTGGCGATCCACCTCAGACGCTAAAATAATCTACTTGGTCTAGCGCTAGTGAAAAGGGGGTAGACTCCCTCGCTGTCTGTCTGATACCGACATTAGGCCGCAGCGACGACTTTAATTTTTACAACAAGACCAGAAGTATGTATGTATCTTTAGATTTAACACTTTGCCTACCTGCGGCTGTGCCAAATTTTATTGGTATTTTTACCTGTATGATATTGCAAAAGGTTCAAGTACCAGTATCAGGGTTGGTTCACGGACAAAGCAAAAGCTGGGAGAGATGTTTACGCAGTGATCTTTCAGTGTAAACAAGTAACACGCGTAAGAGCCGCTGCCAGCGGTTTACAGCAAGATTGCAATCAGGGGAGAGCCACTGTAATCGGTTTAAAGTAGGCACTATGATTTATTATAATCATCAGATGACACTTGCCAGCACATAAGACTTGCTGTAATAAAAGTGTGACAGCGGGATGAGTGAACGTTAATTTATTTAAAATGTCATAATCCACACACACACACACACACACACACACACATATATATATATATATATATATATATATATATATATATAAGTAAAGTCGACGGGACGACCTAAAGTCGTTATCAGCCAGTCAGCGAGGGAGTCTATCCCCTTTTCAATAGCGCTAGACCAAGGAGATTGTTTTTAGTATCTGAGGTGGAGCGCCACACCTACCATCAGCTCCTTACTTTACCGCACATATCCCTGTGCTACTCATACGCTGAGTTGGCGGGGACCGGTATCGAACTAGGAACCTGTGGTTTCTAGCCGAAATGAATGATATAAACGATTTTTCCTAAATATATTTTTTATAGTTTAAGCATGAATATTTGTTTAAAATAAATATAATGTGTTTTTATGCTTGCATTGTTGTTAACAAAATATTATTTTACAAATTTAATGTGCACACACACACACACACACACACACACACACACACACACACACACACACACACTCAACCATACACACACACTCAACCACACACACACACACACACACACACACACACACATATATATATAATTAAAACTATTTTTACGAAATATATTTTTATAGTTTAAACATAGATATTTTTGATAAATATAGGGTGTATTATATGTTTGTATTGTTGTTACGCAACAATAGGATTTAATTTACAAATTAAACATTTTTTTTAAAGCATGCTTCTATACAAAAAGATCATAGCCCCTAATGGTAAAGGGGCACTACTCTATTTTAATTATGATAAACAATAAAATTTCCGTCAGGTATTCATCTGTTCAAATTGATATTTTTTCTTTACGGAAATTTACAAAAAAGAGATGTTTTGTTCAGATTTTTTTGTTGTTATTTTCCTCGGCTGTTTGCCATTTTTTTTAGCGGGAAATCACAATTAATATTAAATTTCAGCATTTGTTTGTTCTTTTTTTTTAATCTCTATTTTCTGAAGAAAACGATTATTCACGCTTTCTTTTGTTCATCTAAAAACAACCTGTTTTTGAAGTTGTCTTTCATGTTTTCTCATCCTAAATGTAGACTTCCGGTTCCACTTCCGATTCAAAGAATGCTTCGTTTATGTCGTTCGATTTCTTTTAGCGTCATCTGACTTCAAACGTTGCTCTTGTTTCTAACGTTCTCTCACCGCTGTCCCCCTCTCCCCCTCTCTCTCTCACTTTCTCTCTCTCTCTCTCTCTCTCTCTCTTTCTCTCTCTCTCTCGCTTTTTTCTTTTTCCTGCTTTTTTTTTTCTGTTCTCTCTCGACGGTGCTCTATCTCTCTCTTTAGATTCATTATCTTGCTTTCTTTGACGTGGTGTAACGGTTAGTAAGCTTATCCCGCAGATCCATTACAACTAAATACTAAGTTTAATCCTCACTGGATGCCCCATACTCGTGACCTTGTGTCAAATCTCACCCGTAGAATAAATAATGTTTTTTCTATGAATGTTTCAGATGAGGCTTGATGATTAGTATTATCTGCGTTATTGGTACTATTGTCCTCATCTTCATTGTTATCTGTACAACGTTTCGGTCGATATGCCCTCCGGCCTTCTTCAGGTATTTCTTGTCAGACTCGGGAACCTTTTCGGACTTAGGAACTTTCTTGTCGCAACCGGGAAACTTCTTGTCGTAATCGGGAGCCATCACAGAACTTTGAACCTAACCCTTTTATCAGTCCACGGGGGTATTATGTTCTCATTCCGCTAACCATAGCTGGGGTAGAGGTGTTAAGCTGTGTTAATTATTCTTCTATGTTACTGCTGCCCTTGATCAGGATTGAACCAGCAATCTAAAAATAACTGTCACTTAGAACTGTCTTAACTTAACTCCTTTATCCACTAGGCCATGTGTCTATTTTTTTAATCTTGCTTTCTTGCTGTTAAGATTCCAAATGACAGTCCATCCAGCATTCGAAGATGAACCGATGAGGATGAAAAATAATACAATATTAAGCGTGTGCAAAAGTTTTCAGCGTTTTCTTTAGTAGAACAACAACAGCAACAACAACAACATCACCAACAACATAGCTGTCAAAAGTTTTTACAACTCATGAAAGCATATATTTACCAACCCCTCCGCACGAGCAGGATGCGACACGAGGTCAATTTCTTAAGTAGAGTTTAACGGGTTTGAATTCAGAGTTTTCCTTCTCCTAGACTGGTTACTAAGCCATGGTTAAAGAGCCCCGTATTCCCTGCTATTTACCCATAGCTGGAGTGAGAATTGAATTCATACCTTTTCCCAGGGTATTAGCGCTATGTGAAATGCAAACAGCTCCGTACAGGAATTGAACTCGAGTCGACGAGTCCATTTCCTACGACTCAAACCATTAGACCACGTTATATATACTAGCAACAGTAATAATTATTTTTTGAAAGACATTGCCTGAGACGGTGGGAGTTAAAAATTCAATGTCTGAGGGTTTGTATCATAAGTAAGACAAATCCTCATATTTATTAAAGGAGTAAAAAAAGACAACAACAAAAAAACAAAACAATTTGAAATGAAAACTGAGCCCCGTCCCTCTCAAATAAAATGTTGCGTGCATGTAATAATCAAACAATTATTTTGAATATTTTCCACATCAATTTTCCACAAAATCGTAGGTATTTATTTATTTGTAAACTTTTTAGTTAACTTCTTGTTACTGTAAAAGAAAAACTTTTTAGTTAACTTCTTGTTACTGTAAAAAAATTTTTATTTTAAATTGCTTACTAAAGTTTTGTGTGTATATAGCATAAGAATATTGTGACGTAAGCTGTGACGTAGAGCTATGACATAGTTTTTGTTACAGACAAAAATACAGACAATCTCCATTATTAATAGATAGTTAGTCGTGCAGATTCGTTACTACTGAAAAGCATCCTCGCTGGAAGCTCCATACTTGTGATCTTGTGTCAGATTTTACCTATATAGTAAGTAATCAAATCATGTAATGCTATAGACATTATCCATCATATGGAAATCCGATCTAACTGATAAGATAAAGCGAAAATTATTCCAAGCCGTAGCTGTATTGTTACATACTGGGCATGATGTAGATTCTGAGTGGCCTGATTAGTTACGGAAAAGTTCAAATGACGGTGTGTGGGTTAGAACGGAAAAGTTTAAATGATGATGTCAGCGTAGGCGCGTGGTGTGGTTTTGATTTGGACGAGGAATGGTACGCGGCGAAAGGGGAGAAAGGATGAGTGAGAGGTCGGAGAAAAAATTGGGTATGGCAGAAATGTGTGAACGAGGAAAGGCATAAATCACATGCCCTCGGCAGTTGTAACTTGGGGGAAATAAAATATAAAACTGCTGTAGGGCCTGCTGCCACTTATCACATAAGCCAACCAAGTGAGACGAACGACATGCTCCGTATCTGATGCTTAGAGCATTCCAGTGTAGGGCGAATAGAAAAACCTTATAACAATCAACTCTGTAGATTCCGAAGGCTGTGCTGAGGGGACCAGCCAAGGGCAATGACCGATAGAAATAGTTCGGGAAAGTGTGTATGTAAGTTGAAAAATGGAAGTGAATCCGAAAATATGTTGAAAAAATAAATAAATAAAGGAAAGAAAATATTGAATGGATAAAAATTGTTTATTGGAGTGCCGACACGTACTTCAACGGGAGAATGTCCTCGTACACAATGCATTCTATTTATTTATTTAAAATGATAATAAATAGAAAACATTGTCTACAAGGACATTCTCTCGGTCGAAACACGTGTCCACACTCCAATAAACAATTTTTATCCATTCAATATAATCTTTCCTTCATTTATTTTCTCAACACACACACACACACACACACACACACACATATATATATATATATATATGTATAATATATAAAGGAAAGATTTTGGTATGTACGTGTCGAAATATGACTCCAAAACGGGAGGTCACTCAGATTTAAAATCTTGCATAGACATTGATATCGTTCTAACTAAGAAACACTCCATATTTGGTTATTGATTTTTACTGATTAAGGGATATAATTTATAAATCTTTATAAAAAAAGTTTTTCGTTGTGCAACTGTATTTGTTCAGCGATATATATAAATATATATACTAATATATATAAATATATCGCTGAACAAATACAGTTGTACAACAACAACAACAAAAAGAATTTATAAAGATTTTTTTTATCTCCTGTCATCTATAAAACATCCATCAATTTCTTCACCCCATAATACATCCTGATGAAGGTTTAAAGAAACCGAAACGTTTAAGCATCGATAAATAAATTCATCTTATTTTTGGAACACTTGTTTTTTCAAATTTCTTAATATTTTCGGATTTATTTCCATATCCAATAATACTTATATATAATTATACTTTTATACTTATTATAATACTTATATATACTTTTATACTTGATGAAAAGTATAAAAGAACATTAGCAGAACAAAAAAAAGATAAAAATATGGCTTGGAAATAAAGAAGACGATGGTACCCCCCCAACCCCGAAAACATACGAACTTACGCACACATGCATGTATAGATAGATAGATTGCGTGCATGCGTGCGTGCGTGAGTGCGCGAGTGTGTGTGTGTTTGAGAGAGAGAGAGAGAGAGAGAGGGGGAGAGAGAGAGAGAGAGAGAGAGAGAGAGAGAGAGAGAGACTATATGTGCGAGTTTCTTGTGTTGAAAAATCAAAGAGAATTTGTGAATGCTTGTTGATGCATATGAACGAAAAGAAAAAAAATCCCATCATTTCATATATGAAAGATAATTAAAATTTACTAACAAAAAGAAAAGAAAAAAACAGCACTCCCTAGTAAAATTAATATTGAGGCAATGTTCTAAAAGTGTTATAGACCTTGTCGGCTGGGTCAGTAGAATACACCGACTTCACCTCCGCAGAGAGGTGATCCCCCTAGTAGGACCACCTGTTGTCCTTGGGTGATGAACCGTGATGCTTAAGGACAGAATCCTGGTGGATGAGCATGTTATATACTGGTCTTTTCACAGTACCAAATCTATATAACGTTTTATACCTTTCTTACTTCTTACTCTGGTCGTATTTCTTCTGGCCAGCTTTGCTTCTGATCGTCTATCATCTATCTTGGTCTGGTATATCTTCTAAGGTCTGGTCTTCTTGCTATGTTCCTGCTGGCTGGTCGTCCTGGATTCATTTCTTAGTCTTGTTACCAAGACATTCATCAACCACAAGAACATTTTACTTATTTAAACTTTTATTTCCTTAACTATACATTTCACGTAACTAAATATCTGACTAACATAGCGCGCGCGAGTCCCAGCCTTAAGCAGAGCACAAAATGTCCGACTGCAAACTGGGGACTCTGAAAAAGGTCCCACGTGACTTCACATATTTGCTGGGCTTCTGTAATTTTCAATAGAAGGACCCGGCCATGGCATGAAAGGGGTCATCCCCTCAGAATTACAGGGGATTGACAATAATCTTATGCAACCACATAGATTATGTAACAAGCAGTCTATGACATGCAACACTTCACGCTCGGTCAGAGGGGTCCCCACACAGCTCCAGGATTGGAGTTCCGCCATTAAATACAGTTTAACGTTATACCCAAGAAATGAAGACCCTAATCCCCCACCTTCCAGCACATATATGATAACAAATGTTTGGGGATTTGCCATAAAGGCAATAGGGTCAGGACAATCATATAGATGCTAGGGCTTGACGTGACCAGCCAATTGATCCAACAAGTCCGTCTAGCCTAAGTAAGGACCAAAGTGGGTGTTGGATGTCATGGATTGCTCAGCCACCAGGATTCCGTTCTTAAGCATCACGGGTCACAACCCAAGCCAAAGGGAATTCTACCCTTTGCAGAGGTGCAGTCGGTGTATTCTACTGCTGACAGCCGACAGAGGGGTGGTAATAGGGCCGTTGGGTAAGTGTATGAAAAGGTAGCCTAATGGGTTCTCGGGTCGTCTATCTTTTTAATAAAAATTGTTTTGTTTTTGTTTCGTTTTGTTTTACGGCATATCAACCTCAGTGGGTTATTTAATGCCGATAAAGTTTTGAAATAAATCAATTATTAATGGATAATACATTTTTTTTATAAATACATTTTTCTATTTAACCCATAGCTGGGACCC
>CM042160.1:5877580-5882580 GCA_023376005.1 Doryteuthis pealeii
CTATTAAAACAGAATACAAAATAAAATAAAATAATTATAATCGAAAAAAAAATATCAACATTTTCTTAAGTATGCATTTTTTTATATATTCTATATATTTTAATATTATTATTATATTATTATTATTATTATTATTATTATTATTATTATTTTATTTTGTATTTAAAATAAATAAATAGAATACAATGTGTACAAGGAAGATCTCTCGGTCGAAACACATGTCGGCACTCCACTGAACAATTTTTATCCATTCAACATTTTATTTCTTTTATTTATCTATTCAAGATATTGTCGGATTCACTTCTATTTTTCAAATCACACACACACACACACACACCTATATATATTATATATATATATATATATATATATATTATATATATATATATATATAAATAACTGCGAAACTGTTTTCAACGGTCACAATTACAATATAAACACGCCCAGTTAACTGTAATTAATCAATATCTTGATTAATTCTGTGGATTTATCCTTGAAGATCCTTATAGTGAAACTCGAGTAGGTTATTTCACACTATGATACTAAATCCGCTCTACTTACGTATTGAGCACTTTATTTGTTATAACGCTGACATATCCGGGTAACACTTATACAAACAAAATATTGAGACCAACCCAATATTTTTTACCGGTAGGTCATTCCCTTTACACACACACACACACACACACACACATATATATATATATATATATATATATGTCATACATAGACACATTGTTCTGACGTTTCACGTCTCTTCAGTGTGGCTAGACACAACAACTACCTCTGACCACGAGTGAAACCCGATTCGTTGACCTCTCGGCCATTTGACAACTACCGTAAAGCGGTGGTGTTTAAACTATTAAATACATACATTTATTCATATATTTTACGATCACCAGAGAGATCCAGTATATATATATATATATATATATAATATATAGAGAGAGAGAGAGAGAGAGAGAGAGAAAGAGAGATAGTTGTAGAAAGAGAGTTAGAACAAGAGTAATCGATAGATAGATAGATTCATAGAGGAAGATGTAGAGAGATATATAGAGAGAGACTGAGAAGGATTTAGTATCTCTAAGGGATCAAGGTCGAGATGAAAGCGAAAGAGCCAAGATGGATGGACAAAAGGAGGGAAATTATACTGATCTTTTTCCCAAAGAATTTTTAGCCAGAAAGTGAACAAAAAAGAAAAAAAAGAAAAAGAAAGAAAAAAAAAACTAATATTAAAGATGGATTCATTGCTTTTAGCATTACTTTAATACCTGTCAATTAGGAACCAATTAAATTTCATTTGAGAGATCCAAATTCCAATCAACTTTTCGGATTTCTGTCTCCCCCCTCACCTTTTCCTTCGATTTCCTCCAGTTTTTCGCTTTTTCAAAAGTCAGCGGCGCTTCCCCTCCAATGCCTTCGTCTGATCGTGCCGCCTTAAAGAATCAGTTACCTCCCTTTTCCGACAGCCAATTTCTTCCTATTTTCCCGCCTTTTTTTCCCGCCCTTTCATCTCTCGCCGCCATTTTCTTTTTTTCTTTTTTCCAATGGAGTATTTAATCGCTTTTTAAACCTTTCCCTGTTTTTCTTTTTTCTTTTTTTTTTTTAAACCAAGAAGGCTGAGCATTCCAGAAAGCCGGAAAAATAGAAAAATAATTCTATAAAAAGAGAAATAAAATAAAAAAAAATATGGAAGATTTTTTTTACCTTCTTTTATGGAGAAGGCGGCTTCTTTGATGTTTTCTCCTGTTTCTGATTTCAAATACTTGTTTTGTCGCCATTTTTTGTTATATTTTCGTCTTGTTTCCGCTTTAAAACTGCCTCTTTCTCTGCCATCACTACCTCAACCAAGAAAAAAAGAAAAGAATTAGACAATTTAAAAAATACAATTTATACAATTTCATTTTCAAAGAAAGCAAATATTATACTATTTTTCTTTTATATGAAGAAAAATAAACAAACTATTAACGACAATTTTCTTTCTTTGTTTGTTTCTTTCCGTACATTTGTTCTTTACTATGAAAAAAAAGTTGTTTTTCCTCGTGTATTCTCTAATTTTGATTCGCGAAAATCATTCTTTATCATATCTGAATTATGTTTTCCCACTCCTTAAGTGGCGATAAAGGAAAAACAATTTAATTTTTTCCCTCTCTTCAAATCACTAAAAAATAAAACCGAGGAATTGATAGCGCAACCAGCAATCACAACAGTTTTTTTATTACCTTTTTTTTTTTTGATAATCCAACTCTTATTTTTTTTCTATATTTTTTCTACGCGTTTTTTTTTTTACAAATCTCTTTAAGGAAAGATCAAAGGACCTGACATTAACGTCAACATGGCGTCGGTAAAAAATGCAAGCAAGAGAGAGAAAGAAAGTAAATAAAATAATATAATAAATAAATAAAAACAAAAACAAAAAAAGCAATATAAAAACACATCTGGTCGCTAACGCTTAAGATATCTTTCAGTTTCACACTTCCATTATTTGTTAATAAAAACTAGCATCCATGTTTATTTCAAAATACGCGGTTTAAAAAAAAGTTTTTTTTTTCTTGTTTGTGCTTCGAACTGATTTTATTTTTCGAATAAAAAAAAAGAGATACGTTTTTTTTTTTTTAGTAAAACCGCAACTATTTCCTCAAAGGCTATTTTATATATTTTTTCTTTGCTTTTTTTAAAAAACTTTAAAAACAATCTTTATACGCAACAAGTAGCTTCTAATCGAGCGCTTAAGATATCATCACAGAACTCTGAAGAATGGAAAGAACAGCGGTAATCTCTGTCATTAAGTCTATATCTTTTCTGTTCTCTTTTTTGCTGTTTTTGTAGAGTTATCAGTGAAGATGTGCACGAGGTGGTGCACTTCTGTGATGTGCTTGAACGCGTACATTACTTACCAACGCTTGCGTGTAAAGAAATCGTAACATACGGAGGAGAGCTATTTTATTTCCAGGAAATGGGGGCCAAAATGTCGATTCCCGAAATAATTGGTTCTTGGAAATCTGGGGCTTTTGGACAGCACATTTTGGACAGGTTGTTTTTTTTTATTTTTTGTTTTTTAAAGTAAGTGTGACGAACTGTTTATTTCATTCATTCACTTATCTGTACACGTCTCAATTTCATTCATTCATTCTTCTTTCTTACTTTCTTTCTTCCCCCCATTCTTAATTTCAATATTTCTTTCTTTCTTTCTTTTTTTCCCTCATTCTTAATTTCAGAATTTTATTCTTTTTTTTAACTGTTAATACTTCAAGCTTTTCTTCTTCTTTCTTTTTTATCGCATTCTTAATTTCTTTCTTTTCTTTCTTTCTTTCTTTCTTTCTTTCTTTCAGTCATTTTTTTTTTTCATTTTTTTAATCCCATTCTTTCTTTCTTTATTTTTTTCTTCTTCTTTCTGTCATTTTTTTTTTTTTTTAATCCCATTCTTTTTTCTTTCATTCTTCTTTCTTTCTTTCGAACTGTCATTTTTTTTTTTTTAATCCCATTCTTTCTTTCTTTCTTTCTTTCTTTTTTTTCATTTTTTAAATCCATTCTTTCTTTCTTTCTTTCTTTCTTTCAACTGTCATTTTTTTTCATTTTTTTAATCCCATTCTTTCTTTTTTTCTTCTTTCTTTCTTTCTTTCTTTCTTTCTCTGTTTTTTCATTTTTATTTCTTATTTGCTTGACTCTTTCATTCCATCTTTTTAAACGTTCAGTTTTTTCTGATTCTTTTTCAATTTCTCTTTTCATTTTCTTTTTTCTTTCTTCTTTCTTTCTTTCTTTCTTTCATATAGAATACATTCCACGGAAATCTTCTCTTATTCCTATCTATCTATCTATCTATCTATCTAGTTTGAATTTATTCCTATCTGTCTTAATGTTTTTATTTTATTTTATCCTGTTGCTTTGACTGATCGTATTTTTTTCTTTTTCTTTTTCTTTTTCTTTTCTTTCATTTCCGTCTTTTTTTCTTCCAGACTCTTTTATTTCCTTCTTTCCAATCTCCTTTATGGTTTCACGCTTTCTGCAGTGCCTTTTCCTACTTTCTTTCTTCTTTCATTCGTTATTTCTTTCTGATACCAAGTTTTATTTCTCTCCTCTTCATCCTTTCTTTTTTCCACCCTCCCTATATTCCAATTCCTTTCTTTCTTTCTTTCTTTCTATCTTTTTTTCTTTCTTTCTTCCTGACGCCAATCATCCAGAATTTTCACACACTTTCCTTCTTTCTTTGTATTCTATCCATTCACCTTTATGTTTACACGCTCTCTTTGTTTATTTGTGTGTTTGTTTCTTTCTATTTCTCTTACTGACTACCCGTACTTTATTTATTTCTTTCTTTCTTTTTGCTTTCTTTCCTTCTTTTTTTCTCTTCCTGACTCCGCCACTTTACGTTTTCACGTTCTTTCTTTCTTTCTTTCTTTCTTCTTTCTTTTTCTCTTCCTGACTCCATCGCTATGGTTTTTATGCTCTTCTTTCTTTCTTTCTTTCTTTCTTTCTTTCTTTTTCTCTTCCTGCCTCCACCGCTATGCTTTTATGCTCTTTCTTTCTTTCCTTCCTTCTTTCTTTCTTTTTTCTTTCTTTCTTTCCTTCTTTCTTTTTCTTCCTTTCTATCTTTCTATCTTTCTTTTTCTCTACCCAATTCCACACCTTTGCCTTTTCACGCTCGTTCTTTCTTTTTCTTTCTTTCTTTCTTTTCTTTTTTTTCTTTCTTTCTTTCTTTTCCTGAATCCTATCTTTATTTCCTCTTTTCTATTCCCATTGTATTTCCCTGCTCTCTACATTTTCCTATTCCTTTCTTTCTTTTCTTTTTCTTTCCCTTCTCATTTTCCTTTCCACTTGTAAAGCTTTTCTTTCTCTTTCTCTCTCCTTTTTCTTTTCTTTTCTTTTTTTACTTTTTCTTTCCCTCACTGTTTCCTGCCATTTAATCACGACCCATTGCCAATCATTACCAGCCATTTTTTTTTCACCTAATATCCAACAATCCCGCCAATTTCCTCTTTTCATCCATAATTGCTCCCTTC
>CM042160.1:5890080-5897580 GCA_023376005.1 Doryteuthis pealeii
CAAAAACCAAGCCCTGGTGATATCTAATGTGTACATATATTTACTTTGTCGTTAATTGTTTTATTTTCGAAGTTTCCTCCGGACATACATATAGATACAACTGCCCTTTATATATGTATAGATGACAGTTTGTGTTTTCTTTGAATTTTAAAAGATACTTTAAATTTATCTTTTATTTTATTCTTTTTCTAAATCTCCGTTGGTCACGCCCGATATATAGTCTTCTTTTATCACTTTCATCTGAAATCAACGGAGTGTTCTTTTTTATTTATTTCATTCAGTTTACCTTTTTTTTTTCAATTCAATATTTGCGTATTTTCGTCTGTGTCTTTTCCCCTTCATTTTCCCGCCATGTTGGTTTTGTATTCGTTTCATCTCTCTTTGCCAAAATCTGACATTTGGAGATTTCCATTGTAGCAAACAAGGGAAATAAACAATATAAAAGGAATAAAAAAAGATGTCTAAACGTGAATGAAATAAAATAGATAAAAAATAATATGACGGTGGGAGATTAGGGGTGGGTGAATTTCAGAACAAACTGAAATTAAATCAATTCTTAGAAAAATAAAAAACGAGGATTGACAAGAGATGGGAGATTAAAAAACATAGACATCAAAGGGAGCTTAGAAAAAGCCGAAAGATAGAGGAAATAGTCAGAGACGACAAGGCATTAGAAGAAGAAAAGAAGAAGAAGAAAGAAGAAGAAGAAGAAGAAGAAGGAAGAAGAAGGCAAGAAAATGTGAAGAAGAAGAGAAGAAGAAGAAGAAGAAGAAGAAGAAGAAGAAGAAGAAGAAAGAAGAAGAAGAAGAAGAAGAAGAAGAAGAAAGAAAGAAGAAGAAGAAGGCAAGCAAATAAACTGAAGAAAGAAGAGAAGAAGGCAAAAGAGTAAAGCAGAAGAAGAAGAAGGAAAAGAAGAAGAAGAAGAAGAAGGAAGAAAGAAGAGAAGAAGAAGGAAGAAGAAGAGAAGAAGAAGAAAAAGAAAGAAAGAAGAAGAAGAAGAGAAGAAGAAGGCAAGCAATAAGATGTGAAGAAGAAGAAAAGAAGAAGAGAAGAAAGAAGACGAGAAGAAGAAGGCAAGCAAATACCTGGTGAAGAAGAAGAAGGCAAGCCAAGACGTAGGGCAGAAGAAGAAGAAGAAGAGAAAGAATAAATAAAGAAGAAGAAGAAAGAAGAAGAAGAAGAAGAAGGGCAAGAAAAATACGTGAGAAGAAGGCAGCAAGGATGTAAGAGAAGAAGAAAAAATAGGAAGAAGAAAGAAAGAAGAAGAAGAAGAAGAAGAAGAAGGAAGAAGAGTGAAGAGAAGAAGAAGAAGAAGAAGAAGAAGAAGAAGAAGAAGAAAAGAAGACAACCAAAAATGTGAAGAAGAAGAGGAAAAGAAGAAGAAAGATGAAGAAGGCGAGTAAAAACGTAAGAAGAAGAAGAGAAGAAAAGAAGGCAAAGCAAGACGTAAACGAAGAGAGAAGAAAGAAAAGAAGAAGAAGATGAAAAGAAGAAGAAGAAGAAGAAAGAAGAAGAAGGCAAGCTAGATGCCGTATGAAGAAGAAGAAGAAGAAGAGAAGAAGAAGAGCTATGCGTGAAGAAGAAGAAGAGAAAGAAGAAGAAGAAGAAGTCAAACAATGATTGTGAAAGAAGAAGAAGAAGATGGAAGAAGGAGAAACGAAGCAAAAAACGTAAAGGAAGAGAAGAAAGAAGAAGGAAGGCGGGGCTAAGCAATTAGCGTGAAGAAGAAGGAAAAGAGAAGAAAGAAAGTCAAAACAGATGTGAAGAAGAAGAGGAAGATGAACGAAGGCGAGCAAAAACGTGAAGAAGAAGAAGAAGAAGAAGAAGAAGAAGAAGAAGAAGAAGAAGAAGAGAAGAATGCGTTTTAAAGAAAGAAAGAGGCTACAAAAAAGAAATACGAGAGGATAAATGAATGAATGGAGATTCCAAGAATAGCTAATTGATTAATTGAGAAATTAAAGGCAAAAAATCTTTGAAGATAAATCTTGTGTAGATGAGTGGAAGGAATAAGGCCGAAAGAATCAATTGAAGAAACGGGCGGTTGTAAGAAAAGACACAAATAAATAAATACATTAAATAAGACGAGAGAGAGAGAGAGAGAGAAGAGAGAGAGGAGAGAGAGAGAGAGAGAGAGAGAGAGAGAGAGTGTGTGTGGGAAGAGAAAGAAAGAAAACAGAAGAGAGGGGCGAAAGAAAGACAGATAGATGGACAGAAAGAAAAGAAAAAAGAAAGAAAGAAAAAGAGAGGAAAGAAATTAAGAAGAGAAATCGATAGGAAGACCAAAAATTAAATAAACAAAACAAAGAAGGGGTGGGGGAAATAAAATGAAAGAAGAAAAAGAAAGCAAGAAAGTCAGCAAAACAGAGATTCAGGGAAGCAGTTTAGAAATAGATATGAACTGGGAAGAAAAGAAATACTGAAATAGATAGAGAGATAGATAGAAAGATATGAAACAGACTGAGGAGTCATACAGACAGATAGATAGATAGATGAGACAATAGATAGATAGATAGATATGAACAGACTGAGTCATACAGCAGTAGACAGATAGATATATAGATAGATTAGATCAGACAGATAGATAGATATGAACAACATGAGCATACAGCCAGACAGACAGACATAAGATAGACAGATAGAAGATAGATAGATAGATAGATATGAACAGCTGAGTCATACAGACAGACAGACATATATATTAATATATATATAATATATATATATAGATAGATAGATATATAGATTTATAGATAGATAGATAGATATGAACAGACTCAGTCATACATACATACAGAGCAGACATACAGTAGACAGATAGATAGATAGATAGATAGATAGATATGAACAGACTGATCATACAGACAGACAGACAGACATATATATATATATATATATATATATATATATATATTATATAAGAGAGAGAGAGAGAGAGAGAGAGAGATAGATAGATAGATAGATAGATAGATATTAACAGACTCAGTCATACAGACAGACAGACAGACATATAGATAGACAGATAGATAGACAGACAGATAGAATAGATATTGAACAGAAAGTCATACATACATACCAGACATATACATAAGATTTAAACAGATTAGATAGATAGATAGATAGATGATAATATGAACAGACTCAGTCATACAGCCAGACGGACAGACCATATAGATAAAATAAGATAGATAGATAGATAGATATGAACAGACTCTCTCTCCTCTCTTTTCTCTCTCTTCACAACACGCACACCACACAGGACACATCGCACACATATAATATATATATAATATATAGATAGATAGATAGATAGATAGATAGATGGTCAGTAAGACAAATAGAACAACAAAAATCCGTGTCCAAGGGGCAAAGAACAAAAAAGGCAATTTAAAGAAAGAGGGACGAACCACAAAGCAAAGCATTCAAAATAAGACGTAAAGAAATATTGAGCATTTCAAAAAGAAGGATATATATTAATTAAATAATAATAATTATAATAATAATATATAATATAATAAAACAGAGAGGGGTACCATTAGAAAAAAAAATGGTACATTTTAAAAACGATAGAAGGATGAAATAATGGAGAATGATAGACGGAAATCTAATAAGAATTTAAAAAAAAAAAACAAGAAGAAATGTTACAGACTTGTAAAAGAAATAAAAAAAAAACAATGTTTATAAATCTGGGAATAAATAATGTAACAAAAAAACAATATCAAAAAAAAAAAAAAACAAAAAAACAATAAACAACAACAAAGATGCCTAAATAAGCAGGTCAGTAAGGGACCCGGGTTTTTCAATTGGCCCAACTCGTGTTTCGTATTGTTGCTGCCTCAGCGGAAAGACGAAACTTAAAGAAAATGGCGGAAAATTGGGGTTAGGGCCGAGGCAAAATGCTCCGACTTTGTCGAGAGGGAAGGCAGTCATGTAAGAAAAAAAAAAAAAAAAAAGAAGAAAATAGAAGAAAAAAAAAAAGAAAATAAGAAAAAAATCTTGACATCTGAAGAAAATGCCGACGTTGGATTAAAAGAAGGAAAATAAAACGAAAAAAAAAAATTAGAAAAGAATGAAAGAAAAATTCACAAATCGAGAAGCAAAAAAAAGAAAAGAAAAAACAAAACTCCAGGAAAGAAACTAAGAAAAAAAAAAAGGGCGTTGAGTGTTTTACAAAAACCCTTTTCAGGTGACAAGAAATAGTGTTGCGTAAAATACAGAATGGTGAATGGAATNATATATATATATATAATATATATATATTATTAAAGTGATCCAAATTCTATTATCACTATATATATATATATTATATATATATATATATATATAATATTATATAATATACCAAGCGTGTTGGTGATCCTTGCGAGAGAAAAAAACCGGCAGAGAGTTTGATTGTAAAAAAATATACTACAAACATCAACCAGGAAGAAAGAAATTTTTGAAAAAAAAAAAGACCAAGATACTCGTACCAACAAAAAAATAATCCATTGGTATAGTATTGCGCCAAAAGAAAAAACAATTTAATATGTATATATATGTATATAAGATATATATATATTCATATAACGCTAGGAGAAGCTAATTTGTAAAAAGGGCTCGATACCTAAGTAGAAGCCAAGTAATAAGGATAATCTACTGGAGTCAGACGAACCTCCTATTAGTCGCATAAAGCTCTTCAGTGGCTAAAATCTGACTCAGATTTTAGCCCTGAAGAGCTTTATGCGAAACTAATAGTAGGTTCGTCTGACTCAGTAGATTATCCTATATATATATATATAATATATTATATATATATATATATAATATATACACGCTGGCCAAAACCTACTTTTTTACCCAGGCCTGTTTTCTGGGGGTCACATTATATTATATATATATATATAGATCTGTGCATATATCGTTCGACCCTAGCCAAGGATAGTTGTGTTAGCCACATTGAAGAGGCGTGAAACGCCGAAACATGTGTCTGTGGATGACTTATTAATTTATATATATATATATCGTGATGACGAATAACACCGAAAAAGTGTTATTCGAAACCAATGGTACGACCGACTTTAAATTTTTAATTATAAATAGATAAATATATATATATATATATATATATATATATATATATATATATATATATAGAGAGAGAGAGAGAGAGAGAGAGAGAGAGAGGGGGGTGACCCCCAAAAACAAAAAAAGAGAGAGAATAGGCCTGACTTTTTTTTAAAAAGTGTTTTTTGGATCACCCTGTGTGTGTAATATATATAATATAATATATATATATATATATATATATATCCCGACGATAGAGATGACAAATAAAATTTTTGGATCACTATTATATATATATATATATTTTGCTCAGACAATAAATTCTATTTGTCATCACTATCGTAGGGATTATTTTGTATATATATATATATAATTATATATAATATTATATATTATATATATGTATATATATGTATATATATATACAATAAATCCCTACGAATAGTGATGACAAATAGAAATTTTTGTAATAAATTCTATTTGTCATCACTATTCGTAGGGATTTATTTTGTAATATATATATATATATATATTATATATATATATAATATGTATATATATGTATATATATATACAAAATAAATCCCTACGAATAGTGATGACAAATAGAATTTATTGTCTGAGCAAACTCTAACAGAAACAATACAGAACAGGATAGAAGAATACAAAGGATATACGTGCATAGAATAAATATTCCTTTAGAAAAGTGACTTGCAGATATTTCCGGTGCTACTTAACAGAGAATTAAACTCGCCATTTACACTTTGAAAAGGCCAACATGTAACAGGTAGACTAAAAGCCGGGGGTGGGGGTGGGCGGAGAAGACCCCTGTGTTGTGGATAATAGATTCAACTTATGCGTGTGAGCTACATGAAGCCGGAGGCTGAAGAGGCGGTCGTTTTACAGGTACGTGGCATGTCTGTTTGAGAGACACACGGTACGACCTATTCACCTTACTGGTCGCAACGCCCCCTAGTGGACTTGGGTAAAACTGTGGCAAGTAAGTGGAAATAATCCCAACAAATGATAAATTTCCTTTTTTTCTTTCTCGACTCTTCTGTTTCGATTGTGAAATGTAATTACCACATCCAGGATTTGAACTCGGGGCGACGAGTCCATTTTCCATGACTTTAACCATTACACCACGCGCTTCCATTTAACCGCAATAAACGCGCTTCCAAGAAAAATATGGAGTTACTAGAAACACACAGTGTGCATCGGGGCAAACTATTATTATAAGTCCTGATCATAGCAGCACGGTATCTCAATTTATATCAAATGTGGGTCGGTCATTTTAATTATCTGGTGATCGAGTATTGGCAGCGACTATTTAATCATATACTAGCAGTGGCTACCCGGCGTCGCCTGGGTAGTTTTTTTAAAAGTTAGTCCCTCAGATCCATTATTACTGAATCGTGAGTTGAATCCTCGTGGGAGTATTATCCTCGTACCCCACTTGTGCTAGATTAGGCACAAGGCCCTATTAACGTGAGACCACCTACAAGCCGAGACTCATTGGTGACGGGGTTAAAAATTGCGTCTATCCCCTCGGCATTACCCCTCAAGGGGGGGCGCCTCAGGCACTGGACAATAAACCCAGCCCTGCCCCTTTAAATCGAGGGGGCAGGTGTTGCCTGTGGGGATGGCCACCTGGGATCGACGCTCGTGATTTTGACCCGCGGCGGGCGCGTACACCCGACCCCGTGGGGGTCTATTTAAATCCCTATGTAAAAAACACAAAAAAAATAGACCAGCTACTTTGAAAAGAAATGTTAATATCTACTATCTAAAATATTAAATGAAGAAAAAATCCATGCTGTTATCATTTAAATTTTATTTTTTTAATTATCAAATCTCTATTTTTTTTTTGCTCAAAAACCAAGCCCTGGTGATATCTAATGTGTACATATATTTACTTTGTCGTTAATTGTTTTATTTTCGAAGTTTCCTCCGGACATACATATACACACAACAGCCCTTTATATATGTATAGATGACAGTGTTTGTTATTTCTTTGAATTTTAAAAGATACTTTAAATTTATCTTTTATTCTTTTTCTTAAATCTCCGTTGATCACGCCCGATATATAATCTTCTTTTATCACTTTCATCTGAAATCAACGGAGTGTTCTTTTTTTATTTATTTCATTCAGTTACCTTTTTTTTTCAATTCAATATTTGCGTATTTTCGTCTGTGTCTTTTCCCCTTCATTTTCCCGCCATGTTGGTTTGTATTCGTTTCATCTCTCTTTGCCAAAATCTGACATTTGGAGATTTCCATTGTAGCAAACAAGGAAAATAAACAAATATATAAATGAATAAAAAAAGATGTCTAAACGTGAATGAAATAAAATAGATAAAAAATAATATGACGGTGGAGATTAGGGGTGGTTGAATTTCAGAACAAACTGAAATTAAATCAATTCTTAGAAAAATAAAACGAGGATTGACAAGAGATGGG
>CM042160.1:5910080-5919810 GCA_023376005.1 Doryteuthis pealeii
CTTCTTCTTTCTTCTTCTTCTTCTCTTCTTCTTCTCTGTTTTCTTTCTTTTTCTTTCTTCTTCTTCTTTTTCTTTCTTTCTTTCTCTCTTTTCTCTTTTTCTTTCTTTCCTTCTTCCATTATTTCCTTCTTTTTTCTTTTCCTCTTTTTATTCCTTTTTATTGTTTTCCTTTACCAATTACTTCTTTCCTTCTTTCCTTCTTTGTTTATTTTCCTTTTCCTTTCCCCTTTCTCTTTTTCTTTCTTTCTTCCTTCTTTCTTTCTTTCTTTCTTTCTTCTTCTCTTTTCTTCTTTCTTTTCTTCTTTCTTTCTTCCTTAACATATCCCCATAGTCACTTTACCTCTTTTCGTCTATCTTCATATTCTTTCTATATCTTTCTCACTCTTTCTTCTCCCCCCTCTTAACTTCTCCCTTTCTTTCCTTATTTATATATCTTTGTTGATCAATCTTGATCTATGTCAATTCATATCGATCTATCACCTCATCGATAAAGAGATTTAGAAAACAATAAATAATCATCTATTTATCCTTTTCTCTCTCTCTGTTAACAGTTCTCTCTTTCTCTCTCTTTCTCTGCATTTCTCTCTCTCACTCTCTCTCTCTGTCTATCTATCCATCTATCTCCTTTGCACTTTGGTTCTTTTTTCACTCCCTTTTTTTTTACTTTATCCCTTCCTTTTAAACTCTATCTCTCTCTCTCTCTTTCCTTTCGTTATTATTTGGCTCTCTTTTTCATTCATCCTTTCTTTTTTTACTCTCTCTCTCTTTCTCTCTCTCTCTCTCTCTATCTATCTATCTATCTATCTATCTATCTCCCTTTCTCTTTGATTTCTTCTTTTTCCCCTTTTTTACTTTATCCCTTCCTTTTTTATTATATCTCTCTCTTTCTCTCTTTCGTAATTCTTTAGCTCTCTTTTTCAGTCATCCTTTCTTTTTACTCTCTCTTTCTTTCTTTCTCCCCCTCTCTCTCTCTATCTATCTCTTTTCTCTTTTGATTTCTTCTCTTTCCCCTTTTTTACTTTATCCCTTCCTTTTTTTACTCTCTCTCTCTCTCTTTCCCTTAGTTATATTTGGCTCTCTTTTTCCTTCATCCTTTCTTTTACTCTCTCCCCCCCCTCTCTCTATATCTCCTTTTCTCTTTGATTTCTTCTCTTTCCGCTTTTTTTTACTTTATCCCTTCCTTTTTTACTCTATCTCTCTCTTTTTCTCTTTCGTTATTCTTTAGCTCTCTTTTTCATTCATCCTTTCTTTTTACTCTCTCTTTCTTTCTCTCTCTCCCTTCTCTCTCCTCCCCTTCTCTCTCCCTCCCCCTTCTCTCTCCTCTCCCTCTCCCCCTCCCTCTCTCTCTCTCTCTCTCTCTCTCTCTCTCTTTCTCTCTCTCTATGTGCTTGCTTTTCTCTCTCTCTCTTTATCCTTTAATAGTCTTATCAAAATCCACCTTCTTTTTCTCTTTGATTCCTCGCTCACGCATTTCTTTTTTTTTATCTTTGTTTGTTTGTTTGTTTGTTTGTTTGTTCTCTTTTTATTCTCATCCAACAATCAGACTCATATTTTTTACGCTTTGTATTTGTCGGCATCTTTTCCCTTTCATCTCTGCAGTTGATGTTGTTATTTTTATTACAATATAATAATACTATTATTATTGTTGCTATTGTTGTTGCTCGCATTTGTATCCGTACTCTTAACATCGCCACCAACCCACCACCAACACCACCCCTACCATCATCATCATCATCACCATCCTTGTCATCAAATAATAATAATAATAATAATAATAATAATAATAATACAGTAATGAAAAGCTAAAAGAACAATACCACTATTAATTATTATTTTTTTGTAATATTTTTAAGATAAGGAAAAACAATGATAAAAAAGGATAATCTTCATTTTTATTATTTTTCTGATAATTTTTCGACTTAATCCGACTTTTTTGTTTTTGTATTTCTTACTTTTCTTCTTTCTTACTTTCCTTCTCTTCCTTCTTCGTCTCTTTGATGCTATTATTATTATTATTATTATTATTATTATTATTATTATTATTATTATTATTATTACTTTTCTTCTTTCTTACTTTCTTTATCTTCTTTACTTCTTGTTGTTGCTATTATTATTATTATTATTATTATTATTATTATTATTACTTTTCTTCTTTCTTACTTTCCTTCTCTTCCTTCCTTCTTCTTCTTCTCCTTGATGCTATTATTATTATTATTATTATTATTATTATTATTATTATTGTATTTCTTACTTTTCTTCTTTCTTACTTTCTTTCTCTCTTTCCTTGTTGTTGTTGCTATTATTATTATTATTATTATTATTATTATTATTATCTGATACACTCCCCCCCCCCCTTTTTACATAATGGCGTGATTTTCCTGTTCTTTCAATCAATTTCACAGATACTCAAAATGATTTTGACCTTTCATTATTCCTTTCCACACGAATTCTTTGGGTTTCTTTTCCGTGAACCTCTCTCTGATCTTAATTCTTCTTTTTTTCTTCTTTCTTCCTTTTATATTATGTTGTATTGACTTGATGCGTTGGCCTTTTCAACGCCTGTTGCGTGTGCCAGTCTCTTCTTTCCCGCGTTTTCTCTTTCTACCTTCCCGCCCTCTTCTTAATACTTGTTGCGATGATTCCTTTCTTTGTTCTTGTCGTCTGACTTCTTCGTTAGTTCTTTTTTTTCTTCTTTTGTGATATTCGCTTTACTTCTTACGTTCATTTTTAATCTCTTTCTCTATTCTTTCTTTCTTTCTTTCTTTTTTTGTTTGATTACTTATCTATTTAATTGGATAGCCTTTCTTTTTTTTCTTTTTTCTTTCTGTGCTTGTTTTATCCTTTGTTTTTTCTTTCTTTTTTATTTGCTTGTATTTCTTTCTAATTGGATTACCTTTCTTTTCTTTCTTTCTTCCTTTATTCTTTCTTTCTTTCTTTTTTTATTTGCTTACTGCTTGGATTGCCTTTCTTTCTTTCTTTCTTTCTTTCTTTCTTTCTTTCTTTCTTTATCTGCTGGTTTTCTTTGTATGCTGTTTTTCTTTCTAATTTGGATTGCCTTTCTTTCTTTTTCTTTCTTTCTTTCTTTCTTTCTTTCTGTGCTTCTTTATTTCCTTTCAGTAACTTTCATTTCTTTCTTTATTTCCTTCAATATTTCATTCTTTCATTTCCTTCTTTCTTTCTTTCTATTTTTCATTACTTCTTCCTTCCTTTCATTCTTTCCTTCAATATCTAATTAGTTCTCCATTTCTTTCTTTTTTTCTTTCATTCTTTTCCTATCAATATTTCTTTCTTTCTTTTTTCTTTCTTTCATTCCCTATGTATATTTCTTTCTTTTTTCGTATATATATTACTGTCTCGTTAACTATTCTCTTTCTTTTCGTTTTCCTTTTTTGTATAACCTTTCTTTCTTTCTTTCTTTCTTCTTTCTAGATATTATCTTTTCTTTTTTCTTTTCTTCTATCCTTTCTATTTCTCTTTCTCTTCCATTTCCATTATCTTTCTATCCACATTTCTTTCTCTTCTTTCCCCTGACGCATTCTCTTTTCTCTTTCTAATAATATTTCTTCCTTCCTCTCTCTCTCTCTCTCTCTCTCTCTCTTCCCTCTATCTCCTTCCCTCTTTCCCCACATATTTTCTTTTTTCTTTTTCTTTCTTTTCATAATCCTTCTCTTTGTCTGTATCTGTTTAATAAAAAAAAGACTCATTTTCTAATTACTCGTCTTTATTCAATTTCCCCTTCATTAAATCTCCCATAATTCCACCATTCTCTTTTTTTCTTCTATAACGCCCGTCGACTTTAAATCCATTTTCCCTTTGATCTTTTCCCGCCATTTTTTCTACCGCCATTTTTCTCAAATAATCCTGTCAACGTCCCCCCCTCATCCCACTGCATCACTCAACTTCTTTTTCTCTTATAAGATCTTAGATACTCCTTCACCCTTTTGTTTTCTTATTGGCCTGACGTAATACTTTCTTTCTTTTGTTTTGTTTCAATATATATTTCCTACTTTTCTTTCCCATTCCATTAGCTGTCTACAGATCTACACGCTCTCTTTTTTCGTCTACAATATATCTATATCTCTGTAGACATAATAGCACACACACACACGAACACACACGTATACACACACACAGGTATACACACACACACACACACACACACACACACACACACACACACACACATATTATAATTTATACATATATATATAAAGGGCCGGGTTAGCTCAGTCGGTAGAGCGTTCGTCCAGCAACCACAAGGTTCCTAGTTCGATACCGGCCCTCGCCAACTCAGTGTGTGAGTAGCACAGGTATCTGTGCGGTAAAATAAGGAGCTGATTGTAGGTGTGGCGCTCCACTTCAGATGCTAAAATAATCTCCTTGGTCTAGCGCTAGTGAAAAGGGTATGGACTCCCTCGCTGATTGGCTCATACCGACTTTAGGCCACCTCGACGACATTATTACATATATACATACACACACACACACACACACACACACACACACACACATATATATATATATATGTGTGTGTGTGTGTGTGTGTGTGCATGTGCGTGCTATTTTGTCACCGCACAAACACACATATAATTATACACAAACATAGATATATCAATATACTTATATGCGGTCTTTACATACATAGGGATGTGTGCATTAAAAACAGTTAAAAACCCCTTCGCATTCTCTATGTGACTATAGCCTTGCGGTTAAGGTGTCTGACTAATGCTGAAGCGATCGGAATTCAAACCCGGATGTAGGTAGCTTACAGATGTCTAGCCACACTGAAGAGACTTGATAAGTCGAAACACGTGACTGTAGATGACTATATATATATATACACACACACACATAATATATGTGTGTGTGTGTGTGTGTGTGTGTGTATTTATTTGTGCATGTATATGCATGTGTTCGTGTGTGCGTGCGTATTTGCGCAGGTGTGTGTGTTTAAGAGACGAGGAACATTAACACACACGCATGCACACACACACACACATATCTATGTATGTATATATATATATGTTATGTGTGTGTGTATGTATGTTTATTTATGACCATGTGTGCATGTGTTCGTGCGTGTGTGTGAGTGGGTGTGTTTTTGTGTGTATGTGTGTGTATGTGTGTGTGTTTGAGCGACGAGGAACATTAGCAAACACGCCTGCACACACACATCTATATGTATGTATATATATATTGTGTATGCGTGTATGTTTATTTATGTACAAGAGTGCACGTGTTCGTGTGTGTGGGTGTGTGTTTCTGTGTGTGTGTTTCTCTGCGTGTGTGTGTGTGTATGTATTTGTATGTGTGTGTGTGTGTTTCCTGTGTGTGTGTATTTGAAAGACGAGGAACATTAGCACACACGCATCTTGTAAGACATAGATTGATTATTATATTCGTTTGCCAAGGAATCCTTTAAATAATCTGATCTGTTTTTCTTCTTTCTTATTCATTCACCTTCGATTGGTATTAACTATACATACCACCTACTCATTCTTTCTTTTTCCTTCATTCATTGTCTTTTTTCTTTCTCTTTTTCCTTCATTCATTCTTTCTTTTTTTCTTCATTCTCTGCCCGTTTCTTCTTCAATTGGAATTAACTAGACCTACAACCGACCAATTATTCTTTTTCCTTCATTCCCTGCTTTTTTTATTCTTCATCTTTTTCCTTCATTCAATGCCTTTTTTCTTCATCTTTTTTCTTCATTCTCTGCCCTTTTTCTTCATTTGAATTAACTAGACCCTTAACCTACTCATTCTTTCTTTTTCTTTCATGCGCTGCTTTTTCTTCTTTTTCCTTTTTTCACTGCCTTTTTTCTTCTTCATCCATTTTTCTTCATTCTCTGCCCTTTTTCTTCAATTGACATTAACTAGAGACTTTAAAAAACTCTTTCTTTCTTAATTCACCCTCTTTTTTTTTTTTCACGGGGAATTCAACAGATCTATCACTCACTGTTTTCTTCTTTTTCTTCTTTTTTTTTCATTCAACATTTTGGTGTTCTCTCTCATCGTTTTTTTTCGTTTCTTTCATTTATCTATTCATTTATTTTTTTATTTTTTCTTCCTTCACTGCTTTAGATTTGAATATTTTACTTTTTTTTATTTTTGTTTTCATTCATTCTTTCTTTCTTTCTTTTTTCGTTTCTTTCTTTCTTTTTTCTTTCTTTCTTTCCTATTCACTATCTTACTTTTCTTCAAGTGATATTTATTTACTAGACCTATCGACAACTCTTTCATTTTTCATTCTTTCTTTCTTTTGTGTTTCGTCTTGTGCTCTTTTCTTCTTTTCTTTGTTTCTTTCATTTTTCATTCATTTTTTCTTTTCTTCTTTCACTGCTTTTACATTTTGTATATGTATTACCTTCCTTTTTATATATCCGTTTTTTAAATTCATTCAATTCTTTCATTCACATTTCTTCTTTCTCTTCTTTCTTTTTCTCTTGCTTTGCAACAATGGTATTCCTACAGACTCTTCACTTCGTAATCCACTCTTTTATCTGCTTCCTTTCTTTTTCAACATTTTCATCTTTATTTCTTCTTTTACTTCATTTTCATTTATTCATCATATTTTTCTTTCAAATCGCTGCTCTTCATGGAAATGTTATATTCATATATTATTCCTTTCCTTTTCATTGAATTTTCTTTCATTCCTTAACTTTGCACTTCTTCTTTTCTTTGTTCTTTCATTATTTCACTTAAATATTTTTCGTATTTAAATTCTTTCATACTTCATCAGTCACTTTTTTTCTACTGTTTGTGTACTAGTTTTTTATTTCTTTTTTCTCTTCCTATATTTCTTCCTTTCATTCACTTACTGTTTTTTTCCCCGATTTAAAAATATAATAATAATACATAATAATAAAAACTATAATAATTTAATATTAATATAAATAACGACACCCTCCATGTGAACTTGACAATTGACTTTGACTTTTTCTTTTTTTTCCCTTCATGTTTGTGCGAAATATGCTCATTGTGTTACCGTTTTGCGGCGGGTTTTTAGAGCTTCCTCACTTTTTTTCCGCGATTTAAAAAAAGAGCTCTTTGAATGTCTTCGCGGCCTTCACGTATTTTTTTCGTTTCATTTTAAATCTCGCTGCCAGGATTTAGTAAAACGCCGGGGGAAAAGAAACATGAAAAAGAAACACAACCAAAAAAATAATTTAGGAAAGAAAGGAGGAAAAAAAAAAAAAAAGAAAGAGAAAGAAACCAACATGTAAAAGATGAAATAAAAAAACAAAACAAAACAAAAACTGTTACTGATTTTTTAAAGAAAAAAAAGAAAGAAAAAAGAATAGGATTAAATATTCATAAATAAAAATAAATAAATGAAAAAAAACAGCAACCAAAAGCAACAAGCCTCAAGAATGAACAGTAACATTTCAGGGAATCAATAATAACTAATAATAAGTTCATAATAATATATAATTACCGAAGACAGGAAGAAGAAGAAGAGAAGAGAAGAAGAACACATCAATATTAAATCACATAAGTAACGAATGAAACAGAGTATAAAATTAATAATAATATAAATATAATAATAATAATTAATAATTAATAATATAAAAAAGAAGTGAAGAAGTAAGGAAAAAGAAAAAATTAATATAATAAATGAATAAGAAGAATAACGAAGAAATAATAAAAGAATAAAGAAGAAGAAGAAGAAGAAGAATGAAGAAGAAGAAGATAAAAATATAACCTAAATAAGAATAATAATACGATATAAGAAAATAATAATAAAAGAAGAAAGAAGAAGAAGAAAAAAGAAAAAAATTAATAAAGATATAAAGAATAAAGAAAAAGAAATAATAATAAAATAAAATATAAGAAGAAGAATAAGAAGGAAAATAAGAATAAAAGAGATAAGAAGAAGAACGAAGAAAAAAGAAATAATAATGATAATAATGAGAATTAAGAATAAGAAGAAAATCATAATTAATAATAAGAAGCAAACGTAACCGGTACATAATAATTACTAGAAGAAGAAGAAGACAGAAAAAGAAGAGAAGGATGAAGAAAAAGAAGAAAAAAAAGAAATAAAATAATCAAAATAATAATAATAATAAGAGAAGAAGAAGCAGCAAGAAGAAGAAGAAAATAAGAAGAAGAAGAAGAGCAGAAGCATGAAGAAGATAAGAAAAGAGAAAAATTAATAATTAATAATAATAATAATAAATAATAACTAATATAAATAAGAAGAAGAGCACGCAATAAACAAAGAGAAGAAGAAGTAAGAAGAAAGGATTTCAAAGGAGCAAATTGTAATAATACATTAATAATAATGATATAATAATAATAAAGAAATCAGACATGAACAATCAATAGAGGAGGTCCCAAGTATTCCAAAAAACTAAAAAAAACAAAAACAACATCAAAACAACAGATCAAACAAAAAAAACAGCACATCATCACACAAAAACAAAACACAACAAAAACGAAAAAAACAGAAACAAACAAAAAAAAAACAAAAGAAACCAACTTATTAATTGACGACAAACAAGCGAATTTAAAAACTGATTTTGATTTTAATAAAATAGAAAAAAAATCACAGGAAGAAATGCGTAAAGAGAGAAACTTGAAAAATTACGACCGGAACTTATGACAAAAAGGGGTGGGTGTGAGCGTTGGTGGGTGGAGCGGTGGCGTGAGATTGTTAGAGAAAACGCCCGTGATTCCGACAGAATACAATGTCGGTAATCATTAAAGAGATTGAGTAAATCGTAACTGAAGGGAAGTGTAGAAGTTGAACGCAAACAGCACTACAATGACAAAATACAAAACAAGGAAGAGAAATGAATCAAAAAGCCGACAGACAGCAGTACATCTTTCCAACTGGAAGAACAAAACAAATAAACAAAGAAGAAATGAAAAAACGAAGAAGAAAAAATCAACCCCCGTCCCCACCCCCCACTACCAAAACAAAATTTAAATCAACAAAAGGGTACGCACAAATATATACAAACGAGAAGAATTAATCAAAGGAGCACAAATTCACAGAAGAAATAATTGTCATTACTATTACTATTTGTACTGAGCAAATATTATGCACCCTCCGCTGTGCTGCAAGCTATAAGTTTCTAAGTGATAATAAGAATATTGTTAAAATTAAATTAGAAGCTAATAACCTTAAATAAGAATACAGATAAAAGATTTGAAACACGGGAGTATAATAAAGAATTTGAAACAGAGGATATAATAAAAAATGAAAACTAACTGAACTTACTCTATGCCATCACTACTGAGTCTATTCAATTGATTATTTTTCTCCTAATTTTAAGTATTACTACGAACAGAGAAGTAAAAGAATCAAATGGACAGTTAAATTTTCGTGTTACATGGATTTCCATTTTAAGAGTTTATTGAGAGATTTTTGGCTTACTATTCGATTAAAATAAAACCAAAACATCTAGGAATCAATATACTAAGCACCATATTTATTAAAATTCGATTTTCTTTAATCATTAATATGCAAATTAGCCATTCCGTTCGCACCGTGTAATCACCTATTCATTGTCTGTAATATCATAAATTAATATGCAATAGTTGTCAGCTATGATAGACTAAGTTAACAGGTGCCGATTAATAATGTCAAGACAATTTTGATTAATTAATTAGATTTATGATAAAATGAAATCATGGAGAACGTGATGTCCAATAACTTATGAGAATTGTGACCGTGAGTAGGAATATAGTTTCGGTTACAGACAGGAAAAACACAACTCTCTCT
>CM042160.1:5919910-5922410 GCA_023376005.1 Doryteuthis pealeii
TCTTTTTTGTATTGTTATATTCTTTCCTTCCATTCAGCCTTACTCTTTTTTCCCCTTTTTTTAATAATAATATAATTTTTTAATAATAATATAATAATTACATAATAAGATATAATAATAATAAATAACGAACCTCGTTGACTTGAAATGATATTGACTTTCTTTTTTCCCTCAGTTTGCTGCGAATATGCTATTGTGGTTACCGTTGCGGTTAGAGCTTCCTCACTTTTTGTCTTCGCGGTAAAAAAAGATCTCTTTGATGTCTGCGGCCTTCACGTTTTTTCTTTCATTTAATCTCGCTGCCAGATTTTGAACGCGGGGGAAAATGAAAAAGAAACAAACCAAATAATAAGAAGAAAAGAAAGAAAGAAACCAACATGAAAGATGAAATAAAAAACAAAAACAAAAACAAAAACTAGTACTGATTTTTAAAAGAAAAAAAAGAAAAGAGGAAATAAATTAACAAATATCCATAAATAAATAAATAAATGAATAAAAAACAAACAAAAACGCAACAAAGCCTCAAATGAACAGTGAAACATTTTAGGGATAATATAATAATAATAATTATAATAATAATCGAAGAAGAAGAGAAGAGAAGAGAAGAAGAAGAAAATAATAGATAATAATAAGGAAGAATGATAAAGAGAATAAATTATATAAGAATAAAATAAAAATAATAATAATAATAATATAAATAATAAAAGAAGAAGAAAGGAAGAAAACAAAAAAGTAATATAAAATATAAGAAAAGAATAAGAAGAAAATAATAATAAAAAGAAGAGAAGAAGAAGAAGAAGAAGAAAAGAAAATAAAAATATAGAATAATAAAGAAGATAATAATAATAAGAAATATAATAAAAAGAAGAAGAAGACAGAAGAAGAAAAAAGAAAAAAAATAATAAGAAAGAAATAAGAAAGAAAAGAATAATATAATAATAATAAAGAAGAAGATAAGAAGAAATAATAATAAAAGAGAAGAAGAAGAAGAAAAAAGAAATAATAAATAATAATGATAATAAGAATAAGAAAAATAATAATAATATAAGAAGAAAAATAATAATAATAATAAGAAGAAGAAGAAGAAGAAGAAGAAGAGAAGTGAAAAATGAAGAGAGCACAAGAAAAAGATAATAATAATAATAATAATAATAATAATAATAAGAAGAAGAAGAAGAGAGAAGAAGAAGAAAAGAAAAATAAGAAGAGAATAAGGAAGAAGAAGATGAAGAAGAAGAAAAAAAGAAGAAATAATAAATAATAATAATAATAATATATAATAATAATAATAATAAGAAGAAGAAGAAGAAGAAGAAGAAGAAGAAGAAGAAGAAGAAGAAAGATTATAAAGAGCAAAATTGTAATAATAATAATAATAATGATAATAATAATAATAAAGAAATCAGACATAAATAATATGAAGAGGTTCCCAAGTATTCCAAAAAACTAAAAAAAAAACAAAAAATCAAAACAAACGATCACAAAAAAAACAGACAAATACACAAAAACAAAAACAAAAAAACAAAAAAACAAAACAAACAAAAAAAACAAACAAGAAAACAACTTATAATTTGAGACAAACAAGCGATTAAAACTGATTTTGATTTTAATAATAATAAAAAAAATCACAGGAAAAGCGTAAAAGAGAAGAAAATTGAAAAATTAACGACCGGAACTATGAAAAAAGGGTGGGGTGGTGAGCGTTGTGGGTGGGTGGTGTGGGTGAAGAGTGTTAGGAAAAGCCGTGATTCCGACAAATAAATGTCGGTAATCAATTAAAGAGATTTGAGGAAATCGTAACTGAAGGAAGGTGTGAATTGAACGCAAACAGACTACAATGACAAAAAAGAAACATGAAAGAGAAATGAATCAAAAGCCGACAGACAGATAATCTTTCCAATGGAAACAAAACAAATAACAAAGAAAAATAAAACGGAAGAAGAAAAAAATCAAACCCCGTCCCCCCCCACTACCGAAAACAAATTAAAAAAAAAGGTACCACAAATTATAACAAAACGAGAAGAATTAATCAAAGGAACACAATTCAAGAAAATAATTGTCATTACTTTACTATTAGTACTAGCAAATATATGCACCCTCCGGGTGCAAGTATTTAAGTTTTAATGTAATAAAATATTGTATTAAATTAGAAAGCTAATGAAACTAAATAAGAATACAGATAAAAGATTTGAAACAGGAGTATAATAAAAAGATTGAAACAGAGGGAGTATAAATAAAAAATGAAACAACTGAAACTTACTCTTCCATCACTCTGTCTTTCATTGTTATTTTTTCTAATTTAAGTATTTAGAAAAGAGGAAGTAAAGAATAAAATGACAGTTAATTTTTCTTGTTAATGGATTTCATTTAAGATTCATTGAAGAGATTTTTGCTTATATTCATTAAAATAAAACCAAACAGTTAGAAATCAATAATACTAAGCACATATTTATTAAATTCGATTTTTTAATATTAATATGCAAATTAGCCTTCCCGTTCG
>CM042160.1:5932410-5940333 GCA_023376005.1 Doryteuthis pealeii
CTGTTAACATTTACATCTTCAATTAACTATTCCGATCAAAGACTCTGCCCTGTCAGCTCTGACAGTAGAACTTGTCAACTGCACCTCTGTAAGTAAGTAAAGATAAAGTCGATGGGCCGTCTAAAGTCGGTATCAGCCAGAAGGCAAGGGGGTCTATCCCCTTTTCAAGAGAGAACTATCGATGCTATAGTGTATCAAGCTGTATTTTTACGTACTATATATATATATATATATATATATAATATATAAATTTAATATAGCAAACTTGTTGGTAAATCCTCGCAGTGAGAAAAAACCCAGCAAATAGTTTGATTGTAAAAATATACTACCAAACATCAACCGGGAAGAAAAAAAAATTGTAAAAAAGAAAAGACCAAGATAATCGTACCAACAAAAAAAATCTATTAGTACAATATTTTGTCCAAAAGAAAAAAACAATTTATATGCATATATATATATATATATAATATATATATATTCATACAAAACCACAAGGAGACTAAAGCTAATCAGTAAAAGTGCTCAATACCTTAGTAGAGCAAATAATAAAGATAAATCTAATGAGTCTGACGAACCTACTAAAAGTTTCGCTTAATGCTCTTCAGGGCTAAGATCTCATTATTTTTAGAGTCAGATCTTAGTCCTGAAGAGCATTAAGCGAAACTTTTAGTAGGTTCGTCTGGCTCATTAGATTTATCTTTATATATATATATATATATATATATATATATATAAAGAAAAAATAAAGTCGTCGGGGTGGCCCAAAGTCGGTATCAGCAAGACAGCGAGCGAGTATATCCCCTTTTCAATACCGCTAGACCAAAGAGATTGTTCTGGCGTCTGAGGTAGAGCACTATACCTACCATCAGCTCATCACTTTACCGCACAGATCCCTGTGCTACTCATACGCTGAGTTGGCGAGGACCGGTATCGAACCCGGAACATCGAGGTTCCTAGTCCGAGGCTATACCGACTGAGCTAAACCGGCCCTAATTGCACCTCTGCAGATGGGTAAAATCCCCCTCCCAATGGGGCCACCTTTTGGTCGTGGGTGGCGACCCGTGATGCTTAAAGAAGGAATCAGGATAACTAAGCAGTCCTTGTCATTCCCCTTTGGTCCTTACTTGAATTAGACGGGTGGACGGAGAGGCTGGACACTATAATTGTCCTGACAATATTACTTTTATGGTAAAGTCACAACCTTTTATATGTGCTAGAAGGCTGTGGCTGAAGGTGTTGTAACGTGGCGGTAGCGATATATGTTCACAGTACCAAAAGCGATATACGTTGTATAGCGGGTCTTGTCAACGTGCCTCCAAATTCACGACACTAAACGTGATATATTCAGCAGATGAAATGGGTATATAACACATCGACTTTTTTTTATCATTAATTTACATTTAATTTATTATGGTCTTCCATAGTAATGTAACATTCTAATAGCGATAAATACCAAAAGTGATATACGTTGTATAGCGGGTCTTGTCAACGTGCTTCCAAATTCACGACACTAAAAAGGTGTTCGGCACGTGGCAGTTATCTGGTTGATAAAAAAGTACAACGCAAGAAATATATCGTCACAAGCTGCTTAGCTTTTATTTCCAGGGCTAGTCTCGTGGGTTGTGTCGGAGAAGAGGAAAGCCAGAGAGAGAGAGAGAGAGAGAGAGAGAGAGAGAGAGAGAGAGAGAGAGAGAGAGAGAGAGAGAGAGAGAGAGGGGGGGACACTGTTAAATTACTGTGATCCCACAACTGGGACCAGAGGTCCGGTTCGTACCCTACGCGTTTGAAAGCAAAAAGAGACTTATCTTGTTTTCTTCGTCGTTCCACGTCACCACGTGACTTCCGGTTCCGGTCAATTACCCGAAACTACCGGTTGACATTCAATTCTCCATTCGGGGGTCACGCCCCGGTCAAACTCACGACAACCGTTTTGTGCTCATCACTATTTTTTAAAACCTTTACTGTCTCTTATTTCTTCTTCCTCTCTTTTCTAATAGTAGTTCTCGCAAAACTCAGGATATTCACCATCTTGCTACAGTGTCAGTATTCTGGATATGACATTAAGCCAATGGTGAAGTTTCAGTTCTGGAGCTCTGGGGAGTGTGGAATACTACACCATTGCCATTGCTCCCAGGTCCACTTTGACCTTGACTGACCTTATAGGGTCACATCTATCCATACAACATTTTCTTTGCTTTTATTTTTTGGACCGCTTTTTGGACCATATGACCTTTAGGCACCCTTTTTTGATCTCAATTAAGAAAGGACATGTTTTTTATTTACACCGTCAATATCTGGTTGCTTTAACAGACCATTTTTAGATTCTTTAAAAAATTACAAATGTAACCCCTAACCCTAAACTTTAACCCTAACCCCTAACAAACAACCGGATATTGACGGTGTAAATGAAAAACATGTCCTTTCTTAATCGAGATAAAAAAGGGGTGCCTAAAGTTAATATCGTCCTATTTTTTCAACATAATTGTCGGATTCACTTCCATTTTTCAACTTACATATATATATATAAGTAAGTAAAGTCGTCGGGGCGGCCTAATGTCGGTATCAGCCAGACAGCGAGGGAGTCTATCCCCTTTTCACAAGCGCTAGACCAAGGAGATTATTTTAGCATCTGAGGTGGAGCGCCACACCTTCCATCAGCGCCTTACTTTACCGCACATATCCTTGTGCTACTCATACGCTGAGTTGGCGAGGTCCGGTATCGAACCAAGAACCTTGTGATTCCTAGCCAAACACTCTAACCCCGACTGAACTAAACCGGCCTCTATATGTATTTATGGGTGATACAGAATATATTATTCTGAGGGTCTTGCACTGGGCTTAAGATTTACATATATTCCATTCTGTTATCTAAATTTAATTTTTTAATCCTTTTCACAGATATATATATATATATATACAATCTTTATCATTTTTGCTCAAAACCCAAGCCCTGGTAATATTTAATGTGTATACGTATTTATTTTGTCCTTAATTGTTTTATTTTCGAAGTTTCCTCCGGACATACAGATTCACACAACTGCCCTTTGTATATGTATAGTCACAAAGTCGATTGGTTTGTTTTGTTTTACGGCATATCAACCTCAGTGGGTCATTTAATGCCGATAAAGTTTTGAAATAAATCAATTCTTAATGGATAATACAATTTTTTTATAAATACATTTTTCTATTTAACCCATAGATGGGACCCTAACAGGTACTACCACTCAAAGTGGACCAGGGAGCAATGGTGATGAAGGGGTGCTCCACATTCCCCAAACCTCCAAAACTGGAACCTCACCATCAGATAGAGTTTAACGTCATTCCCAGGACATGTAGACCCGCAGCCACCGCCTTCTAGCACCCATATGATAAAAAGGGATTGGGGCTTGCCATAAGGGCAATAGGGTTGGGAAAATCATATAGGTGCTAGGGTTTGACGTGACCAGCCGTTTGATCGGAGGGGGCCTCTCTGACCGCCCGTCTAGCCCAAGATAGGGCCAAAGTGGAGTATTGCAAGTCATTAACTGCTCATCCACCTGGGCTCTATCCTTAAGCATCACGGGTCGCCACCCACGGCCAACAGGTGGCCCCATTGGGGAGTCTTACCCCTCTGCAGTGGTGGAGTCGGTGCATTCTAACGCCCCAGCCGACAGGGCTCACAGAGTCGATTGAAACCTCTGAATAATAATATTATGTAAAAAGGCTCAATACTCGTTTTTTTTTTCTATAGTAATTTAATCCTCGTAAATTTGATTGCTGTTTGTATATCTAAAACCTCATCGTTTCAAACGAACTGGATCAATTCTTTAAACAAGTGCGCTCGTTTGATTCTAACTTCATTATATTCACGGAACGACGGATTTGAGAATATTTATCTATGCATCGAAAGTCAAGGTCAGAAATACGAAAAGAAGTTCAAACAATTATCACTGCATCAATTATGAAATATATTCACGGAGTTTGAGATTCGGATCGAAGTCTAGATTACTGTCTAGTTGTGTATACAGCAGAGTCACTTATGTAATAAAGGGATGATTTCTATGTAAAAGTTATCCCCCTTGATATTGTAGAAGCAATACGATACTCACCATCATAGTGGAATTCCAACTGGTTTCCAGTTGGCCGAGCAAGCTGTAACTCACTACATTCCCTGCATTGCTGGAAGCATAATACATAATTATAGATACTAGCAAAATAAAAAAACACCCTCCGGGCGATGTAAAAATAGATTTTTGAAACATAATGCCTAAGGGGTGGGAGTTAAAAATTCAATGTCAGCGAGTTTGTACCCTAAGTAAGTAAAATCATCAAATTCATTAAAGGATTAAAAAATAAAACAATTTGAAATGTAAACTTTGAATATGTATTAAAATAAAACAAACTATATATAGATATATAATACCAGTCATGAATTTATTAAAACTTGTTTTAAAAAACAATGAGGACTGTCTAATGTTGCATGTTTAAATTGTGAGTGTATTTATTCTGTTATGACGATTTTGGGTAATGTGACATAAGCAGACTCAGTGATGGTGCGTAAAGTAGAAATGATGGGCAAACAGATATGAGAAGATGATAAAAAGGGGAGATGCCCAAGGAGACACACAGTAATTGATGGCATATAAGACGCACGGGCATATATAAGATGCACCCCCATTTCAGCAGATCAGATTCAGGAAAAAAACGTTTTTAGTGTATTCAATCATATATTGTTGAAAACAGTTTAGCTCTGCATTACTATTTACTACTACTAATAATAATAATGATAATCTATTAATAATGGAGATTCGCTTCCGGTTTTTGTCTGTAACAAAAATTACGTCACTGTTTAAGTCACATTACCCAAAATCGTCATAACAGAATAAATACACTCAAAATTTGAACATGCAACATTAGACAATCCTGATTTTTAATAAATACATGACTGGTATTATATATCTATATATAGTTTGTTTTATTTGAATACATATTTAAAGTTTACATTTCAAATTGTTTTATTTTTTAATCCTTTAATGAATTTGATGATTTTACTTACTTCGGGTACAAACTCGCTGACATTGAATTTTTAACTCCCACCCCTCAAGCAATATGTTTCAAAAAATTATTTTTATATCACCCAGAGGTGTTTTTTTAAAATTTTGTACTAGTAATAATAATAATGATAATAATAGTAGTATTAGTAATGATAATAATAATAACAAAACATTGGACACGAAAATAAAGCCTACGGCAAGTCTCAAACTTCACCTACGATGTATAAGACGCAGGGCAAATTTTTTAGACAAAATTTTGGAAAAAAAGTGCGTCCTATATGCGGTTAAATACAGTAACAAACAAATAAATAAATACTAGAATCCATGAATGTAAAGTCCATGTGTTTAGTGTAGAAATAGAGTTACTCGAGTCAATTCTTTCATGAATTTTTTCTGTCAGCTGAAAAAGATCATTCCACTTCTCATGGGTTTGTAGATATTTGGAAGCGCTGTCAAAATGTCACATTTTATACACCCTTACTAATACGACACTCGTGTCACGTGCGAATTTGTACGAACTAGGGATGGTTCTTATGATCCCCACAAAAAAAAACTGAATCTCATCACGAACACGATCCCACTCTCTCGCTTGAATGTGCTTAAAGTTATGAGTAAAACACACACACACACACATGCGCACACACACACACACACAGACACACACACACACACACACACACATATATATATATTAATATATATATATATATATATATATAAATATCTATTGATAATGGAGATTCGCTCCCGGTTTTTGTCTGTAACAAGAATTACGTCACTGCTTACGTCACATTGCCCCAAATCGTCATAACATAGAATAAAATTTATTCTACGATTTTTGGCATGTTCAAATTTTGAGTGTATTTATTCAATAAATACACTCAAAATTTGAACATGTAACATTATACAGTCCTCATTGTTTTTTTAAAACAAGTTTTAATAAATACATGACTGGTATTATATATCTATATATAGTTTGTTTTATTTTAATACATATCTAAAGTTTACATTTCAAATTGTTTTATTTTTTAATCCTTTAATGTATTTGATGATTTTACTTACTTAGGGTACAAACTCGCTGACATTGAATTTTTGACTGCCAACCCTCAAGCAATATGTTTCAAAAATCAATTTTTACATCGCCCAGAGGGTGTTTTTTAAAATTTTGTACTAGTAATAATAATAGAGATTCGTTCTCTATTTGTCTGTAACCGAAATTAAGCCACTGCTTACGTCACAGCCGTTTCAGAAAGTAAGTTTATCAATGAGTATTTAATTTATAGTCAATATCATTACTACATAGAAATATATAAAAATTTTACGAAAAAAAATATTGTCAAATTTTCATGAACATTTTGATGCTTATTCACCTTTGGATAAATTTATGTTTAAAATAGTTTTTTTCCTAAAATATATTAGGGAAATATTTTTTTACTCCGTTATTTAACTTTATGAAATCCGAAGAAAATATATTTTACTCGTGCGATTTAAAACATTTCTCTAAAGATAAGAGTGTGAATTATTAATGCAGATCATTTTAGAAACGTTTGAGGTACCTACTGTCGTAAAACAAAACAAATATCTCACTGGAGCTGAGTAAATATAATTTTTTAAAGTAAATAATTAATCTTTAAAAAATATTGAACTTTTTATTTTATGACTGTTTTACTAAAGTTTTAAAACTAATAATGTTTTTTTTTTCTTATTTTAAAAATTTTACAGTCAGGGTATGTTGAAGAAGATGCAATTTTTTGGGTCGAGGGGGGTATATATCACAAGGTCCAAGATTTAAAAAAAAATAATGTAGACTAAAGTTGCATCTCGCCCTCGCATATTAAGTGTATTTGTAAAGACCTGAAACTTTCCAGTGACCCATGCACACTACATCACTGACAACACCTACTAGCGCATATATTTATTAAAACATGTATTTGGGCGACCTGAGTTGAACCAAATGGGTTAAAATATGTCAACATAGTCAAAATATCTATTATTATTATTATGAAATATTTTATCTATTTAATTTTCGCATTTTGAAAGATATTGCCTGAGTGGGTGGGAGTTAAACATTCAATGTCACAGAGTTGAAATTAAACAAACTATATATATATATATATATATATATATATATATATATATATATATAACAAACTTTATATGAATATAAATACTGAGCATATATTTATTAAAACATGTTTTAAAAACCCAATGAGGTTTATCTAAGGTTGCATGTTCAAATTCTGAGTGTATTTATTCCATATTATGACAATTTTGGGTCATGTGACATAGGCAGGGACGTAGTTTAGGTTACTGACAAATAGAGACCGAATCTCCATCTATACATATGTAAATGGCAGTTGTGTCTATGTGTATGGCCGGAGGAAACTTTGGAAATTAAACAATTTACGAGAAAGTAAATATATATACACATTAAATATCACCAGGGTTTGGTTTTTGAACAAAAATAATGAAGATTTTATTTATATTTGTGAAGATAATTAAAAAAAAGAAGATTTAAATGATAACAGCATATAATTTTTTTTTGCATTTAATATTGTAAATAAAAAAATTAAAGTAAACTCGTCGGGGCGGTCTAATGTCGGTATCAGCCAGACAGCGAGGGAGTCTATCCCCTTTTCACTTGCGCTAGACCAATGAGATTATTTTAGCATCTGAGGTGGAGCGCCACACCTACCATCAGCTCCTCACTTTACCGCACAGATCCTTGTGCTACTCATACGCTGAGTTGACGAGGACCGGTAGTGGTCCAACACACGATTCAGTTATAAATTATAACTTAATCGTGAATTGAATCCCCGCAGGATGCCTCATAGACATGCGAGAATAAGTTTTTAAAAAAATCACCCTCTACCCAGGCGACGCATGTAAC
>CM042160.1:5940433-5990433 GCA_023376005.1 Doryteuthis pealeii
AAGAGATGTACCGAGTATCTATATGTGTGTTTTGTATGGCATTATGTACTGTATAGTGTATGCTAAGGCTCATGAGAGGAAAGGTTCTGGTGGTGGTATTATAGGATTGTGAGGACGGCAGTGATATGTAAACGCTTAAGCTATTGCTATGTATATATATATATATATATATTATTATATATATATATATATATATATGGAATAAGTTGTAACACGTATGTTTGGAATGGCTTTTTTTGCCGACAATTTTTGGGAAGAATATGTGCTTAATTGGAGTCGTACTATTTTGAAAATTAATTAATTAATTGAATTAGGCGGAATGCCTAATATAAATGTATGGCTAAACAAATCGAGAAAACATCTCTTGTATATGTACATTTCGGCCTATTAGGCCTCATCAAAGCAGAGCTATAGATAGGAAGAATATATATTCCTGTGTTTGTATATATATGTGTATGTGCATATCTATATATGTGTGTTATATATATATATATATATATATTATATATATATATATATAGTGTGTGCGTGCGTATATGTATCTAATTATATAGTGTGTGTGTATATTGTATCTCTGTGTCTGTGTGTGTGTTTCTATAGAGAGAGGGAGGGAAATAGAAAAAATACGGTTAGAATGCAGAAAAAACTAAAGAGATGCACCAATGAAATGCAGTAAGTACACATGAGATGCAACGAAGTAATGCACATGATTCCCTGACATGAAGACACACAATGTCGGCAAAGATGAAAGGGAAGTGAATGCATGGAAAAAAACAACAAAAAACGTCAATGCAGATTTGGCACTTTTTTCGTTCGGCAGAGGCGAGGAATTAAACATTTACTCATTTCTTTTTTATTATTTTTTTTACCCCGCCATTTTGCCTCGGCTTTATCATCATTGCGCCTTTTTCATAAGATGTAGTTCCATTCACTTTTCTCTTTTTGCCGCTTTTTTCTTTATGTCAGTATTACAGAAAAATGATAGCGTTTTTCTTTTTTTAATTCTTATTAGGAGTGTCAAGATCTTCGCGTGTTATTTTTTTTTGTTGTTTTTTGTTTGCCATTAGTTGTTCAGCCCTGTCGACTGAGGCAGTAGAATATACTGACTGCACCTCTGCAGAGGAGTAAGACCGCTGGGGCTGTAGTATACGCCGACTGCACCCCAGCAGAAAGGTAAGACCGCCCTATCGGTGGGGCTATGGAATACGCCGACTGCGCCCCAGCAGAAAGGTAAGACCGCCTTATCGGTGGGGCTGTAGAATACGCCGACTGCGCCCCAGCAGAAAGGTAAGACCGCTATATCGGTGGGGCTGTAGAGTACGCCGACTGCGCCCAGCAGAAAGGTAAGACTGTCGTGTCAGCTGAGGCTACAGAATACGCTGACTGCGCCCCAGCAGATAGGTAAGACGGCCATGTCAGCTGGGGCTGTAGAATACGCTGACTGCAACCCCAGCAGAAGGGTAAGACCGCGCTGTCGGCTGAGGCTGCAGAATACGCTGACTGCACCCCAGCTGAAGGATAAGACCACCCTGTCAGCTGAGGCTGTAGAATACGCCGACTGTGCCCCAGCTTAGGGGGGAAACCGCCCTGTCAGCTGAGGCTGTAGAATACGCTGACTGCGCCCAAGCAGAAGAGTAAGACGGCCATGTCAGCTGGGGCTGTAGAATACGCTGACTGCGCCCCAGCAGAAGGGTAAGACCGCTCTGTCGGCTGAGGCTGTAGAATACGCTGACTGCGCCCCAGTAGGAAGTTGACCACCCTGTCAGCTGAGGCTGTAGAATAGGCTGACTGCGCCCAAGCAGAAAGGTAAGACGGCCTGTCAGCTGGGGCTGTAGAATACCCCAACTGCGCCCCAGCCAGATACAATCACACACAGACAATAACCCATAGATGCAGACACCCCAACATATATATATATATGTGTATGTGTGTGTGTGGGGGGGGTAAAAGGAATGACTTACCGGTAAAAAATATTGGGTTGGTCTCAATATTTGGTTGGTGTAAATTACTCGGATGAATCAGCGTTATAAGAAATATAAAGTGCTCGGTACTTAAGTAGAGCGATTTAGTATTATATAAATAACCTACTCGAGTTTCACCATAAGGATCTTCAGGGTTTAATCCACTGTATTTGAATATTGTTGGCAGTCGAGGTTTCGAGTCACACACGGTCACACACGGAGCAGTCTCCCATGTCTATAACCTTGCTGATGAGACCTAATAGGTCGAAATGTACATTCAAGGATTGACATTTTCTCGATTCGTTTAGCCTTACATTTGAACATATATGCCCGCCTAAATTCATTAATTATTAACTAATTAATTTTCAAAATTAGGTATGACTTCAATTAAGCACATATCCTCCCCCCAAATATATATATATATGTGTGAAGAAAAGGAAGTGAATCCGACGGTATTTAGTATATTAAGAAAGAATGAAAAAACACAGGTTTAAATGGGTTAAGTGGTGAGTTTATTGGCCGACGCTGCAGTGTTTCGATCTATTAATTAGATCATATTCAGGGCATTTGTTGGTATGTGGAAGGTAATAAGAATTTTTTTATCACAGAATAACGAGAAAAGCGAGTGATAGTCCTTGTTTATCAGTCTGTTGTGTTTCGATACACACCCTTACACCGTCCCATACTCACACCGTAAAAGAGAATATTTGACGTCATATTTCAAACCGTCTTCTTTTTTCATACTTCAAAATTTAAACAGACTTAACTCATTTAAACCTGTGTTTTTACAATATTTCTTAATATACTACATTTATATATATGTATTATATTATAAATATATTTATATTATAAATATGTATTTAAAAAAAAAAAAAAATTCCGGTACTGATCGAGAGCGTTCTGTGCCTTGTAATTACTGATATATTCATTTCGTTATTCCGCTTACAATGTTGCTTTGATAAAGACATATTCATATTGTCGAAACAGATATCTGTCAGCAAAAAATTTTAACATCTTGTTGTTTTTTCTATAAAACTTTCTTACATATGTACATATATATATATATATATATTCTTAAATTGGTATATATATATATATATAATATATATATATATATATATATATATATAATATAACCTAATCAAACCTAATTGATCCCTTAATTTTCGCTCTCCTTTTATTTATTTAAAAAAAAGAAATTCATCTGAACACCGCGTGCATTAAAACCAAAGCAAGTTTGTTTTATTATCATGTTTTTTCAAACACAAATTTAACGTCATAACATTGCATCACGTGAACAAGATCCACGTCACATAAACGTTAAACAAGCCACAGTTTAAAAAAAAAACAATTTTTAGCTTTATATTTCCCATCGCGTGAAAAACGCTTCACGTTTATATAAACGCTAAAAAATTACTGGTTTTTAAAATCTCAACCATTTCACGACTGGTTTTTAAGATCTCAACCATTGGACTCATCTGATGATTGGATTACCATGAAACTTCAAGTTATGAATGTAAATCCATAATATTACCATTGATTATATATACATATATATATGTATATATATACATATATATATATATATATATATTGTATACATATATAATATATATATATATATATATATATATATATATATATATTTGTGAAAAGAACAAATCGTTATAAAGAATGTGTTCTTATATAAGAACAAGGGCAAGCTGTGGTATGAGAAACGTAGGAAAATAAATAAGCCAAGGGGAATATTAATGACTTTCTATATCGAGCAATCTCTCTATTATATAAGCTAAGATAGTAACATATTTATCTTTCTTTTTGTAATGCATTGATAAATCTTAAATGACAAGATGTTAATTAGATACATTAATAATGTCTTTGCCTAATAAATCCTATTCTTCACACGGTACAATTTCAAACCCAATTACCCCTACCCCAAATCGAAAAAAGAATGTTTCCTTAGTATATACTGCTCAGGGGCTTTAAGGTTTACTCAGCTGATTACCAAGTAAATACATTTGAAAGTTAGGCCACACATTTCTCCCTCAGGTGGGATATTACAGATTCCTTTACAAGTCAAAAGACGATTGGTTGACAGTGTAATTCACGGTCGTAAAATACCGGCTAAATCACAAAATGGTGTTTTTTTTTGTCTGACAGACAGTGAAATCAAGAGGCTGTCTGATATTTTATGTCAACGCGATGGATAGGGTATTTACGATAAACTATTTCGAGTGTCACAAAATTGCAGAGAATGACCTTATTTAAAAAAAAAAATAGATTAATATATAAATTTAAAAAAAAACACAGCCAGGAGATATTGCAATGCAAAAGGCCAATTGGTAGAGACAGTATTCAATGGAGACAAAGAGAGAAAATTGTGTTAAATAGTCTCTTATTAATGTTATATGCCCGTTCGTCAGCTGGATATATAATGGGAGTATAGCATAACTATTATGGTCTACGGAGAATATGTAAAAGAAATTGAAAAGAAAACGGTAATCGGATTTCTGGAGAAAGAGAAGAAAAAGAAATACGAACAATGGTTAATGATTGGAAGGGAAAACACTCAACGGAGGGGGGCAGCAATTGACCAACGAATGACCCCGGAACTTGATTTAAAAATAAAAACGGAAGTTCTGGGTTTTGACGGGAAACGGATGTGACCCTCCCACCCTCGGGACGAGAAATGGAAGGAGAGAAAAATCGTTCCCTCTTTTTCAGCTGAGCTTTCGTAGGGGACAGACGGGGTTTCTCGAGTTACCCGTAATGTGCTGCGCATAGTAGTACCGAACATGATTTACGATAGAATAATTTGACCTTATGCCCTCTCTCTCTCTCCTTCTCTCTGAAAAAGAACCCACGAGCCTAGAAAGGAATAAACAGCCCCTACTACAACTACAACTTGAATTTGACCTTATGCAAGAGGGAGGGTGGAGAAGAGGAGAGTTCTTAGGAGGGTTCTATTTCGGCGACTGGGCATCTTGGGAAAAGGAAAAAAAGTCACGATTTGTCCTACCACAAATATCGTTCCTTCCCCCGCACTTACCAACCTGAAACGCGGCTCATTAAGGGAACCCGTTTTGAATGCGTTGAGGCCATCAAGAGGTCCGTAATCACGGAGCTGAGAGACATACCAGAAGAATCCTTCCAGCAGGTTAGAGAAACATGACAGAAGGTTGGGAAAGTGTCTTAGATTCAAGAGGAAACTACTTTTGAGGAGAAAACTTTTAGTTTGCTGTTTGAATTTTAAATGAATTGTTTATGACAGTCTAATTACTGTTCAGACACACCTTATATATATATATATATATATATATATATATATATATATATATATATATATATGGAATTCGATAATTTGCTTTTGAAGCATTGTTATGTAAAGTATATTATTATTTATATTTTTTGAAGGCAATTACAATGCGTATATCGTATAAAATTCGATAATTATTGAAAATAACCATGACAAGCAAACCCGGCGAATAAATTGCACCACGTAGAACACCGTACAGCTGTTTCAACTGTTTCGCCGAGTTTGCTTGTCAAGATTATTTTTAATAATCATCGAATTTTATACTATATACGCATTGTAATCGCCTTCATAAAATATAAATAATATATATATATATATATATATCATCATCATCATCATCCTGTCGCCCTGTTAGCACGGATATCCATGACAATCTCTTTCTCTATCCGTTCCTATCACTTATCATTCTCGGGAGGTCGTCTATGCAACATCCTGTATCCACACAGAGCTGGTCAATGTACGTCTTTACTGGTCGGCCCACACTGGCGTGCCCATGTGCTGGCTTCCACAGGAGGACGTCGCTTATGAGTTCGTCCTTGCTTCTCCATCAGTGTCCCGCGTGTCTTGTCCGTCTTACTCGGATGGTTTGGGTGATATGGGGCAGGTGGTCGTACAACTGTTTTCTCGTGGTGTGTTGTTTCCACGTCTTGTTCAGGATCACACGCAGCATTCTTGTACAGCTCCCATCTAGTTTATTCTCTAGTCGCTTCGTTAGGGTCCAGGTGGTCCAGCCGTATAGCAGCACTGACACGACAACGGTCAGGAAGAATTGTCTCTTTAACTTGTCTGTGAGGAGTTCTGCGTGCAGTCAATGACCTTGTTCCAGACAAAGCGCTACTAGGCACATATAAAAAAAAGCAGATATGATAAACTGTGAAAAAGCGGAAAAAAACTGAAAAGAACTCAAAGTCATTGTTATGGTCTAATTTTGATTGGATGTTATGTTTTTGTACGATTTTAAATCGGTCGATACCTCAGTGGAAAGGTTGGGGTGTAGTGTTCACCAGGACATCTCAGTTTCGGTTTAGATTTTGGTGTTGCTTTTTTTTTTTTTTTTTTTTTTTTTTTTTTTTCAAGGCAAAACTATTTGCTCAGAAGCAAAACAATTTGTTTAAAAAAAAAAAAAAAGGAAAAAAAAAAAAAAAAAAAAAAAAAGAGAAAAAAAACTCTTGTTACTATTATCGCGCGCACTCGCGTCACACCTGCAAGTTTTAGGCGTTATCAATTTAATTATTGGAGTCATTCGGAAAAAAAAGATATCAGACCCGTCACCAGGGTATTACGAGTCGAGGAGAGTAAGGAGGGGGGGTACATCTATTAAGTCCATTGGTTGGTTGGGTGGGTGAAGAATAAAAGTGCTTCATGATAACCCAGACGTGAACTCACTTTCTGCACAGAGGCGTATTACAATATTTAAAAAAAATAAAAAATAGTTGCAATTTTTTTTGGCCGACTTTGATCAATTTAAATTTTTAAAATCAGTGATGGAAAAAAATATGAAAATAAAAATTTTAAACAACAAATTTAATTCGTTTAAGATAAAATTTGGCCAGTTCTTAATGATAAAATGAAAAAAAAAAGAATAAGAATAAAGATAAAAATAACAACAAAGCTAATCTCATATGGTCTGTCAAATTTTTCAATATGGTTGGTTGATTAGTTTAACGGCATGTTTAATTCCTGTTGACTTATTCTCTTTGATGTCGAAGTGATTTTCTTGCAAGCAATTTTATCGTTTCAGTTATCTAGTCCCATTTAATAGCAATCATCTGTTAACATTTACATCTTCAATTAACTATTCCTATCAAAGACTCTGCCCTGTCAGCTCTGACAGTAGAACACGTCGACTGCACCTCTGCAAGTAAGTAAAGATAAAGTCGACGGGCCGTCTAAAGTCGGTATCAGGTTTATCCCCTCTTCAAGAGAGAACTATCAATGCTATAGTGTGTCAAGCTGTATTTTTACGTACTATACGCGACACTCTTCTATATATAAGGAATGAAGCAGTCTATGACGGACTTTACATACAAAGCGATGTGTGTATTAAAACAGTTAAAATCCCCTTCCCATTCTGTAAGTGATGACAGCCTAATGGTTAAGGTGTCGGACAGACACCCAACCGATCGGATTTCAATTCCGGCTGTAGGTAGCTTACAAAATGTCTAGCCACACTGAAGAGACTTGATAAGTCAAAACATGTGTTAGTGGATAACCCTATATATAAAGAAAAAATATAGTCGTCGGGGTGGCCTAAAGTTGGTATCAGCCAGACAGCGAGGGAGTCTATCCCCTTTTCAATAGCGCTAGACCAAGGAGATTGTTCTGGGGTTGAGCGCCATACCTACCATCACCTCCTCACTTTACCGCACAGATCCCTGTGCTACTCATACGCCGAGTTGGCGAGGGTCGGTATCGAACCAAGAACCTTGTGATTCCTAGCAGAACACTCTACCGACTGAGCTAAAACGGCCCCTATATGTATTTATGGGTGATACAGAACATATTATTCTGAGGGTCTTGCACTGGGCTTAAGATTTATACATATTCCATTCTGTTACCATTTAAATTTTATTTTTTTAATCCTTTTCACAGATATATATATAATCTTTATCATTTTTGCTCAAAACCCAAGCCCTGGTAATATTTAATGTGTATATATATTTACTTTGTCGTTAATTGCTTTATTTTCGAAGTTTCCTCCGGACATACAGACTCACACAACTGCCCTTTATATATGTATAGTCACAGAGTCGATTGGTTTGTTTTGTTTTACGGCATATCAACCTCAGTGGGTCATTTAATGCAGATAAAGTTTTGAAATAAATCTTTTTCTATTTAACCCATAGATGGGACCCTAACAGGTACTACCACTCCGGGTCTGAGTGGACCAGGGAGCAATGGTGATGAAGGGGTGCCCCACATTCCCCAAACCTCCAAAACTGGAACCTCACCATCAGATTAACGTCATTCCCAGGACATGTAGACCCGCAGTCACCGCCTTCTAGCACCCATATGATAAAAAGGGGTTGGGGCTTGCCATGAAGGCAATAGGGTTGGGAAAATCATATAGGTGCTAGGGCTTGACGTGACCAGCCGATTGATCGGAGGAGGCCTCTCCGACCGACCGTCTAGCCCAAGATAGTGCCAAAGTGGAGTATTGCATGTCATGAACTGCTCATCCACCTGGGCTCTATGCTTAAGCATCACGGGTCGCCACCCACGGCCAACAGGTGGCCCCATTGGGGGAGTCTTACCCCTCTGCAGAGGTGCAGTAGGTGCATTCTAACGCCCCAGCCGACAGGGCTCACAGAGTCGATTGAAACCTCTGAATAATAATATTATGTAAAAAGGCTCAATACTTGGTTTTTTTTTTCTTTAGTAATTTAATCCTCGTAAATTTGATTGCTGTTTGTATATCTAAAACCTCATCGTTTCAAACGAACTGGATCAATTCTTTAAACAAGTGCGCTCGTTTGATTCTAACTTCATTATATGCACGGAACGATGGATTTGAGAATATTTATCTATGCATCAAAAGTCAAGGTCAGAAATACGAAAAGAAGTTCAAACAATTATCACTGCATCAATTATGAAATATATTCACGGAGTTCGAGATTCGGATCGAAGTCTAGATTACTGTCTAGTTGTGTATACAGCAGAGTCACTTATGTAATAAAGGGATGATTTCTGTGTAAAAGTTATCCCCCTTGATATTGTAGAAGCAATACGATACTCACCGTCATAGTGGGATTCCAACTGGTTTCCAGTTGGCCGACAAAGGAGCAAGCTGTAACTCAATACAGTCCCTGCATTGCTGGGAGCATAGTACATAATTATAGATACTAGCGAAATAAAAAACGACCCCCGGGCGATGTAAAAGTAGTTTTTTGAAACATATTGCCTAAGGAGTGGGAGTTAGAAATTCAATGTCAGGAGTTTGTACCCTAAGTAAGTAAAATCATCAAATTCATTAAAGGATTAAAAAATAAAACAATTTGAAATGTAAACTTTAAATATATATTAAAATAAAACAAACTATATATAGATATATAATACCAGTCATGTATTTATTAAAACTTGTTTTAAAAAACAATGAGGACTGTCTAATGTTGCATGTTCAAATTTTGAGTGTATGTTATGACGATTTTGGGTAATGGGACGCAAGCAGTGACGTAGTTTTTGTTACAGACAAAAAACTGGAAGCGAATCTCCATTATTAATAGATTGTTGCTCTATTCAACAGAGCACTAATTCATTCAATTCAACGGTCTAGATGTCTAGAATACTATGTAGTTGTGTGCACAGCTGGGCAACTTATGTAATCAATTGATGATGTCTAGACGTCCAGATTACTGTCTAGTTGTGTAAATAAATACCAAACAGTGAATGGAGATTCATTTCTGTATCGGTAAATACAGCTTTAGATATAACTAGACGCGGCCACCCGGCATCACCAGGGTAGAGGGGGTATTTTTTAAAAAGTTAGTCCCGCGGATCTTTTATTACTCAATCGTGAGTTGCATCCTCGTCGGATGCCGCATTAAAATCACCATGTAAAAAAATACCTTGCATTGATCCAGCTACTCTGAAAATAAACGTTAATGTCTACTATTCAAAATATTAAATGCAAAAAAAAAAAAAAAATTATATATATTCCATTCTGTTATCATTTAAATTTTATTTTTAATCCTTTTCACAGATATATATATATATATAGAATCTTTATCATTTTTGCTCAAAATCCAAGCCCTGGTGATATTTAATGTGTATACATATTTACTTTGTCGTTAATTGTTTTATTTTCGAAGTTTCCTACGGGCATACAGATTCACACAACTGCCATTTATATATGTATAGATAACAAACATGGAAGTAGTGCCAAAGCACTTTCTGGAGGAAGTTCTATTCAGATTCCTTCAACCCATAGAATCTATACACATATTTGTTTGTGAAATATGTGCAGTAACATATGTGTATCAGGGAATCTATGTAGCAGCATAGGTACATCGTGAAATCTATGAAGCAAAATAGTTTTATGTTGGAATCTACACAGAAACATATTTGTATTGTGGAATCTACACAGAAACATATTTGTATTGTGGAATACATAAACAGAGGTAGAATTTATTTTAGAATTAAGTCAACTCAGTTCTTGTTTTGTTGGGGGAGATTCCTAAGATTTAAAAAGCCCACTCCCATTTAGAGACCGACCAGCTTGTTTTCGGGCTTATTCCCGGAAAACAGTCGGTGATCTACTCCCAGAGAATGGTTTAGGGGCCTCGAAATCTACTCACAATTCTATTTTATCTTTTTTTTGGAGTGGGGGCTAAAAGTAGCAAGTAGCAAAATCAAAAATTAAGTAGCACTCAGCTTTAAAAAGTGGGCCAATTCGTTACTTTAGCTCAATCCGGCAACCCTTGCTGTAAGCAACTGTGCAAGGCATAGAATAATAGAAAAGCACATGAGAAAATAACAATATAATAAACATTGAATTCCAGAGAAATATTCATTTAGTTTCGAGGAGAGAAAACAAAATGCGTATTTTTCTGCAAAACAACCCCCGCCAGTTTTTAAAACCTTGGTTTAAAAGAAAAGGGTTGAAAGAATTAACAACTGCTTTCAGCTAGACTTGACCTTTAGTTAAGCCATTTTGGGATTGTTGTTTACTAAACTTTGAACTCACATTCAATGGTTTACTAATCCAGCTTGCTAACCCTTACATGACCCAAGTTGTCTTTGGAATTTCTAATCAATATGTATTTATATATTAATAATTATCTTTGTATTTTGCAGGTGTTAAGCGCAAATGACACTGACAATTTATAGTCGTGAGGTGTTTTCAATAAAACGAACAGAATAATATGAATTCCTTACCCAAGACTCAGACATGGTGCGTAAAGTAGAAATGATGGGCGAACAGATGTGAGAAGATGATAAAAAGGGGAGATACCCAAGGAGGCATACAGTATTTGACGGCATATAAGACGCACGGGCATGTAAGACGCACCCCCATTTCAGCAGATCAGATTCCGGAAAAAAACTTTTTAGTGTACTTAAGCATATATTGTTGAAAACAGTTTGGCTCTGTATTACTATTTACAACAACTACTACTAATAATAATGATAATCTATTAATAATGGAGATTCACTTCCGGTTTTTGTCTGTAACAAAAATTACGTCACTGCTTACGTCACATTACCCCAAATCGTCATAACAGAATAAATACACTCAAAATTTGAACATGCAACATTAGACAGTCCTCATTGTGATTTAAAAAAAAGTTTTAATTAATACATGACTGGTATTATATATCTATATATAGTTTGTTTTATTTTAATACATATTTAAAGTTTACATTTCAAATTGTTTTATTTTTTTAATCCTTTAATGAATTTGATGATTTTACTTACTTAGGGTACAAACTCGCTGACATTGAATTTTTAACTCCCACCTCTCAGGCAATATGTTTCAAAAATTTATTTTTATATCCCCCAGAGGTTTTTTTTTTAAATTTTGTACTAGTAATAATAATAATGATAATAATAGTAATATTAGTAATGATAATAATAATAACAAAACATTGGGCACGAAAATAAAGCCTACGGCAAGTCTCAAACTTCATCTACGATGTATAAGACGCTGGTAAATTTTTGAGCCAAAATTTTGGAAAAAAAGTGCGTCCTATATGCGGTTAAATACAGCAACAAACAAATAAATAAATACTAGAAGCTATGAATGTAAAGTCCATGTGTTTAGTGTAGAAATAGAGTTACTCGAGTCAATTCTTTCATGAATTTTTTCTGTCAGCTGAAAAAGATCATTCCACTTTTCTTGTGTTTGTAGATATTTGGAAGCGCTGTCAAAATGTCACATTTTATACACCCTTACTAATACGACACTCGTGTCACGTGCGAATTTCTACAACTAGGGGTGGTTCTTATAATCCCTACAAAAAAACTGAATCTCATCACGAACACGATCCCACTCTCTCGCTTGAATGTGCTTAAAGTTATGAGTAAACACACACACACACACACACACACACAATAACACATATATATATATATATATATATATATATATATATATATATATATATATATATATTAATAATGGAGATTCGCTCCCGGTTTTTGTCTGTAACAAGAATTACGTCACTGCTTACGTCACATTATCCAAAATCCTCATAACATAAAATAAAATTTATTCTACAATTTTTGACATGTTCAAATTGTGAGTGTATTTATTCAATAAATACATTCAAAATTTGAACATGCAACATTAGACAGTCCTCATTGTTTTTTTAAAACAAGTTTTGATAAATACACGACTGGTATTATATATCTATATATAGTTTGTTTTATTTTAATACATATTTAATGTTTACATTTCAAATTGTTTTATTTTTTAATCCTTTAATGAATTTGATGATTTTACTTACTTAGGGTACAAACTCGCTGACATTGAATTTTTAACTCTCACCCCTCAGGCAATATGTTTCAAAATCTATTTTTACATCGCCCGGAGGGTGTTTTTCATTTTGTATTAGTATTAATAGTAGAGATTCGTTCTCTATTTGTCTGTAACCGAAACTAAGCCACTGCTTACGTCACAGTCGTTTCAGAAAGTAAGTTTATCAATGAGTATTTAATCTATAGTCAATATCATTACTATATAGAAATATATAAAAATGTTATGAAAAATCTATTGTCAAATTTTCATGAAAATTTCGATACTTATTCACCTTTGGATGAATTTATGTTTAAAATAGTTTTTTTCCTAAAACATATTAGGGAAATATTTTTTTACTCCGTTATTTAACTTTATGAAATCCGAAGAAAATATATTTTACTCGTGCGATTTAAAAAAATTTCTCTAAAGATAAGAGTGTGAATTATTAATGCAGATCATTTTAGAAACGTTTGAGGTACCTACTGTCGTAAAACAAAACAAATATCTCACTGTAGCGGAGTAAATATAATTTTTTAAAGTAAATAATTAATCTTTAAAAAATATTGAACTTTTTATTTTATGACTGTTTTACTAAAGTTTTAAAACTAATAAAGTATTTTTTTCTATTTTAAAAATGTTACAGTCAGGGTATATTGAACAAGATGCAATTTTTTGGGGTCGGGGTGGGGGTATATATCACAAGGTCCAAGATTTAAAAAAAAATAATGTAGACTAAAGTTGCATCTCGCCTTCGCATATTAAGTGTATTTGTAAAGACCCGAAACTTTCCAGTGACCCATGCACACTACATTACTGACAACATCTACTAGCGTCCCAAATGTAGGTGCGTATATTTAAAGTATTTGGGCGACCTGAGTCGAACCAAATGGGTTAAAATATGTCAACATAGTCAAAATATCTATTATCATTATTATAAAATATTTTATCTATTTAATTTTCTCATTTTGAAAGATATTGCCTGAGTGGGTGGGAGTTAAACATTCAATGTCACAGAGTTGAAATAAAACAAACTATATATATATATATATATATATATATATATATTATATATATATATATATATATATATAACAAAACTATATATGAATATAATACTGAGCATATGTTTATTAAAACATGTTTTAAAAACCCAATGAGGTTTATCTAAGGTTGCATGTTCAAATTCTGAGTGTATTTATTCCATATCATGACAATTTTGGGTCATGTGACATAGGCAGGGACGTAGTTTAGGTTACTGACAAATAGAGACCGAATCTCCATCTATACATATGTAAATGGCAGTTGTGTCTATGTGTAACTTTGGAAATTAAACAATTAACGAGAAAGTAAATATATATACACATTAAATATCACCAGGGCTTGGTTTCTGAACAAAAATAATGAAGATTTTATTTATATTTGTGAAGATTAATATTGTAAATAAAAAATTAAAGTAAAGTCGACAGGGTGGTCTAATTTCGGTATCAGCCAGACAGCGAGGGAGTCTATCCCCTTTTCACTTGCGCTAGACAAATGAGATTATTTTAGCATCTGAGGTGGAGCGCCACACCTACCATCAGCGCCTTACTTTACCGCACAGATCCTTGTGCTACTCATACGCTGAGTTGGCGAGGACCGGTAGTGGCTTGATCAATGCAAGATCTTCTTTTTACGTGGGGATTTTAATGGGGCATCCTGCGATGGTCCAACACACGATTCAGTTATAAATTATAACTTAATCGTGAGTTGATTCCCCGCAGGGTGCCTCATAGACATGCGAGAATAAGTTTTAAAAAAAATCACCCTCTACCCAGGCGACGCCGGGTAACCGCTTCTAGTTATTAATAGATAGAGACGATTTTTATTGTCGGTGCATATATATATATATATAAAATTGGTTAGCTCAGTCGGTAGAGCGTTCGGCTAGAAACCACAAGGTTCCTAGTTCGATACCGGCCCTCGCCAACTCAGCGTATGAGTAGTACAGAGTAAAGTAAGGAGCTGATGGTAGGTGTGGCGCTCCATCTCAGATGCAAAAACTATCTCCTTGGTCTAGCGCTAGTGAAAAGTGGTTAGACTCCCTCGCTGTATGGCTCATACCGCCATTAGGCCCACCCCGACGACTTTACTTTACTTTATATATTAATAATATATATATATATGTATATAATATATGGAAGAATATGTGCTTAATTAAAGTCGAACCTAATTTTAGAAAGTTAATTAATTAATAATTAATTAATTAGGCGGGATTACCTATTAAAATGTAAGGCTAAACAAATCGAGAAAAATCAATCTCTGTATGTACATTTCGGCCTATTAGGCCTCATCAGCAGAGCTATAGATACGAAGACCGCCCCGTGTGCGATATATATAATTTTTGGTACAGGCAAATTTATATAGTATATTGAGGGTTATCATAGTGATCACCACAGTATAAATGGCTGGAAGACTAAGGAGGAATGAAAAGAATAGAGAAAAAATTGTTTATTGATAAAACCAAAAAAGGCCCTTTCGCCTGGTGCTTTTCAAGTTTTACACCCAGAATCGATTTGACTTTTATATCGATTCCGGGTATAAAACTTGCAACGCACCGGACGAAAGGGCCCTTGTTTTGTTTTATCAATAAGCAATTCTTTTCTCTATTCCTTTCATTCCTCCTTAGTCTAGTTACTAATAGATTGGAGACGATTTTTATTGTCGGTGCATTTTCTGTTATGCAAGGAGATAAATTGAATTTTCACATTAGTATTCCCACTCAGAATTAGAGACGTTTTATTAGGCAAGTTAACCTGGTATTATATTTTATTTTATTCAGCCATAATTGAATTTCGTTGACAAGAAAGAAAAAAACAACATTAGATCAAATCAAAATAAGACAAAGTAAAGCAGAAAGTCATTTTGTAGTCAATGTAATCTCTTAATATGCAAATCTCAAATCCTGAAGTCAGAAAGTAATTAGACAATGTTGTGAATAATCAGGACTTTGTTGCGTCGTCGCCATTTTGTGGATGAACGTGTCTTTAATGTCTTCTTTTTTTTTGGTTTTCTACATTCAACACAAAAACAATTCCCCCCACACGCATATATATATATATATTATATATATATATATATATATATATATATATCTTTAAAAGGAAGGAAAAACTCAACACCGTTATTCCATAATAAATTTATTTCGACCAAAATTGGGACCTTTATAAATCTAAGTTGATTTAACAAAGCTCCCAATTTAAGTCTCATCAGATGGATAATCATCAATAATTTGAATTGCATAACAGAAAAATTGTCCTCAATGTAGAATCTTTTTCCCTCTGAAAAAAATCTTTTACAAAATGTATACATTAAAAGACTGTCACTATGGTGACAGGAAGTTATTGCAAATGAGAAAAAAGAACATTTTTCAGGGCTAAGTTTTTTAGGGGCAGTAGTCAGTCAAATTAACAACTATGAATATTAAATAAGTCCGAATAAGTATAAAGCAAAGATAGACCAAAAAATATTAAATATTTTAAAAAAATATAAAAAAAAAATACAAAAAGAATATAAAATATATAAAAAATTATCAATTATTATGATATATATATATATATATATATATATTATATATATATATATATATATATATATATATGAGGTTAGGTAAACAAAAAAATTTGTTTATTTTTATATGGTTTATGCCGACAATTTTTGGAGGATATGTACTTAATTGAAGTCATACCTAATTTTGATAATTAATTAGTTAATAATTAATGACTTTATGCGGGTATATATGTTCAAATGTAAGGCTAAACGAATCGAGAAAATGTCAATCCCTGATAGGTCGAAATGTACATTCAGGGATTGACATTTTCTCGATTCGTTTAGCCTTACATTTGAACATATATGCCCGCATAAATTCGTTACTCATTAACTAATTAATTTTCAAAATTATGTATGACTTCAATTAAGCACATATCCTCCATTATATATATATATATATATATATATATATATATATATATATATATATTATTACTATTATTAAACAAATAAACATATTAGAACCGAAAATTATAATAGATGATATAATATGGTATAAATATGAGATTAAGGTAATTTGCTTTAGAAGCATTGTTGAGTAAAGTATATTATTATTTATATTTTTGCTTGAAGGCAGTTACAATGCGTATATCCTATAAAATTCGATAATTAATGAAAATAATAATGACAAGCGAACTCGGCAAATATCGTCCCCTACGTAGAACATCGTACATCAGCTGTTTCAACTTTATTAAGTCTCATCAGCGATTTAATAAATACACATTTGTGGGTGTTTCGTCAATGAGAAAGAAAAAATAATTTAAGACAAAGAATAAAAATTACCAGAAATAAAAAACTGAAGCGGTAAATTTGAGTGTGGGTTAAAATTTTACGAAACTAATAATAAGGTTTCATGGTTACTGTTTGCTTTTTCCGTTTCGAAATTGTTTGTAGTAGTAGTAGTAGTAGTAGTAGTATTACTCGTGATTTCTCTGAATGTTTGAGATGAGGCTTGATGATTAGTATTATCTGCGTTATTCGGACTATTGTCCTCATCTTCATTGTTATCTGTACAACGTTTCGGCCAACATAAAATAATAATTAACACAGCTTAACGCCCCATACCCCAGCTAGCAGAATGAGAACAGGATACCCCCGTGGACAGAATAAAGGGTTAGGTTCAAAGTTCCGTGATGGCTCCCGATTACGACAAGAAAGTTCCCGAGTCCGAAAAGAAGGTTCCCGAGTCCGGAAGGTTCCCGAGTCCGACAAGAAATACCTGAAGAAGGCCGGAGGGCATATTGGCCGAAACGTTGTACAGATAACAATGAAGATGAGGACAATAGTCCGAATAACGCAGATAATACTAATAATCAAGCCTCATCTCAAACATAGTCCGAATAACGCAGATAATACTATTCCTCGTGAGTTGTTCAAACCAGCGTTAGCTGGTGGTCTTTCACGGGAGTCTGAAGGATAACAAGTCTCCTCAGGTCTCCAGGGACTCTTAGCCGATCTCAACAATGTTGTTGTCAGGATGTTCTCATTTCTTTCTCTGATTTCTTGTTCCTCTTGTCTGTTTTCTAAACTTTTGGGGACCGTTCAAAGTGCGCCATCTACAATTGGTATCACATTCACCCTCATATTCCACAGTTTTTTCAATTGTAATTTCTGTGCCTGTTGAATTTCTTTACAATCCATTAAATTTTGTAGTTACCAAGCACTTTTTCTTTTTCCCTATGAAACTGTCAAATTTACCCCGAACACCCTGTATATTAATTTTATGTCATTTTTCTCCCACTCCTTGTTTCCCATTATTTCCTGTTCTCAACATCTCCTCCTCATGAATATATATATATATATATATATATATATATATATATTCATGTTATGTAATTTTTCTCCACCCTTGTTTCCTGTTCTTTTATGTTCTCTACAACCTCTCCTCATCTCTTTCACCGTCAATATATATATATGTGTGTGTGTATATATATATATATAAAGAGAGAGAGAGAGAGAGAGAGAGAGAGAGAGAGAGAGAGAGAGAGAGAGAGAGAGAGAAACAGACAGACAGACAGACAGACAGAGACAGTGAGACTGGCAGACAGAGAGGGTTGTGATCGAAGTGTACAGCCACAGATAAAAACACTTCGATTATAATTATTAACAATTGGAAAGCGTTGTCACTCCATAGTTGTGATTTCTTCATTTAACCTGGTGACCAAAGCCAATCTCACATTTGATCTGCGGTCAATATGCGCATTTCCCTCCGGATAAACATGTCTACAAAGTAAAAATAGAACAAAAAAAAGAATAAAGAAAAGATAAAAAAAAAATTCCAGTGTCTTTGAAAATGCTGAATATAAACAAGAACTTTTCATTTTTCTTTTCATTATTCGATTAAATTTATTCTTTTTATTTTAAAAATCACATTTCTTTATCATTTTCTTTTCACGGCGTTTACTAATTCTAATTCAAATTCTTTTGCGTACTCACGTCGGTAAAATGTATTTCTTGATTCTTAATTTCCTTTATTCTTGGTTTTCATCGACATCTTTCCTCTTGGTCTGCCTTCTTGTCCACCACCTCCTCCTCTTCCCCACCTCCTCCTCCACATTCTTCTTCTTCTTCTTCTTCTTCTTCTTCTTTACATTTTTTCTTTTATCTCAGTAGTATTATTTATATGGATTATACTGCTTAGACAATATTCACCCATCTTAAATGCCGCTATACACTCTTCTCTTCGTCTCTTTCTTCTATATTGTACATCTTTTCAGTTCTTTGCTCTATTGCTTCTCCTTCTTCTTGAATACTTTTTTCATCATTATCTTCTTAATTTAGAGTTCTTCAACTTTTATTTCTTCTTCTCTTCTTCTTCTTCTTCTTCTTCTTCTTCTTCTTCTTCTTCTTCTTCTTCTTCTTCTTCTTCTTCGTTTTTTGTCCTCTGTACGCTATTCTTCTAAAACCCAGTATCTTCATCTTTCTAATCCCCTCCTTCTCCTTCTTGTTGTTCTTCTTCTTGGGTACGGCATTGTTCTTCCTCTCTTTCTTCTTCTTCTTCTTCTTCTTCTTGGGTACGGCATTGTTCTTCCTCTCTTTCTTCTTCTTCTTCTTCTTGGGTACGGCATTGTTCTTCCTCTATTTTCTTCTTCTTCTTCTTGGGTATGGCATTGTTCTTCCTCTCTTTCTTCTTCTTGGGTACGCATTGTTCTTGCTCTATTTCTTCTTCTTCTTCTTCTTGGGTACGGCATTGTTCTTCCTCTCTTTCTTCTTCTTCTTCTTCTTCTTCTTGGGTACGTCATTGTTCTTCCTCTCTTTCTTCTTCTTCTTCTTGGTACGGCATTGTTCTTCCTCTTTTCTTCTTCTTCTTCTTGGGTACGGCATTGTTCTTCCTCTATTTCTTCTTCTTCTTCTTATTGGGTACGGCATTGTTCTTCTCTCTTCTTCTTCTTCTTCTTCTTCTTCTTCTTCTTCTTCTTCTTCTTCTTCTTCTTGTGTACGGCATTGTTCTTCCTTCCTCCACTTCCTTTGTTTTCTTTCTTTTTAATCCTTTTGTGTGCTTTACGATTCTCAAACCCAGTATCTTCATCTCTTCCTCTTTCTTTTCATTCATCTATTCTTCCTTTCCTTTAAAACAACAAAGAATTCGTTTTCTCATTTCTTCAGCTACCTTCGTTCTTTTCTCTTTTTTCTCCTTTCTGTAGCTCTTTCTCTCTTTCCTTTTCTTCTGTCTTTTTTTTTCTTCCTTTATTTTTTCTTTATTTTTTCTTTTCTTTTTTTTTCCTTTTCGGCCTCAATGTTTTCTTTCCTTTTTGCTTATTTCTTCTTTCCCTTTTCTTTCTTTGTCACATTTTTTCACTCTTTCGTTTTCTTCTTTCTTTTCTATATTTCCCTCTTGATTTCTTCTTCTTTTTCTTATTTCCCTTTTTTATTTCTTCTTCTTCTATATCTTTTTATTTTTCACACTTTGTCTCTCTCGTCTTCCTCCTTTTCTTCGTCTTTCATTTTGTCAATTTCTTTCTATTTCATCTTTCTTTATTCGTTCCCTTTTTCTTCTTCCTTTCTTTTTCTTCTTTATTAGCCCCTCTTTCTTTCTTTCTTTCTTTCTTTCTTTCTCCATAATCCTCATTTGAAAAAAGGAATCGTATTCTTTCCTCTTTCCTTCTTCACCCTGTTAGTTATTTTTTTAATTTTTTTACTTTCCTTCTTTATGTCTTTTTCTTCTTTAGTTTTCCTCGTTCATTCTTTGTCTGTCTCTTCTTCCTTTTTTCTTCATCTTTCGTTAGGCCAATTTCTTTCTTTTTCATCTTTCTCTATCAATTTTCTTTTTTCTTCTTCTTCCTCTTCTTTCTTTCTTTTTTTCAATTTTTCTTTTTCTTTCTTTCTTTCTTTCTTTCTTTCTTTCTCCATAATCCTCATGTAAAAATAGTAATTGTATTCTTTCCTCTTTACTTCTTCATCTTGTTAGTCTTTTTCATCTTTTCCATGTTCGTATTTATTTTTGTCACAGCCGATGTTCATATTTTATTGTTCGCACTTTTAGTACATCGTTCTGAAGAAAAACGGTTACATAATGAACGATTCTGTTTTTAAAAAAATTGATTTGGGAATAAAACTATTATTTTCGGAGAAATTCCTAATAATCTATAAAGAAATCTGTGATTTTTATGGACAACATTCCATGGAGTTTTCCGATGGATTTTACGGAAATTGTAAGCGAAATACATGCGTGACAAAGGAAGAAAATGAAATTTGGTGCGCCGTCGACCTTGTCTCGACATCAGATATAATGGCGTCATAATATGCATAGCTAAACGTCTGTCTTGCATGTTTCATGTTGTAGGTTATCTTTAAAGGAAAACCAATTTCGGATTTCTGTGTTTAATTTCTGTACAGGTGAGGCACTTACAAAGGTGAGAAGTGAGAGACAAATCTAAAAATGGACGAGAATAAATGAGAGAGAGAAAGAGAGAGAGAGAGAGAGAGAGAGAGAGAGGGGGGTGGGGATGTGAGAAGAGAGAGAGAGAGAGAAGAGAGAGACAGACAGACAGACAGAAGACAGACTTAGAGAGGAGAGACAGACAGAGACAGACAGGCAGAGTGGAGAGGGAAATAAAGAAATGTGTGTGTGTGAGAGTGAGAGAGAGAGGGAGAGAGAGAGAGATAGAAAGAGAGAAACAGACAGAGCTGGAGAGAGAAGAAATGTGTGTGTGTGTGTGTGAAAGAGAGAGAGGGGGGATGTGAGTGTGTAAGAGAGAGAGAGAGAGACAGACAGACTTAGAGAGAGGGAGAGAGAGGGAGAGAGAGAGAGAGAGGGGGAAGAGAGAGAGAGAGACAGACAGACAGACAGAGTGGAGAAGGAAATAAAGAAATGTGTGTGTGTGTGTGTAAGTGAGAGAGAGAGAGAGAGAGAGAGAGAGAGAGAGAGAAAAAGAGAGAGAGAGAGAGAGAAACAGATAGAGTTGGAGAGAGAAGAAATGTGTGTGTGTGTGTGTGTGTGTGTGTGTGAGAGAGAGAGAGAGAGAGAGAGAGAGAGAGAGAGAGAGAGAGAGAGAGAGAGAGAGAGAGAGAGAAACAAAATTTATTAAATAAGAGATATGTTTATCTTTTATCCAATCTTATTGTCTATATAAATAGGAGCACTATTGTACAAAGGTCGTTCAGAAATGTTCTAAGCCTCGACCAGAACGAACATTCACTTTTTATAAAATTAGAAAAAAACTAATTTTGGTTTGAGACAAATCTAAAAACGGGTAAAACAGAGACCCGAACAATCGTAAAGTATTTAGGTGAATGACCCTCTTACTTTTATGCTGAGATTATTCAATAATATTGGTATATAATAGTATAAATACTAATTATTAGTATGTATCGGTATAGATAATTATCATTAGCATATCTATCTATATATATGGATGTAGAGAGCAGTTGCGCGTATGTGCGTATGTCCGGAGGAAACTACAAAAATAAAACAATTAACGACAAAGTAAATATATATACACATTCACTATCATCAAAGCTTGCTTTTAGTAAAAAAAATAATGAAGATTTTATTTATACCTGGGAAGATATTTGAAGTATGTTGAATTAAAAACAAATTCTGATGCAGGGTCGTCCACAAGGTGTTTCTTCACTGACTGCAGTCTCACGTAGGCCAACTACCTCTCCCAGGGCTCCACTCACTTCAGTTATTTATGGGCATAGTCCCCAACATCCGGGTAGATCAGTCGAACCTCGCGCCCGTGCAACGCACAATTCTCGTGACTTGCACCTCGCGTCCATCCAGCGCCTAAATCGAATTTCTTTGCATTCGGGAGGACGCAGGTTCGACTCCGGCAGGCAAGACAATGTCTTGCTCCTTTTCTAAATGAGTACGGTAGTACTCGTTCTCCGTCACATATTCTCGCCGATATGGAAAGCTGTTCATTTGCGCGTATTCACCATTGCCGAATGGACCTGCAATCAAGGACTTTACTCAACCGTATGATTCTAATCAACACCAAAGGACACCAAGGAAAAACCAAAGGATCATATCCAACACTAAGGGACACAAAGGAACAACCAAAGGTTTCTTCATTAAAGCTCGTCCTCTGCTTAACAAAAAGGGATCTCCATTGTAAAGTGCTCTCATGAAGCCTAAAAATAGCCACTAAAATCGTAACACTGCACGCTATGGGGATATCCTCTTTGCTGTTAAACCGAAAACGCATGTGATCTCGGTGTATTGTGCTCAACCGAAGGATTCTAATCAATAGTAAGTGACACCAAGGAAAAACCAAAGGATCATACCCAACACTTACGGACACTAAGGAAAAACCAAAGGTTTGTTCATTAAAGCTCGTCCTCTGCTTAACAAAAAGGGATCTCCACTGTAAAGTGCTCTAATTTGAAGCCTAAAAATAGCTACTAAAATCGTAACAGTGTTAACGCAAATATCGCGTCAGACTGGACGCTACAATGGTATCATCTTCGCTGTCAAACCGAAAAGGCAACTGATGTCGGTGTATTGTACGGTTTAATGTATATGCCTCGCATTAGAGTAAATGACTTGGTAGACTACGAGGGTTAGTGTAAACCTCTCGGTATATTGTACGTTTAGTGTAAATGCCTAGATAGTCTGCACGCATCTATTTCGATAGACCGTCTCACGTTAGCATAGATATCCCAGCAGACCACCCTGCGTTAGTGTAAATATCATGGCAGACCGCCCCGCGTTAGCGTAAATATCATGGAAGACCACCCCGCGTTAGCGTAAATATCATGGCAGACCGCATGTTAGCGTAAATATCATGGCAGACCACCCCGCGTTAGTGCAAATATCCCGACAGACCACACGCTATACTCGTATCAACTTCGCTGTTAAACCGAAAACGCCACTGATCGGAACACTTGAATATCCCCTGTATATTTCAGTAGCAAATATATGTAGACTTTTCGCCGTGATTTACTTCTTCGTAGCCCGAGGTTATATAATATAAGTTATCTAATGACAAAAAGAAAGGCATATTATTGAAAACTGAGAGCCGATTCCATCTCTGCATTTTGTCAGGTCTGGAACTGACCTTTTAGGCCATTCCAATAAGCCGGAGTCAGCGGAAATGAAGTCGTATTATTGCCGGCAAGGATTCAACATTAAGCGAAATCGACCACCTTTTCAACCGTTCCTTCGTTGTTTCCCCTCACTCCTTCCCCTGTGGACTTGGGGGGTCAGTTAGGGTTGCCAGCACCGAAGGTCAAAGGACTGGCTGTCGATGAAGGAACGCATACTGTATGAAAAATGATAAAAGGAAAATGAAATCTATAGAAACGTATCTGGGAGGCGTAAGGAGAAAGAAAAAAATGGTTAGTGTTATGGTAGAGACATTGGGATATTGGGTAAATAGTAGGGCAGATTGGGCCAGAAATTGCATAAATATCTACACAGTGTTCTGACGCCTATACTCCTATGCCAAATTGAGTGTATGTGTTTGTGTGTGTGTGTGTGTGTGTGTGTGTGTGTGTGTGTGCAGAATGTCCTGTAGATCTGATTTTTTGCCTGGGCATTGACATGACCCCAGATTCTGAATCAGGTTATGCGAGATTGATCGCTGGGGTAATTTCAAGTCACTGGGGAACTTCATGGCAGAATGTGCCAGTTCTGGCCAAACTCAGACAGATCGACTTTGATATAATGTATAAAAATATTTTTGACCTCGTAAATAGTCGGGCAACAAGGTCAGATCTATATTTTTATTTGGCAATCTATCTGCTGGGTGTTCCTGAGTAAAAAGTGAAGATAACACAAAAAGAGAATACATTTGGAAATAAAATGTAACAGCCTAAATATTGGGAACAAAGAAGCTTCCTAAAACTAATATCACTTTCTTTATCTTTATAACTTTTTATCCTTTATTTATGTCACGATTATATTTATGTAATAATGGATTATGGCGACCTGCCAGTGGGTCTAGAATAGCTATTAAATCCTCTAAAGATGAATAGGATGCCTAAAAAAGCGTATCCTGTATATTGCATCTAGTGGTGAGCCTCCTCTTCTGGAGATCTGGTGTGTGGAATCACATCCTCATTGCAAGTTCAATCTGGCCCAGAGTGGTAGTATCTGTTAGGGTTTCGTCTATGTGAAAAATAGAATTGATTGAATATTACATATGAATTATTGAAGCCATATAACAGTGTGTTAATAGAAGCGCATTGTGTAATGGTTAAAGTCATGGGAAATGGACTCTTCGCCCCGAGTTCAAATCCCAGAGGTGGTAATTGCATTTCACTTAGCGCTAATACCCTTGGGAAATATATGAATCCTACACTCCCTCAAGCTATGGATAAATAGTAGGGCAGACTTGGCTATTTAACCTTGGTTAGGCAGCCAATCTAGGAGAAGGAAAACTCTGAATTCAAACCTGTTAAACTCCGCTTAAGAAATTGACCTTGTGTCACATCCTGCTGGTGCGGAGGTGTTGGTAAATATATATATGTGTGTAAATTATTTTTATGAGATAGGAATATTTGATATAATATAACTGTTGCCGTGAGTGGTGTTTTGTGATGCTTAAGGACGGAATCCTGGTAGATGAGCTGTCCATGACATGCAACACTCTATTTTGGCCCTTACTTAGGCTAGACGGGTGGTCGGAGAGGTCTTCTGTGGTCAATCGGCTGACCACATCAAGCCCTACCAACTATATGATCAACCCGACCTTATTGCTCTTATGATAAACTCCGGCTCTTTTTATTATATATGAACTAGAAGGCAGTGGCAGAGGGTCTTAGTGTCATGGGTGTTTTATTAAACTACATCTAAACTACATCTAATGGTGAATTTACAATTTAGGAGCTCTGAGTACTACTTCATTGCCATTATTCCCAGGTCCACTCTGACGCCCATTGGTGGTACCTAATAGGGCCCCATCTATGGGTTGAATAGAAAAATAAATTAAAAAAAGGTGTATTAAAATTGAGTTTAAAAATGTTGAATACCGATCAAGAACGAATAAAAAAATGCCTTAGACATAACATAACCCAACAAGAGTTGACGTGCCATAAAATCCATCTATCCAATCAAACACTTTATAAGATAAAATTGAATGTTTGTTTTTCACCTCTGAAGAAAATTAGCCGGTCGTTGTTGACTTTGAACACGTGTTAAAACATTTAGTTTGTGTTTACTTCTCCGATTTCAGTTCCCGTTGGATAATCACGGTTTAATACAGGTGGCTTTTATTATGTGTGTCACGAAAGACCAAATGTTATGTCATGATTTAGGACAATAAAACAGAAACGTTTAGCAAGTTAACAGATAACAAGTTCAATATCAGTCAGGTTTTATTAGTAGGAATGTATAGCAGGGAAAGCTCAATAGATAGTTAATTAAGTTATATATATATATATATATATATATATATATATATATATATCTTATTATAATGGAGATTGTGTGTTTTTCTGTCTGTAACCGAAACTATATCACTACTCATGTAACAATTCCCTTAGTTATTAACGTCACATTCTCCATTATTCTACTTTTTATTTAAACCTCAATTATTAATAAAATTGTTTAACATCATTAATACTGTTAACCATTTCTACATACTAATAACATGCAATTGTATTTATATATACAACAAAATAGAGGTTTACAGTGTGAACGGGAAGGCTAATTTGCATATTGATATTAAAAATGTGATTTTAATAAATATGTGCTTAGTATTATTGATTTCTAATTGTTTGGTTTTATTTTAATGAATATAAGCAGAAATCTCTTCAATGAATCTTAAATGAAATCCCTTAAAAAGAAAAGATAACTGTCATTGTATTCTTTACTTCCTCTTTTAACTAAATGCTTAAATTAGAAAAAATAACAATGAAAGACGGGAGTGATGGAAGAGTAAGTTTCAATTGTTCTATTTTTCGATTATACGCCCTTCTGTTTCAAATCTTTTTAAATGCATTCTTATTTAGTTTCATTAGCCTTTCTAATTTAATACGATATTTCATTACATTAAAACTTAAATACTTGCACCGGAGGGTGCATATATTTGCTAGTATATATATATATAATATATATATATATATATATATATGTTAAAAGAAAGGAAATGAATCCGGCGGTATGAGTATATATAAAAAAGATATGAAAAACACCACAAAATGCTGTTAAAGTGAAAACATTTTATAATTTGGCTGATATTGAACAATATTTCGATTTTATGAAAATCTTCATCAGAGCTTGTTTATACTCCGTGTTGTTAAGAACGGAGATAAAAGTCATATGAGTTCAAAACAAAAACCTTGGCGTTGCAAAAAAGAAAAAATTTATACAACAGTTTCGATACATAAGATACATAATCTGATGACGAGAAAAATACGGCGGAAGTGGCTCACATTCGAAACTGTTGTATAACTTTTTTTGTATATATATATATATATATATATATAATATATATAACAGAAAATGTGTTTAAAAATATCGGGATTTTTTGCACCTTTTGACACACCTTGTATTCTGAAAAAAATAACATTCCATTCACTGTTGATTACTATCTTGGTGAATACAGCTTCAATATCGATACTTTTTTTATACGCCTTGTATATATATATATATATATATATATATATATTATATATATATATATATATATATATATATATATATATATATATATATATAACAGACAAGGGAAGATAAGAACATACAAGTACATATAGATAGATATGAACAGACTGGTATAGATAGATTGAACAGACTTTATATCCTTTATTTTCTATAATGACCATCTTCGAAACTGCAAGGAATATGGGTGATGTTATAATCATATATAGTAATGCAGAGGAGGAGAGAAGGAAAAAGAAGACACAACATGCTGACCAGGAATATTGCAAATTTTAGTTTCATTCCTCGTTTATCATTGTCCCAACGTTGTCAACTTACACACATTTTTCCCGGAAAGTTGACCTTGAGCCTGACATGAACGATCTTAGGAAATTTTTAATAAGAAATAAAAGAGCACTTGATATGTACCCTGAAAATCGTTTGACCTTTCTGTAGATGTTCCTTGGCGTTTAAGGCATTTTTTGTCTTTATGAAAAATTTAATTCTGAAAAGGTATTATCCCCACCACCCACACACTCCAAAAAGAAAAAAATGAAATATATATACGACAAAATGACAGTTCAAATTAAGAGAACTCATCCAGAAGAACAATGGGAGGAAAATTATAATTGTCCTAAAAATGATTATGCCCGGGATGATATAAGATTATCTCTCTCTCTCTCTCTCTCTCTCTCTCTCTCTATATATATATATATATATATATATATATATATATATATATACTGATGTTGAGCACTTTTTATTCATAAATATAAGAAACTATTCATATATATCTTTATCGAAAAATATAGCAAACTTTTTAAACACAGACACACATACATAGACACACAGACAAACAGACTCCCCAAACGCATATATATATATATATATATATATTATATATATATATATATATATATATATAATATATGATAAAGAGTATTCATCAGTGATAGACCATATATATCTAAGTTAGCGTAGCATCGATAATAAGTGAACGGCACTTGGTAACTATATATATATATATATTTAGAGAGAGAGAGAGAGAGAGAGAGAGAGAGAGAGAGAGAGAGAGAGAGAGAGAGAGAGAGAGAGAGATGGACAGACGGACAGACGGGAGACAGACCGGGAGAGAGAAACTGAAACAGTGATATATATATATATATATATATATATATATATATATATATTATATGTGTGTGTGTGTGTGTGTGTGTGTGTGTGTATGTGTGTGTGTGTCTTTTTTCTTTTTCTCTTTGTCTATCTCTCTATCTCTTTCTCTCTCTCTCTTTCTCTCTATATATATATGTAGATAAATAGAGAGAGAAGGAGACAGAGACAGATACAGAGAGAAACAGTGAAGCGCACCTCACCATGGATTCGTTGGTAGTAAGATTTCTATACGGATCATAATTGTAGTCGTACGATTAAACCACACTACTTACACTATAGTTCAGAAAAGTTTGTCTTGTCATGTATATTTCCGATAAAAAATGGACACGGAAAACCGAGTTCAAATCCTTGCTATAGTAGTTTGCATGATATCATTGGTATAAATCCAAAGGAATAAATCCAATTATTCTCCTCCAGCTATGGTTAAATAGTAGAACAGACTGAACTCTTTAACCTTGATGCTCATGCGGTTGTGTTGGGTAAATATATACACTACAGTTCATGGATCTGTACTAGGCTAGACTTAGCTAAGTAAATAAATGTTACAAGTGTTAAGCTGTGTTTATTATTCATGTTACTACCGCTCTTGAGCAGGATTGAACCTCCAGCCTAGAGATAACCGACACTTCGAACTATTAACTCAATGCCTATATCCACATATGTCTCGCCGTGTGCATTTTTACGACGATAACCATTCCACAACAAACACCTCCACAGTGACACCCAGATTAGTTTACTTGTGACACAAAGCTAAATATGAGAAACCCAGTGAGACACGAACTCACTAACAGCTCACTAAGTATATATTCAGTTCTGTTTTGAAAAATAGCACTGGGAATTGTTGAAAACATCATGTTTGTAGTTATTCGAAAATATCCACACGTGACAAGATAAGAAAGTTACATTAATGGGAAACGGATATGTAAGAAGATAAAGACAATATAGACAAAAGAGATAGAGAAAGTGAAAAAATGCGTAAAGAAAGAAAGAAAGAAAGAAAGAAAGAAGACAAAAGACAGAAATAAATAAAATAGAAACTAAAACAGAAAAAAGAAAGAAATAAGACAAAGACAAAAGACAAAATTAGAAAGAAAGAAAGAAAGAAAAAAGAAGAATACAAAGCAGAAAGAACAAAGAACCAAAAGAAAGAAAGAAAAAAAAAGAAAAGAGAAAGAAAGAAAGAAAGAAAAAATAAATTGAAAACAAAAATAAAGAAAGAAAGAAAGAAAGAAAGAAGATAAAAACAAAAGGAAAGAAAAGAAAAAAAAAAGGAAGAGAGAAATAAATAAAAAAGAAGATAAAAACAGAAATAAAGAAAGAAAGACAGACAGAAAGAAGATAAAAACAGAAAGAAAGAAAAAAGAAAGAAATAGAGAAAGAAAGAAAAAGAAGATAAAACAGAAATAAATAAACAAAGACAGAAATTAGAAACAACAGAAAGAAGAAAAAAGAAGACAAAAAGAAAGAAAAAATAAAGAAAGAAAAAAGAAGATAAAAACAGAAAGAAAGAAAGGCGGACAAACAGACAGAAAGAAGATAAAACTAAAAGAACGAAAAACAAGACAAAAAGAAAGAAAGAAAAAACTGAAGAGAAAAAAAAAAAAAGAGAAGAGAGAAGAAAGAGAAAGAAAAAGAAAAGATATCAACAGAAAGAAAAAAGAAAGAAAGAAGATACAAACAGAAGAAAGAAAGAAAGAAGAAGATATGAACAGAAAGAAAGAAAGAAAGAAAGAAAGAAGATACAAAGAAAGAAGAAAGAAGAAGATATGAACAGAAAGAAGAAAGAAAGAAAGAAAGAAGAACAAACAGAAGAAAGAAAGAAAGAAAGAATGAACAGAAAGAAAGAAAAGAAAGAAAGAAAGAGATACAAACGGAAAGAAAAGAAAGAAAGAAGAAATAAAAACAGAAAGAAAGAATGAAAGAAGAAGATATGAACAGAAAGAAGAAAAGAAAGAAAGAAAGAAGAAGATGATAAACGAAAGAAAGAAAGAAAGACAGAAAGGAAGAAAGAGAAAGAAGATAAAAACGAAAAAAGAAAGAAAAAAAGAGAAAGAAAGAAAAAGTTAAACAAACAGAAAGAAAGAAGAAAGAAAAAATAAAATAAAAACAGAAATAAATGAAAAATGAATAAATAAAGAAAGAAAGAAAGAAAGAAAGAAAAAGAAGATACAAACAGAAAGAAGAAAGAACGAAAGACAGAAAGAAAGAAAGAACAGAAAGAAGATAAAACTGAAAGAAAAAAAACAAGAAAGAAAGAAAGAAAAAGAGATACAAAAAAAGAAAGAAAGAAAGAAAGAAGAAAGAAGATACAAAACAAAAAGAAAGAAAGAAAGAAAGAAAGAAAGAAAGAAAAGAAAAGAAAAAAGAAGAAAAACAGAAAAGAAAGAAAAGAAAGAAAAAAGAAAACAGAAAGAAAGAAAGAAAGAAAGAAAGAAAGAAAGAAAGAAAGAAGAAAAGAAAACAAACAAAAAGAAAGAAAGAAGAAAGAAAGAAAGAAAGAAAAAGAAGATACAAACAAAGAAAGAAAGAAAGAAAGAAAGAAAAAAAAAGAAGATACAAACAGAAAGAAAGAAAGAAAGAAAAGATACAAACAGAAGAAAGAAAGAAAGACAGAAAGGAAGAAAGAAGAAAAAAGAAGATACAAACAAAACGAAAGAAAGAAAGAAAGAAAAAAAAGATGATACAACAGAAAGAAAGAAAGAAAGAAAGAAAGTAAGAAAGAAAGAAAGAAAGAAAGAAAGAAAGAAAGAAGAGAAAAACTAAAAGAAAGAAAAAACAAGAAAGAAAGAAAGAATAAAGACATAATGAAAGTAAACAAACATGAATTTTTGAACACATATCATGTTTGTTGTTATTTGAAAAATATCCAGAAGTACTAGAAGATAAGAAAGTCGCATAAATAAATAAGCGGGTTAGAAGATATACAAGATCTTATGGACAAACGAGAAAGTGAAAGTGAAACTAAGAAGTGTTATGGCGGAAATGTATCTTCAACGTGTAGAGTCTCTTGTCAATGTGAAATACTACATATAGACCGGAAGGTTTAATCAAGCATGCAATATGTACGCCTATCGCTGACCTGTTGTCTTGGAGAGGGTACGTCGTGGATAATTTCGAAATAAACCAAGAGATGACATCCACGGAAAACAAAATTGAAACGTTATAGCGTCGACATTATCACCAGGAATAAACATTCATCCTTTGTAACATCTCATGTTTGTCTACATTTGTCCCACACACACACACACACACACACACACACACACACACACACACGCATATATAACATATATAATATATATATATATATATATATATATATATTATATATATATATAAATGTGTATTAAAAGATATCGAGATTTTTTGTACTTTTTGGCACACCTTGTATTCTGGAAAAATATGAATGGACCGCTGATTTTTAGTTCAGAATACAAGCTGTATCAGAAAAGTACCAAGTTTAAAGCTATATTTACCAAGATAGAAATGAAGAATGAATGGAAATATATTTTTTTCAGGATACAAGGTGTGTCAAAAATACCTTAAAACTGTTGCAATGCTGACACCAAGTGTCTGAGACATTTCTCTGACACTTTGTCGTGGATTTTGCTCAACAACTGCCTGCAATTGTTCATTGTCAAGACTGCATGTCCATTCTCTACCTTCTTCATCTTCAAGACTCTCATCTCCACTGCGGAATTTCTGGAACCACCTTCGTACAGTCCGATCACTTGTGGATTTATCTCCCCATGCTTTGTTGATATTGGCAGCAGTTTCAGAGGCATTGTGCCCAAGCTTGAACTCATCCAACATAAGAAGGCGAAGGTCATGTTTAGGCATGTTCATCTTTGAAGGCCCCTATTTTTCAAAAATACTTTCTATCTGAAAATAAATAAAATTTTATTTTTGAGCACACATTAATTATTATATATGCAAAAAGTCACCTGAAATAAACATTTAATTCTATGTTAAAATGCCATTTCAAAACTGAGCACTTTAATCGGTCATTATTTTTGTAACAACCTAATATATATATATATATATATATATATATATATATATAATATATATATATATATAATGTCGACGGGATTTAATTGTTCAGAAAGAATACCTTTTCTCTGCTTCTTTGAGTTGAAATTTGGCAAAGATGTAATATCTAAAAATATCTGATTTCTGGGAGAATCAATTTTTCTGCCAGCTTGGCTCTTTCCGGTGACCTTTGATTCTAAGTCTGTGAATGGACTGAACCGTAAATATTTTTTGCTTCATTATAACCTCCCCCCGAGGGGGGGGGGCACGCCAACTGAAAACAATGGCAACGAACTCCGTCGACGACGCCCATTTGAACAGAGGTGGAAATCACCAATAAATCACAGTAATTATCTATCTATCTATCTATCTATCTGACTTTCTGTCATTATTATTTGGATGTGTGACAATGCCAATTTTAAAGCGGAGTGCAGCTGGTTTTAATTCAAAGTTTTCCTTCTCCTATACTGGTTGCCTTACCAAGTCTAAAGAACGGAGTCATGGGAGTAGAAAGACACAGATTAATCACATTCTTGATGCATTAGCATCAAGCGAAATTCAGGCACATAGTCACACACACACACACACACACACACACACACACACACACACGTGGCAATTGTTTTTGATAGGAAGAGGAATGACGTTGCGAAGGGGAGAATGGAAGAGTGAGAGGAGATAGTTTGAGAGATTGAATCTTACCGACGACGGGTTCAGACAGGCTGAGGCCTGGTCTCCCCCATGCGGTGATCATAAAGATAAAATAAAAACTACTTGATCAAGTAACAAAAAGATGACTTTGTAATTCATTTAATTTAAACAAGCACAGCCCTTAGTCAGAAGAAGCCCTTAGAAGAACTCAACTCCATTAGTTAGAAGTCAACCCAACTAGACAACAAGATGGCGACCAGAGATTGTAGAAGGAACAGCAAGAAAGAAATAAGATCTCATCACAAAGTAAGTCTAATATCTCTCCAATATCTCTCTATTCATGAAGAACTTTCTTATCAAAGAACTTTCACTCGTACGCACACCGATTAGCGATGTCAATGTAGTATGTGCGTATCCCATTTGGTACCGTGGCCAACATGGTATCACATGTGGTACGTGTCCAACATGGTATCACATGTGGTACGTGTCCACATATAGTTTCACACAAATCAAATTTTGTCAAGTAATTTATCCAATAGTTCTTTGACCTGATTAGGTAATTTGTTTTCAAAATATATTACTCTATAAGCAAAGTAATAGAGAAGTACGTGGTGTAATGGTTACAGTCATGGGAAATGGACTCGTCGCCCCGAGTTCAAATCCTGGATGTGGTAACTGCATTTCACTTAGCGCTAATACCCTTGGGAAAGGTATGAATCCTACTCTCCCTCCAGCTATGGATAAATAGTAGGGCAGACTGGGCTCTTTAACCGTGGCTAGGTAACCGATCTAGGAGAAGGAAAACTCTGAATTCAAACCTGTTGAACCCCGCTTAAGAAATTGACCTTGTGTCACATCCTGCTCGTACGGAGGGGTTGGTAAATATATATAAGGAAAGTAATTAGACTTAGGTTTTAAATCTGCACTGAGGGTAAATTTTTAGTCTGAGGAAAAATATTAAAAGATATCTTCCATAATTAGAAATTCAATTAATTATACAAGGAACAGATTCCCCAACCTCATGTACAAGGTGTGTCAAAAAATTCTCGAGATTTTCGGTTCTTTTTGACACACCTTGTATTCTGAAAACTTATGTTCCATTCATTCTTCATTTCTATCTCGGTAAATACAGATTAAAAATCTGTACTTTTTGACACACCTTGTATTCTAAAAAAAAACTTTACATTTCTTGTTCATTCCTATCTTGGTAAATACAGCTTCAATCTCGATACTTTTTGGACACACCTTGATTTCCTATTTAATACAAATAAATTTTAAGCCACTTTTTAAAAAACTTTTTAAGATTTTTCATTAATCTAATAGATTAGAAAACTTAAATCCTTTAGGGAACTTAACTTTAATTTTAACTTTATTTTCTACTTTTACTTCTTTTTATTTATTCATTTATTTATTCATGTTTCTTTCATTCTTTCTTCTTTTTATTTATTTCATTCTTCATTTTCTCTCTTTCTGTCTTACTTTTTTCATTTCTTTCGTTTTTTTTCTTCTTTCTTCTTCTTTCTTTCTTTCTATCTTTCTTTCTATTTCGTTCATCTACTCTTTTTTTTTTTCCTTTTGTCATAATTTCATTTTCGTTTCATTCTATCTTACTTTTCTCTCCTTCTTTCTTTCTCTTTTTTCACGTCTTTCTTTTTTATTTCTTTCTTTTTGCTCCTTTCTTTCTTTTCTTTCTTTCTTTCTTTCTTTTCTTTTCTTTCGTTCATTCTTTTCGTTCTTTCTTTTCTTTCTTTCTTTGTTTTCTTTATTTTCTTTCTTTCGTTCATTCTTTTCGTTCTTTCTTTTCTTTCTTTCTTTCTTTTCTTTCTTTTCTTTCTTTCTTTCTTCTTTCTTTCTTTCTTTTCTGTTTCTTTCTTTATTTTTCCCTTTTTCTTTTTTTCTTTTTCTCTCATTTGACCCATAAATTTGACGCTAACAGGAACTACCGCTCCTAGATATCCAGAAATGTAGTCTCACCTTCAACCTTTATTATTATTATACCCTGCCACCTTTTTGGGGGTAACATCTTACTTCTCTGCAAGGACAGTCAGTCAGACAACTAAGATATTAAAAATAGATCGATACACATAGAATACATTTACACTGTAATATCTATTTATTACTTAAATAATGATAAAGAATTAGCAAACAGACACAAACATATTCTCTACAAAATAAATGTCCATGGGGCAAACACAGTCAGTCTACAAAAATATAATCTGAAAAGAATCTAAAAAAAAAAAAAAAATAAAGCAAAAAGAAAAAAGAAAAAAAAAGAAGAAAAAAAAAAGACTGATTTTATTTTTAAAATTATGACATAAAGAGCGAAAACGAGGCAAAACGTAAACGAGGCTGTGAACAAAAGCTATCCTCTCACCGAGTGGACTAACAATGGCTAAGCAGACGATATTTTTGTCTGGTTCCTTTATAATTTCTATTCATTTTTTCTTTCTTTTTTTTTTTCTTTTTTTTTTCTTTTCTTTTTCATTGCGCCAGAAAAATTTGAATAAAGTTCCATCTCATTAAATCTTGCCAATATCGGCACGGATCAATTGATGAATATTGCCTGGTGATCGATTTAATCGACTCTACGGATAAACATTCAACCAAAATGGCGGTGATTTCGTTATTCTCCACACGAGTTACTACCTATTCTACCACACCAACTAAAATGGCCTCAAGAATTATTAATACTACCACGATGATTTAACTTATTTACGACTTATTATGTATACGTCAGCAATTTCTTATTTCTTTGTAATATCTATCTATCATTGCATACACACACAAACACACACGCACACACATATATACATACACACATATATATATATTTTTTATGTGCATATATATATGTGTTTATACATTTATATGTATGTATATATACGTGTATCAAAATATCTATCTATTTATCTCTGCATATTATTATTACTAACACGATGATTTAACTTATTTACGACTTATTATGTATACGTCAGCAATTTCGCATTTCTTTGGAATATCTATCATTGCATACACACACAAACACACACACACACACACACACACACACACACACACACACACATATATACATATATATATATATATATATATATATTTGTATGTGCATATATATATGCGTATATGCATTTATATGTATGTATATATACGTGTATCAAAATATCTATCTATCTATTTATCTCTGCATATTATTAATACTACCACGATGATTTAACTTATTTACGAGTCATTATGTATACGTCAGCAACTTATTATTCCTTGGGAATATCTATCAATCTATCTATCTATCTATTTATCATTGCACACACACACACACACACACACACACATATATATATATATATATATATATTATATATTAAGATGGAGTAAAATCCGACAGTATGAGGTAGGTAAAAGGATAGTGAACAAAAAATAATAACTCAAAACAAGTTAAGAGTTGAAATATTTCGTCCTATTCATAAGGACATCTTCAGTCAAATGACTTTTATTCAAAGCAAAAATTACGTACATGTGATTTGATGAGGGAGTAGTTAGTAGCGGGGAATGAAGGGTAGGGAGGTTAGGGGTGGAATAAGGATAAGGATAACATGAATGAATTGTAGGGAAAGTTTACAGGAAACAGGGTGGAGGCTAGGAGCTAGATGGGTAAAGGGGTAGGTCGAGGGAGGATGGCAAAGTTCATAGTAGTGGAGTGTTTGATGCCAGGGGAAGATAAGGATGAGGGGAGAGTTTAGTGATATTAGGTCACTGGGACAGTTTTGTGGTAAAGTAGGGGGGAGAATGTTGATTCCTTGTATGTAGGGGGAGAAACGGAATTAAGCAGGGTAGGTAGTGAGTGTCTATGTATGGGCAGTTTTTTGTTTATTTATATAAATGCACGTATATATATATATTTGTATATATATATATATATTTGTACATACATATATATAGATGTATGTATACGTGTATCTAAATATGTTTATATCCCCTCTTAACTTGTTAATATCTATCTAAAGCTATTCATATATATGCATTAATAGATAGGAGAAATGTGTTCATATCTAACCCTTGAATGGTTGATATCTATCTATCTATCTATCTATCTATCTATCTTGCATATTATCATTAATACTACACGATGATTTAACTTATTTACGACTCATTATGTATACGTCAGCAATTTATTATTCCTTGGGATATCTATCTATCTATCTATCCATCTTCCATCATTGCACACGCACACACACACCACATACACACAACACACACAACACACACAACACATATATATATATATATATAATACATACTTAAATACACGTATGTATATATTTGTACCTGCATATATATATGTACATACATAATATGTATTATATATAAAAAAGTAAGGTCCACGGGGCGGCCTATATCAGCCAGTCAGCGAGGGAGTCTAATAGTAGACAAGGAGATTGTTTTTAGCATCTGAGTGGAGCGCCCACCTACCATCAGCTCCTTACTTTACCGCACAGATCCCTGTGCTACTCATAACGCTGAGTTAGGAACCTTGTGGCTTCTAGCGAACGCTCTACCGACTGAGCTAAACCCGGCCCATAAGTGTATCTAAATATGTTCATATCCCTCTAAACTTTTTAATATCTATCTAAAGCTATTCATATATATGCCTTCATGGATGGGGCAATTTCTTCATATCAAGCTCTTGACTGGTTGATATCTATCTATCTATCTATTTATCTCTGCATATTAATATTAATACTCCCATGATGATTTAACTTATTTACGACTCATTATATTTACGTCCACAATTTATTATTCCTTTGGAATATCTATCTATCATTGCATATATATATATAAATACACGTATATATATTTGTATATGCATATATATATATTTGTATATACATTTATATGTGTTCCATCCTTCTCGTGTGGATGGGTTGATAATACATAAAAGGATCGAATAATCCACCAAGGGTTGACATGCCATTAAACAAAAGAAGCAAAATCAAACTCAATTCCTTTAGTTATCTATTTTGCAGTCCATTGAGCGACTAAGAGTTTTTCTCGAAATCTGTAAGACGTTAGAAGAAATTGGTCGGGCGGGGGGGTGGACTAAAGTCGGTATCAGCCAGACAGCGAGGGAGTCTATTCCCTTTTCACTAGTGCTAGACTCAAGGAAACTGTTTTTAGCGTCTGAGGTGGAGCGCTACACCAACCATCAGCTCCCCACTTTACCGCACAGACCCCTGTGCTACTCATACGCTGGGTTGGCGAGGGAGAGGCAAATGAAATGGAATCTTACCTTCACATAGCCCTTCTTGCAAGGCTTACTACACACGGACTCTGAAGTACGCCATTGTTCCAGGAACTAACTTTAACGTAAGCATATGTGACGTTCTCATCACCTGCACCTCAAATTGCTGGAAGTTCATGAATGTCATACCTGAAGAAAAAAACAAAGAGTAGATATAATTGGGTAGGACTGGCTTACAACATGTGGACTGAGGCCGTTGAATTCAGAATTATCTTTCTCCTAGACTGGCTGCCTAACCATAGGCTAGGAAGCCTTGTTTGGTTTGTTTTGCTGTATTTTATGGTATATATATATTTACCAACCCCTCCGCACGAGCAGGATGCGACACAAGGTCAATTTCTTAAGCGGAGTTTAACCAGGTTTGAATTCAGAGTTTTCCTTCTCCTAGACTGGTTGCCTAATCAAGGTTAAAGAGCTCAGTCTGCCCTACTATTTATCCATTGCTGGAGGGAGAGTAGGATTCATACCTTTCCCAAGGTATTAGCGCTATATTTACGGTATATAAATCCTTGTTGGGTTATTTTATGCCAAAGACGTTTTGTTCTATTCATGCTTGATGGGCATTCAAAATTCTTTTTAAAAACTCAATTTCTAACACATTTTTTTCAAATCTCATTTTTTTCTATATAGCCCATAGATGGGTCCCTAACATGTACTACCGATTTGAGTCAACGTGGACCTCTGAGTAATGGTGATGAAGGGGTACTTCACACTACCCAAAGCTCCAAAATCGGAACTTCACCATTAGAAAACCTGGTCTGTTCTAAAATGTTATAAAATAGAAGTAATTTTAATATGGCCTACAATTAGTGAATTTATTTTTTTCACAGTATAGCCAATATTAAATTTATAAAAAAAAAACATTCAGACACAATTACTCGTTATCAACACCTGCATGCTGGGTTAAGGTGAAACTTAGTTGTCGCCCCATTGACCAGTTATCTATATATTTAAAAAAATGGCTTCCACTCTAAACTGACCCAGTTGTGTTTTATTGTTGGTTTGTTTGTTTTGTTTTACGGCATATCAACCTCAGTGGGTCATTTAATACCGATAAAGTTTTGAAATAAATCAATTCTTAATGGATAATACAATTTTTTTATAAATACATTTTTCTATTTAACCCATAGATGGGACCCTAACGGGTACTACCACTCCGTGTCAGAGTGGACCAGGGAGCAATGGTAATGAATTGGGTGCTCCACATTCCCCAAACCTCAAAACTGGAACCTCACCATCAGATAGAGTTTAACATCATTCCCAGGACATGTAGACCCTCAGCCACCGCCTTCTAGCACCCATATGATAAAAAGGGGTTGGGGCTTGCCATAAGGGCAATAGGGTTGGGACAATCATATAGGTGAGTTGTGTTTTATTTCAATAAATCATCAAGTCAAGCTAATATGTAGTCGTTTTTCATTATATATGAATATAAGAACTGTACAGATATGTCATCGCATGATCGATTGGCTGCCATGAAATTTTTTTGAGACTTAAGTAGACATATGATTGTGAATGTGCATGTATTTGGATTCCCATATAAAAGAAAGAAAGAAAAAAAAAACAAGTCGAAAGAATATTGAGAAAGAAACTCGGGTTCTCAAATCCAGCAAAAAGAAAACATTGAATATTTTAAAGCTGTTTTGCGCGCTATTTTTTCTTCTTTCTTCACCCTAGTGTCGCGCATGCGCAACGAAAGCTCATATTTATTCAGAGAAAGCAGCCTCATCTAGGCGTAAACGTGTAATTCTGTTGTCGCCTTTCGACGTCATCAGCGTCACTGTGACTGCATTAAGACCGGCGTTGGCCGTACATTAAACCGGCTCACTTGAATAAAACATCAGAACAAGGGAAAGGAGATGCGAATAAATCTATCATTAAAATAAAATGATTTCAAATTATACAGAAAACATGAAAAAATTAGCGAAGAAAAAAAGAGAAGAAAAAAAAGAAGAAAAATGTATTAAAAAGTCCAAAAGAAAAAAAAATTAACAAGGGGAGATAATATCAAACAGGGGAGGTAATCAAGTGAATATCAACAAAAAGAAAACATTGATAAAACGAGATGGAAGAAAAAAATCAAAACGATACAAATAAAGGAAATACTAACCTAATAAGAATTGATAAAAAACAAAAAAAAAAAAAAAAAACTTAAAAAAAAAAAACAAGAAAAAAAAAAAAGAAAAAAAAAGAAAGAAAAAAAGAACAGATTTAAAATATCAGTCGGAAATAAGATGAAATAGAAACAGATAAAATAAAATATGTAATTGGTGCTTGATGGAAAGGAATTTTTGAATTTTTATTTTGTTACTGCTGACTACAATTTCCGAAAAGAAACATAAAAAAAATGTGTCGCCATTCTATTACCGAGTGATATTTATGCACTTTTCTTTTATTCAAACTTTCGTTTCTATTGCCGATGGACTTGGAAGAAAAATTACCCCTAAAGATGCGGCTTGAGCGAGTTTAGAAAAGACAGGAGCAATTTTCTTGCACAGCTTCACGTGTTAATTTACTCAAATTATTTTTTTTATAATCTTTTTTTCTGTGGTATTGTTTTTGTCAAGAATAATTTCAAAGAAAAAAGGAATCTAAAGATTTGTCAAAAACAATCTTTCGGATTTGAGAAAATCACATCTTTAAAATTGCTTTTATTGTTTGAAAGGTTTTCAAGGAAATAATTTTTTTTATTTCATTGAAGAAATCGAAGGATAAGAATGAAATGTCAGAAATAAAGAAAAAAAATGATAAAGAAAAATGAAAGAAAATACATGAAGAAAACAAACCAAAAAAACATGGGAAATAGAAAGAAGAAATAAATGAATGATAAAGAAGAAAGAAAAAATGAAAGAAACAAAACGAAAAAGAAAAGACAAATATCTAAAGCTGATGAAGCTACAAAAAAAAAGAAAGAAAATAAATGAAGAAATAAGAAAATGAAAGAGAAAATGAAAGAAATAAATTAAGGAAAAAGAAGAAGAAAAAACAGAAAAATCAAAATCAAAAGCCCAACCCAATGAAAATAAAAAGGAAAAGAAAGAAAGAAAACAGAAATAGAATGAAGATATAAATTAAGGAAAAAGAAGAAAAATAGATAAATCAAACTAAAACCCAAACTCGATGAAGTAAGAAAGGAAAAGAAAAGAAACGAGAAATAGAAGAATAAATACATAAGGAAAAAGAAAAAAAAAAACAGAAAAAGAAAATCAAATCCTAACCCGATGAAGCTAGAAAAGAAAAGGGGAAATAAGAAGAAGAAACAAAAACGAGAAATAGAAAGAAAAATTCGACGAAGGAAAAATCAATGAAGCTAAAAAATAAAACGAAGTAAAAATTCATGAAATAGAGAAGAATTAAAATGAAGCAATAAATGAAAGGAAATTTAAAAAAATGCTTTTATTGTTTAAATTTTTTCAAGGAAATAATTTTTTTTATTTCATTGACGAAATCCAAAAATAAGAATGAAATGTCAGAAATAAAGAAAAAAATGATAAACGAAAATTAAAGAAAATAAATGAAGAAAACAAAAACGAGAAATAGAAAAAAAAAGAGGAATAATGACGATAAAGAAAAAAGAAAAAAGAAAAAAGAAAAGACAAAAACAACACCTGATGATGCTAAAAACAAAAAGGAAAGAGACAATGAAGGAAACAAAAGAAAAACAGAAATAGAAAGAAAGAAATTAAGGAAAAAGAAGAAAAAGCATAAAAGAAAAATCAAAAGGCAAACCCGATGAAGCTAGGAAAAAAGAAGAAGAAAAAAACGAGATATACAAAGGAATTCAAAGGAAGGAAAAAATGGGGAAAAAAGAAGAAAACTAACAAAGTTGATGAAGCTAAACATAAAATAAAGTAAAATGCATGAAATAGAAGAAGCAATAAATGAAGGAAAATAAAATTAAAAAAACAGAAACAAATAATATATAAAGGCAAAAATAGAAAATGAATAAAAAATAAATAAAAGACATGTGAAAGAATAGAAAAAAGATAAGAATAAAAAAAATATAAGAAAAAAAGATAAGAATAGAAAAAACAAAGAAACCCACGAAAAAAAAAAAACAAAAAAAAGACATGTGAAAGAATAGGAAAAAAAAGAAAAAGGAAAAAAAAAAGAAAAAAAGAATAGAAAAAGATAAGAATAAAAAATATAAGAAAAAGATAAGAATAAAAAAAAAAAATCACAAAACAACAAAAAGAAAAAGAAAAGAAAAAACAAACAAAAAAACGATTAAAAAAAGACATGTGAAAGAATATAAAAATATAAAAAAATAAAATAAAAAATAAGAAAAAAGAATAGAAAAAAAGACGTGAAAGAATAGAAAAAAGATAAGAATAAAAAAATATAAGAAAAAAGATAAGAATAGAAAAACAAAGAAACCCACGAAACAACAAAAAGAACAGAAAAAACAAAAGAAAAAACAAACAAAAAAGAACAAAATAGAACAAAAAAGAAAAAGAAAAAACAAAAGCAAGAAAGAGATAAAAAGAAATAAAAACTGATGAAACTAAAATAAAATGAAATAAAAATGAATGAAAGAAATGAGAATTAGAAGGACAAAATAAACGAAGGAGAGAAAGAAAAGGGAAAGAAAAATGGAAAGGAAAAAAGCGAAGAGAATGAAAAATGGAAAGAAAAAAGCCAAAAAAAGAAAAATGGAAAGAAAAAAGCCAAAGAAAGAAAAATGGAAGAAAAAAAAAGAAAAAAAATGGAAAAAAAAGCGAAAGAAAGAAAAGAAAAAAAGTGAAGAAAAAAATGGAAAGAAAAAGCGAAAGAAAGAAAAATGAAAGAAAAAAGCGAAAGAAAGAAAAATGGAAAGAAAAAAAGTGAAAGAAAGAAAAAGGGAAAGAAAAAAGCGAAAGAAAGAAAAAGGGAAAGAAAAAAAGCGAAAGAAAGAAAAAGGGAAAGAAAAAGTGAAAGAAAGAAAAATGGAAAGAAAAAAAGCGAAAGAAAGAAAAGAAAGAAAAAAAAGAAAGAAAGAAAAGGGAAAGAAAGAAAAGAAAGAAAAAAAAAATGGAAAGAAAAAACGAAAGAAAGAAAAATGGAAAGAAAAAATCGAAAGAAAGAAAAAGGGAAAGAAAAAATCGAAAGAAAGAAAAATGGAAAGAAAAAAGCGGAAGAAAGAAACAAGAACTGATGAAATAAAAAAGGAAAACGAAAGAAAAAAATGAAAGCAACGAGAAAGAAAAATAATAAATTAAAGAAATGAAAAGAAAAGAAAATAGAAAAGAAAAGAAAAAAAAAGACCCAAAACCAATGAATATACATATTTACCAACCCCTCCGCACGAGCAGGATACGACACAAGGTCAATTTCTTAAGCGGAGTTTAACAGGTTTGAATTCAGAGATTTCCTTCTCCTAGACCGGTTACTTAACCAAGGTTAAAGAGCCCAGTCTGCTCTACTATTTACCCATAGCTGGAGGGAGAGTAGAATTCATACCTTTCCCAAGGGTATTAGCGCAAAGTGAAATGCCATTACCACGTCCAGGATTTGAACTCGGGGCGACGAGTCCATTTCCCATGACTTTAACCATTACACCACGCGCTTCCTACCAATGAATATAAAAATGAAAATGAAATAAGAATACCTGAAATAAATATTCTTTAACTCCATGAGGTCGTCCTGGTTTTTCTCTCTCAATATAACAAATTTTAAATCATATTCACTGTTAAAAAAAAGTTATTTTTTTCAAAATAATATCTATATTATAATGATCTGATTTTTTGTATATATATTAAAATATCACAGCAAAAATGGCACATTGCAATATTTTTATTATCACAATATCAGTAAAATGTCATAACTTAGATAATAAAGCTATGATCTCTTAGTGTTATAATGTCATAACATTTTAAAACTTAATTTAAAACTGGAGAAAACTTAGCATTTAACTATGAGACCAGTATATTTCTAGTAAAGTCTGCAGAGTGGCCTATTGTTGGTATCAGTTGAACAAGGATGAAGTCTATCCCCTTTTCACTAATGCTAACCAAGGAGATTGTTTGGCTTAGGTGAAGCGTCACACCTACCATCAGCTTTCTGATACTTTACTGCCCAGATTAGAGTAACCAAGCTATGCACCGAGTAGACATAATAGGTCATATGTTCCTCTTGTTCCCTGCTAAATCCGTTCAGTACTTCGGCAAATAGTACGCAACACTCCGTGCAGTTACGATCTTCTACATCATGCGTATACACGTTATTGGTCTGTAGTTGCATGGTTCATTTGTGGAATGTATCCTTGCTTCTCGTAGGCATTTACTCAATTGCTGAAACAATCTGCCATAGATATTATACTTAATGAATTTTACGCACTAGTTGTAACCGATGGTCTTCACTGAAGTCTGAGTGACAAGTATCTCCAGCTCTCCAAGACTTGTTTCAGTATTCCCACGGATTTCAATACTGCTGTAATTTAGATGGTATCAATTCTTCCTCGGATTTCCAGTTATCTCATTATCTGTACCAGATTCTTCCCGAGTGCTCTAGATATGATTGGTATCACCTGTCACCTTAATATACGGGGACATTTTTCTTAGCTCTATGGATTTTACTTTTAATCTGTGATATTCAGAAACGAAGAGGTTTTCTTTTTATTCACCTGAACCAGACCTGGTCATCGGATTATTATTATTATTATTATTATTATTATTATTATTATATTATTATTATTATTATTATTATCATAGAGTTTTTCACACCAGCGTTAGCTGATCGTATTTCACTGGAGTCTAAATGATAAGAAGTCTCCTCAATTCTCCGGGACTATTCTGAGTATTCTAGCCGATTGCAGCAATGCAGTAGTCTGGATGGTCTCAATTCTTCCTCTGATTTTCAGATCCTCAATCTTTATTCCAAGTTTATTGTCACTGTTCCAAGTGCACCAACTACAATTGGTATCACTTCGGACCTCATATTCCACAGCTTTTTCAATTCTCTAGCAAGGTCCAGGTATTTGTCCATCTTTTAGCTTTCATTCAACTTCCCCTGTGATCTGCTGGAACCGCAAAGTCCACCAGTTGACACGTTCTCTTTTTTTTTGTTAATCAACACTAGGTCTGGTCTTCCGCCTGGGATAGGGTGATGGTCTCCTGGCTGGGATAGAATTATTATTATTATTATTATTATTATTATTATTATTTCACTCTTTTTGAGTTTTTCACACCAGCGTAAGCTGATGGTCTTTCACTGGAGTATGAGTGACAACAAGTCTCCTCAGAAGATTCTCCTCAATGCTGTTGTCTGGATGGTCTCAATTATTCCTCTGATTTCCAGTTCGTCAAGTGTATTTTCCAAATGTTTGGGACATACCAACTACAATACAATTACAATGGTATCCCTCATATTCCACTGTTGTTTTTTTTTCAGTTTCCTGGCGAGTTCCAGGGTTTTGTCTATTTTTTCCTTTTCTTTCATCTTCACCCTGTGGTCTGTTGGGTCTGTAAAATCTACCAGTTGTCAAGCCCTATTTTTCTTATTAATCAGTTCTATACCTGGTCTTCTGGCTGGCATAAATGTATTCATCTTTATCTCAAAGTCCCAGAATATTTTAGGCGTTTTATTTTCAAGAGCAGATTCCGGTTTATGCATATACCATTTTGTTATATGGCCAAAATTTAGTTTCTTGAACAATTCCAAGTGGATCACTTTTCCAGCCCAGTCGTGCCTACGCTTTTATTCTCATTGTGCTCTTTTGCTACATTTATTTATTACATGATTGATCGTCTCATCGCTGTCTCCACACATCCTTCATTTGCTATTCTGTTGTGTCTAATCAATTTTTGCTTTGATGTAATTTGTTCTTATGGCATTGTATTGTGCTTCAATTGTGATAAATTCAGTTCTTCTTCTTCTTCTTCTTCTTCTTCTTCTTCTTCTTCTTCTTCTTCTAATTATTATTATTATTATTATTATTATTATTATTATTATTATTATTATTATTATTATTGTTGTTGTTGTTGTTGTTATTTCGTCAATATTTAATGATTTTTAGTAGTGAATTTCAAAGAAAAGTTCGGAGAATTGTTTTAAAAATTCCTCCTGACTAAAGAAAAAAAAAATCTGTTCCTGGAATTTAACTTCTTAAATTTTGTTCGTTAATTCATTATCATGAAAATGAATATGTATGAATGGAAAGAAGGAAGAAGGAAAAAAGTCAAAAATCTAATATGAATGAAATTTAAAGACAAGAGATTCTTTTGATAACAATTGTTGAATAATACTTCATTCTTAATAAATGCACGCTTGCTTCCCGAGATTATGACAAACTTCCCCCCCCCCCATGAGGAAAAATACGATTTTACAAGCATTTGAAGTTGTGCCAAGTTTGTGCTTTTTTTAAAACATAGAATAATAATTAACACACCTAATAAAGATGAAGACAATCTAGTTGAATGCACACACCTCTCCCACACTCGAAGAAAGTTCTACAATGTTGACAGCATGGACAAACTATTTGGAAAAATAGATCCCAAGAGGATATTAAACTTTTTGAAAAGAGCCTGTACCCCAGCTATGGTTAGCGGAATGAGAACAGGATACCCCTGTAGATTGAACAAAGGGTTGGGATCAAAGTTCCTTGATGGCTCCCGATTACGACAAGAAGGTTCCAGAGTTCTGAAAAAAAAAGAAGATTCCCATGTTCGAGAATGCCGGAGGACACATCAGACGAAACATTGTACAGATAACAATAAAGATGAAGACAATAGTCTGAATAATCCAAGTAATACTATGTATCAAACTAAATAATTAAATTATCCTTCTGTTCTAGTCAAGAATAAATACATCAAACCGTCTCGATATCCCAACAGCGCATGGCCAGACAAGATTTAAACTCAAACAATAAGAACAGCCAGAGTGTATAGCATGTCAATTACCGTACATTGTTAATCCTTTTCTTATAGAATGCGGAGGTGGAGCTGTCATAAGAGCACGTTTTCCTTCAAAGCAAAAAAGCTGAAAGGCTTATTTGAATGACATGTCTTTCTTGAGAGAAATAGAATTATACCAAAATGTACAAACGTAAACATGATCAATACCATACAATGTAATTATTTAAAAAAAAAATGTCCCAGTGTATTTTGTCGGTGTCATCCGGACAGCGGGGGAATCTATCTCTTTTTCACTTGCAGTAGACTTAGGAAATTGTTTTTGCATCTGTGATGGAGCGCCACATCTACCTCCAGCTTCCCACTTTACCGAACAGATCCAAGCTGTGCTACTCATAACGTAAAATCCAATCAATCAAATAATCAACGGGAATTCTCGTGTCGTGATATAATGTGATGTTGTAATTTGCTAATGAATAACCCAGATCAACACACACACACACACAAAAAGTTGACTACGACAAGAACAAAACTTATTGGTGTTCGATTCTTTCAAACGGGGTTACCAAGGCCGTAACGTAACACAACCAACACATTGATATTTTTAATGTTTCTTTCAAAATTTCTATTCAGCAATTTAAATGTGAGTTTAGTCGGAAGTAGAGGAACTTTTCAATGCAGTTTCTGTTGGATTTTATGTTATACTAGGGGACATGAAGAAGATTCAAGATTTTATAGACATTTTTAAGAACAAAATAAAACAAAGTAACAGAAAACAAACAAACAAAAAACAAAAAAAGAACAACAAAAACAAGAAGTTGATTTCTAAATAAATGAAGAATTAAAGTCTGTAATAAAATAGACATAAAAATAATTTTGCTGTCAAAATTCAAACAAATATGTTTTCTTTCTAATAAGACCAAGTTTCTAACCGTTAAATTCAAATTAATTTAAATATTTAATGTTTTTCGGGGGGGGGGGTCAAATGAAAAAAAATGTTTGTTTTATTTTACAGCAGACGAAAATCAAAACAGAGCGTATTTTTCACCATATAATGAAATATAAATTATTAGTTAATATCAATAGGATTATATCTTGGTATATAAGGTGTGCTGAAGCCCACTACTTAAACTTATAGACTCTGCGTGGTCGCATGGATTCAATCAGCCAATCAACACGCTGATTGAATTTTTAAAATATTAATTATTGATTTTATTGCAAAATATTAAATTTAAATACAGAACACTTTTTATTTATTTATATTTATTTATTTATTTCGGCCAAATTTTGAGGGGTCCTACCTCACTTTAGAAATGAAGTTGATGTATTCTTCAGACAGCCGACATGACAGATCGTAGTAAGAGAGTTCGAACCCCAGCCGCGCTATCATGTTATCATTAAGAAAGCAGAGTATGTATAATTTTTGTAACATCAACTATCTAATACTTTCACTCTGACCTGATCTCTTGCGAATAGTATTATTTAATAGCCAAAAATATTTTAGAGTTAGAAGTTAATGAGATAGATCACTAATTAGGACTGAGCCTATTCTAGTAGTGACCACCCCAAACGGAGTTTTAACAGGTTTGAATTCAGAGTTTTCCTTATCCTTGACTAGTTGCATAACCAAGGTCAAAGAGCCCAGTCTGTCCTACTATTTATCAATAGCTGTAAGGAAAGTAGTTAGATATAGAACTGATTAATAAGAAAAATAGCGCTAACCCCTTGGATTAATACATTTGCCAAGGGGTTAGCGCTATGTGAACTGTAACCTTCTCCAGGATTTGAATTCGGGTCAACGAGTCCATTTCCTACGACTCTAACCATTTGACCACGCACCTCCAGCTAGCCATGTTTTTAGGACAGATAAATTATTTTAGCATGTGTTTTTGGGAGGTGTTAATATATATGACACGAATTTTCATACATTGATCTTAAACAAAAAATCAAGCAATGACAATCAAATGTCAGCAATTATGGAATGAAAATCCCACAACAACTCTACAAACTACAGCCCAACTTAAAAGAAAGGACACCTGATCCTAGTAATACCAGAAGAGAAGAAACCACTATCACCGGCTACGCATTGGCCACACTAGATTAACCCACTCCTTCATTTTAAAAGAAGAACCTCCACTTAAATGTTCATGTGGAGACCGATACACAATAAAACATATTCTGATTGAATGCACACACCTCTCCCACACTCGAAGAAAGTTCTACAATGTTGACAGCATGGACAAACTATTTGAAAAAATAGATCCCAAGAGGATATTAAACTTTTTGAAAAGAACCGGCCTCTTATCAAGGATGTAAGTTCATAGACCTACAAAAATCACCCACTCACTCTCTTGATGTTAAAATTCTCAACAGAAAACTAAACATTTTTGAATACATTTTTGAATACTTAGTTACCAATAGAAATATTCGGCATAGAATAACCCAAGGGGTTGACATGCCGTAAAACCCAACCAAGCAAACCAAACCGAATTTCATGCCTCAGGTAAGGACTGAACTCTTCATTTTAAAGTCTTCTATGGAAGTTCAAATCACACAGACCATTAACAACTGTTACAAATGTGATCCTCACTGAGCGTCAAAACCTGGGCTGTGGGGGAAGTCCCTAACATATTGAACTGTGACATCGTGGGTTATTTAATGCCAATGTCATCCTTT
>CM042160.1:5995433-6005433 GCA_023376005.1 Doryteuthis pealeii
CGGGTGCAAGTATTTAAGTTTTAATGTAATAAAATATTGTATTAAATTAGAAAGGCTAATGAAACTAAATAAGAATACAGATAAAAAGATTTGAAACAGAGGGAGTATAATAAAAGATTTGAAACAGAGGGAGTATAATAAAAAATGGAACAACTGAAACTTACTCTTCCATCACTCTCGTCTTTCATTGTTATTTTTTCTAATTTAAGTATTTAGTTATAAGAGGAAGTAAAGAATAAAATGACAGTTATTTTATCTTGTTAATGGATTTCATTTAAGATTCATTGAAGAGATTTTTGCTTATATTCATTAAAATAAAACCAAACAGTTAGAAATCAATAATACTAAGCACATATTTATTAAATTCGATTTTTTAATATTAATATGCAAATTAGCCTTCCCGTTCACACAGTAAACCGCTATTTTGTTGTATATATAAATATAATTGCATGTTATCAGTACGTAGACATAGTTAACAGTATTAATAATGTAAGACAATTTCATTAATAATTGAGATTTAGATAAAAATAAAATCAAGGAGAATATGATATAAATAACTAAGGGAATTGTGACTAGGAATATAGTTTCGGTTACAGACAGAAAAACACACAATCTCCATTATAATAAGATATGAAGATAAAAATATCCAATTGACTGGTAAGTTGGGGATGATTCTGCTCGGGATAATCCATACCCCCCCCCCATATGTCTACAATGCATGTCCATACACATGCATACCTATAGGTTTATACAAGGATTATTTCAAATCCTTAAGACGTAATGTGAGCTCAATGTAAGATAATTTGTAAATTAATGTAATGCAATATTTACAATATTTTCTTTTTTCCCCATTCTTTTATATATTCTTATTAATTTCTAATGGTTATCTGACGAACCTGGGCTCATTTAAGACCTACCGATGGAAATAAATCTATAATATTCAAATGACTATTTTGAATATTAACTATTTTCTATCTATTCACTTTTGTTTACATATTTCAGAACCAAACTCATATCATGCAATTATAAAACTAATTGTTTAATAAAACTTATTTTTATTCTATTCCAAATGAACGTAAAAATAAGGGTGTTAATCCTATAAACCCACCCCTTCAATTTTTCTGAAATTCTTTTCTATGTGTGGACTATGTTAATATTAGACAATCTAGAAATGCCCTCAAAAAATCTTAAAGTGAATCAATGTTAAGTTATTAATGATTTCTGATTTGCAAAATGTTAACTGATCTTGTAGCTTCGGTTCTGAGCAAAAATCAAACTATCTTCTTGGTACAAATAATGATACAAAATTTTAGATTCAGTGCCACATCGGGATATTGATCTTGAAAAAATCAAAAATCATCAATAACTTAAAAATGGTTAACTTTAAGATTTTTGATAGCAGTTTTGGATTTCATGGACAGAAATGCTCTCATAAACCAATTTTTAGGAGTAGGGGAGTTCTAGAACTCATTTTACAGACAAAAGAAGATTACAAAATGTAGCCATTTTTCGCACCCCCCCAACAAAATTTTGAGAGTTAAAATCGATACAGCTCCGCCAATTTTTAGAATTGGAAGCTCAAGTTTTGGGTATTGTCTAACTTTAATCCATTTCAGTCGAATTGAATGAAAAAGTAAAAAAAAAAAAAAAAGAAAAAAAAAGAGCAAGAGAAAGTTAAATCGAGATTATTATACTTTTTACATATAGAACTATTTTGCAATATCTCTTAAGTAAACATATCAAACATTGTAATGATTAAATTATCATACTATAGTATATCCCCAGGTCCTGCAAGTCAAGATTATTATGCTTTTTACTTCTTGAACTATTGGCAATAGCTCTTAAGTAAACTTATCAAACATTGTAATAATTAAATTATCATACTGCGGTATATTTACAGGTCCTTCTAGTCAAGATTATTATACTTTTTACATATAGAACTATTTTGCAATATCTCTTAAGTAGATATATCAAACATTGTAATGATTAAATTATCATACTGTGGTATATACACAGGTCCTGCTCGTCAAGATTATTATGCTTTTTTACATATTGAACTATATCGCAATAGCACTTAAGTAAACATATCAAACATCGTAAGAATTAAATTATCATACTGTGGTATATACACAAGTCCTCCTAGTCAAGATTATTATACTGTTTACATATTGAACTATATTGCAATAGCTCTTTAGTAAACTGATGTAATGAATATGTAAATACCTTGGTACCCCCTCACTATAATCTGATTGGACAGTGTCATGTATAAATATTCGACACTGGGATGGTACAGGCACCTAAGCCTACAACCCGTCTTTCGGGACGGGGTCCAGTGCGCTTCGGCCACTGGACCGGTGAGATGGTAAATTAATAGCGTCGATCCCAGAGGGCCATCCCTCCAGGCAATACCTGCCCCCTTGACTTAAAGGGGCAGGGCTGGGTTTATTGCCCAGCGCCTGAGGCGCCCCCCCTTGAGGGGGAATGCCGACGGGATCGACGCAATTTTTCTACCCGCCACCCATGAGTCTCGGCTTGTGGGTGGTCCCACATAAATAGGGCCTTCGTGCCTGACTCGGTACGCGTGGGGTACTGGGAAAATAAACCTAAGCCTAGAAGCCTAACTTACTCGCCAGACTACACCACGACTGCTCGGAAAACGCGATACTATTCGACGCACCAACTACTACTGCGATAATATACCAAATACCAACTTCATAAGATATCCCTTAACCCGGATATATCATAAACATACCAAACATTGTAAATTGAATTATCATACTGTGGTATATTCACAGGTCATCCTGGTCAAGATTATTATGCTTTTTTACATATTGAACCATATTGCAATAGCTCTTAAGTAAACATATCAAACATCGTAAGAATTAAATTATCATACTGTGGTATATCCACAGGTCCTACTAGTCAAGATTATTATGCTTTTTACATATAGAACTATTTAGCAATAGCTCTTAAGTAAACATATCAAACATTGTAATGATTAAATTATCATACTGCGATATATTTACAGGTCCTGCTAGTCAAGATAATTATACTTTTTACCTATTGAAGTATTTGCAATAGTTCTTAGTAAGCATATCAAAAATTGTAATAATCAAATTATCATAACGTGGTATATCCACAGGTCCTGCTAGTCAAGATAAATATACTTTTTACATATTGAACTATTTGGCAATAGCTCTTAAGTAACCTTGTAAAACATTGTAATAATTAAATTATCATACTTTGTTATATCCACAAGTCATCATAGTGAAGATTATTATGCTTTTTACATATTGAACTATTTTTTCAATATCTCTTAAGTAAACATATCAAACATTGTAATGATTAAATTATCATACTCTGGTATATCCACAGGTGCTGCTAGTCAATATTATTATACTTTTTACATATTGAACTATATAGCTCTTAAGTAAACATACCAAACATTGTAAGAATTAAATTATCATACTGTGGTATATCTACAGGTCCTGTTAGTTATTAATGATTCTTTTAAGTTTCTTTTCTCTCGCAGAACTTACCGAGCAAAGAAACGTAACACGTTTCTTTCAATCTGGTTTCTCCTTTTTCTATATTTTCGTACGTACAGTAATTTTTTCTTCTTCCTGAATTGAATTCTGCATGTTACAAAGTATGTCCTATTTGCCTTATTAAATGTTATATTTCTTCAACAAAGTTACGCTTTATGTCTTCCTTCAACAAAGTGTTTATTTTATCCAGCGTGGATATATTTCTTGGAGCAACGAGTTAACGAATAAAGGAAGACGCTACAAGCAAACGCACATTGTATAAAAGAGGAACACACAGTTCCGGGAGACCATGTGCTAAAGAAAGAAAAGTAAGAGCTTCAAGCTATCGTATTTTCAATCTGTATACTACCAGTTAACGACCAGACAGAATTCATACTACTATCATAGGTAGATATACAGAAAATGTATAAGCACACAATTACAACACATCCTGACAATGGAAAATTGTAGTATGTAGATAAAACTCACATTCTTCAGTTTTCGTATCAACTTTACAAGCACAAAAAAAAAAAAAAAAAAAAACAAAACAAACAAACAAAAACAAAACACCGTCAACAACATTTGTATAAAACGTGACAGATAACACAATCTTATTATAATGGAGATTGTGTGTTTTTCTGTCTGTAACCGAAACTATATTACTACTAAAGTCACAATTCCCTTAGTTATTTACGTCACATTCTCCATGATTCTATTTCTATTTAAACCGCAATTAATAATAAAACTGTTTGACATTATTAATACTGTTGGCCTTACCTAAATACTAATAACATGCAATTGTATTTATATATACAACAAAATACCAGTTTTCAGTGTAAACGTAAAGCTAATTTGCATATTGATTAAAAAAACTGATTTTAATAAAAATGTGATTGGTATTATTGATTTCTAATTGTTTGGTTTTATCTTAATGAATATGAGTAAAAATCTCTTCAATAAATCCTAAAAGAAATTCATTAACAAGAAGAAATAACTGTGATTTTATTCTTTACTTCCTATTTTAACTAAATAGTTAAATTAGGAAAATTTAGCATTGAAAAACGGAAGTGATGAAAGAGTAAGTTTCAGTTGTTCTATTTTCCGATTATACCCCCTCCGTTTCAAATCTTTTTATTTGAATTCTTAATTTGTTTCATTGGCCTTTCTGATTTAATCTAATATTTTATTATATTTAAACTTAAATACTTGCACTCGGAGGCTGCATATATTTGCTAGTACTATTAATACTTGGTAGAAATTATTATACGAGGTTGAACAAAAAGTATCGAGATTGAAGATTCAATTGAAGGAAAAAAAAACTATGTTTAGACATCTATTAATCTATTAATCTATTAATAATGGAGATTGTCTGTATTTCTGTCTGTAACAAAAACCACGTCATGTTACATAATCTATGCGGTTGCATAAGATTATTGTCAACTCCCTGTATTTCTGAAGGGATGGCTCCTTTTCATATCACGGGCGGGACTTTCCATGGAATATTGCAGAAAGCCCGCGAAATACGTGAAGTCACTGGTTGGGTCCTCAGTTTCAGTTTGGACGTCAGGCAGAGAAGATGTACTGCCTTAACTGGAGCTCACTGCATACGAGCGTTATGTTAGTTACATGAAATGTTTAGTTAAGAAAGTTTAAATAAATAATATAGTTTTGTGGTTGGTGAATGTCTTGGCAACAAGACTGACCTAGAAGAAATGCATTAAGTGCGACCGACCACCAAGACAAAGTCCAAACGCTAGAAGAGACGTTAGAAGAGACGCTAGCAGAAGAATGTAAGATACTAAAGATGAACAGAAGAAAAATAGAAGTAAGAAAGTAAAAAGAAGAGTATACAACAGTCATAGCTTTACGTCACAGCTTACGTCACAATATTCTTATGCTATATACACCCAAAATTTGAGTAAGAAATTTTATAAATTGTTTTTTACACTCGTCCTTTTTTTTTTTTTTTTTTACTGTAACAAGAAGTTAACTAAAAAGTTTACAAATAAATAAATACCTACGATTTTGTGTAAAATTGATGTGGAAAATATTCAAAATAATTGTTTGATTATTACATACACGCAACATTTTATTTGAGAATGACGGGACTCAGTTTTTATTTCAAATTGTTTTATTTTATTTTTTTACTCCTTTAATAAATATGAGGATTTGTCTTACTTATGATACAAACCCTCTGACATTGAATTTTTAACTCCCACCCTCTCAGTCAATGTCTTTCAAAAATCAAGTTTTACGACGCCCGGAGGGTGTTTTCTGTTGCTAGTCCATTAATAATGGAGATTCGCTTCCAGTTTTTGTCTGTAACAAAAATTACGTCACTGTTTACGTCACATTACCCAAAATCATCATAACAGAATAAATACACTCAAAATTTAAACATGCAACATTAGACAGTCCTCGTTGTTTTTTAAAACAAGTTCTAATAAATACATGACTGGCATAATATATTTATATATAGTTTGTTTTATTTTAATACACATTTAAAGTTTACATTTCAAATTGTTTTATTTTTTATCCCTTTAATGAATTTGATGATTTTACTTACTTAGGGTACAAACTCGCTGACACTAAATTTTTTACTCCCACCCCTCAGGCATTATGTTTCAAAAATCTATTTTTACACCGCCCGGACGGTGTTTTTTTATTTTGTACTAGGAATAATAATGGAGATTGGCTGTATTTCTGTCTGTAACAAAAATTACGTCACTGCTTACGTCACGATATTCTCTATCCATAATGAAAATCTAATTTATAGTTAAAAATTGTTAATGCCTAGAATAAAAACATGCCTATATTCAATATATATATATATATATATATATATATATATATATATATACACTCAAAATGTGAGTAAGCAATTTTTACAATTGTTTTTTACTCTCTCTCTCTCTTTTTTTTAGTAACAAGAAGTTTTCTTAAAAGTTTACAAATGAATAAATACCTATGATTTTGTTTAAATTTATATGCAAATATATTCAAAATAATTATTTCATTAATAATTCATAGATGCACGCAACATATTATTTAAGGGGGGCATAACTAAGTTTCCATTTCAAATTGTTCTTTTTTTTTTTTACTCCTTTAATAAATGTGATGATTTTACTTACTTATGGTAAAAACCCTCTGACATTGAATTTTAACCCCTCGCTTCAGGCAAAAATTTTCAAAAATCCTTTTTACACCGCCCGGAGGGGGTTTCATTGTTGCTAGTCTAGATAAATAACAAATCGAGCAGTAAAAGTTCAACAACGACCACCGAGAACATTATTCTCCTAAAAACATGACAAATGACTCAATAATATAATAATTGATTTTGATAATTTTGATTATTTTTTAAAATTATTTTAAAATTATCCTTTATTAAAATTATTTTTTTAAATTATCCTTTATTATCTAAATTACTTTTTGCTTATTTTTGATTATTTTTAAAATTATCATTCATTTTTTATATTTTTTTATATTTTGAAAATTGTTTATTTTAAAAATTACATTTGGTTATTCTTTATTATTTTAAAAATTATTTTTACAAATATTACGTTCTAATGTTCACAGAAAAATAATTACTGTAATCATTGAAACATAATATTTGTAAAAATATTTTTTCGAAACCATAAAGTTATTGAAAATTTTGATTGTTATTTTTTTAACATGACATTCTCACCAAAATTATTGCAATGAAAGAAAATAGAAAGATTAAAGAATCAAATTGAAACATGAAAAAACACATAAGCCGAGAATTAGAAGAAAGAAAAAATACTTTATTTAAAAATGGGCAAAAACATTGAGTCGAGAGAAGTGAAATATTATTCAAGTTGGATCAAAAAGTATCGAGACTGAATCTCTAATTAGAGAGAAGAAAACATTCTAAACTAAATATTGGAAATGTAATAAAGACATCTGCAGAGTTGAACATATATATCTTATTATAATGGAGATTGTGTGTTTTTCTGTCTGTAACCGAAACTATATTACTAATCGAGTCACAATTAACATAATTATTTACATCACATTCTTCATGATTTTATTTATATTTAAACCTCAATTATTAATAAAATTGCTTCACCTTTTTATTAGTGTTGTCCATATCTACATCCTAATAACATGCTATTGTATTTATATATACAAAAAATAGCGGTTTGCAGTGTGAACGGGAAGGCTAATTTGCATATTGATATTAAAAATGTGATTTTATTAAATATGTGCTTAGTATTATTGATTTCTAACTGTTTGGTTTTATTTTAATGAATATAAGCAAAAATCTCTCCAATGAATCTTAAATGAAATCCATTAACAAGAAAAAATAACAGTAATTTTATTCTTTATTTCCTAATTTAACTAAATAGTTAAATAAGTAAAATTCAGCAATGAAAAACGGGAGTGATGGAAGAGTAAGTTTCATTTCTATTTTTCTATTATACCCCCACTCTGTTACATATCTTTTTATCTGCATTCTTATTAGACTTTCTAATTTAATACGATATTTTATTACATTAAAACTTAAATATTTGCACCCGGAGGGTGCATATATTTGCTAGTATATATAACATATATATTATATATAGCATATATAATTATATATATAATATAAATATGTTATATATATAATATATATATAACATATATTATATATATATTATATATATATATATATATACCAAGAGGCCAGTTTAGCTCAGTCGGTAGAGCGTTCGGCTAGAGACCACAAGGTTCCTAGATTCGATACCTGTCCTCGCCAACTCAGCATATATGTAGCACAGGGATCTGTGTGGTAAAGTAAAGAGCTGGTGGTAGGTGTGGCGCTCCACCTCAGATGCTAAAACTATTTCTTTGGTCTAGCTCTATTGAGAAGGGGATAGACTCCCTAGCTGATACCGACTTTAGGCCGCCCCGTCGACTTTAATTTTGATGTATATTTGTATTAGAAGTGGTAGACAACATAATACTATAATAATTAGTAGGATGTTACGGCATGTTAACCCTTGTTGTGTTATCATATTCCGAACAAAATTTATTTTATTCATGACGGTTAAGACACGTTGAAAGCACCAGTTCCTGCTAGATCACTGAAATTAAGCAGTGATGAGCCTGTTCAAAACTTAAATGGGTGACAATGTAAGCAAAAGTGGATACTGTAAGTAACCACATATCAAAATGACTTGATTCGGCAGTAACTGACCCGAAAAGGGTTGATATGCCGTAAAATAAAACAATCAACCAATCAGCCATTTTTGTTGAGTATTCAATTTTTTTTCAAACTCAATTTGTTATACACATTTTAATGCTCATTCTTTATCTATGTAACCCATAGATACTACCGGGTTAGCTCAGTCGGTAGAGCGTTCGGCTAGTTCGATACCGACCTTCGCCAACTCAGCATATGAGTAGCATAGGGATCTGTACAGTAAAGTAAGGAGCTGATGGTAGGTGCGGTGCTCCACCCCAGACGCAAAAAACAATCTCCTTTGTCTAGCGCTAATTGAAACGGGGATAGACTCCCTCGCTGATTGGCTGATACCGACTTTAGGCCATTCCGACGGCTTTACTTTTCTCACTTACTACACTCACTACTGACAGGTACAACCAATCCGGGTGGAGTGTTGCATGTCATGGACTGCTCAGTCACCAGGATTCCGTCCGTAAGCATCAGGGGTCGCCATCCACGGTCAACAGGTGGTTTCATTGGGGGATTTTACACCTCTAAATAGGCACAGCCGGTCTATTCTTCAGCCCCAGCTGACAGGGTGGTATAATAATAGGTTGAAAATATAATACAAAGATGATAAAGGAATATCGAGACTGAATATATATGAAAAAAATAGTGAAATATAATGAAGACGTCTATATTACTGAATAACTTGTATAATAAAATGACGATGCAGAGACGGATGATATCATTGAGAGTAGAAATCCAACACCGCCCTGTCGGCTGAGGTGTTAGAATGCACCAACTGCACCTCTGCAGAGGGGTAAGTCTCCCCCAATGGGGCTACCTGTTGGCCGTGAGTGGCGACCCGTGATGCTTAAGGATAGAGCCCAGGTGGATGAGCAGTTCATGACATGCAATACTCCACTTCGGCCCTATTTTGGGCTAGATGGGCGGTCGGAGAGGCCTCCTCCGATCAATCGGCTGGTCACGTCAAACCCTAGCACCTATATGATTGTCCCAACCCTATTGCCCTTATGGCAAGCCCCAACCCCTTTTTATCATATGGGTGCTAGAAGGCGGTGGCTGCGGGTCTACATGTCCTGGGAATGACGTTAAACTCTATCTGATGGTGAGGTTCCAGTTTTGGAGGTTTGGGAAATGTGGAGCACCCCTTCATCACCATTGCTCCCTGGTCCACTCTGACCCGGAGTGGTAGTACCTGTTAGGGTCCCATCTATGGGTTAAATAGAAAAATGTATTTATAAAAAACTGTATTATCCATTAAGAATTGATTTATTTCAAA
>CM042160.1:6010433-6012933 GCA_023376005.1 Doryteuthis pealeii
AAATTGTTACACTTTGCATAATGTGGCTAATGGTCCAGTTGGATACATGTCGCAACGGTTACAAGGGTTGACTTAATACAGATCTAAGTGAAAATCATCTCTAGGTTGCAGGTTCAAATCTAACCAATGGCGATACTAACATAGAATAATTAACACAACTTAACACTTGCATCCGGTCATGGTTAACGGAATGAGAACAGTCTACCCTCCTGGATTGAATAAAGGGTTCGATTCGAAGTCACGTGAGATCACCCGATTACCGCTTCAGAGGTCCACAATGTTTCTCAAGTTCGACGTGAAGATTCCCGAGTTCGAGAATAATATAATAGCATATTTCTACTCTTTCAAATTAATCCAAGAATTATTAAACAAGAATGATTCCTTTTTGTATTGGATGTGCTGTTTTCTTATTTATTTGTTTTTCTCAAAATCTTTTTGGCTGGGTGATTAAAAGTTACTCAGTTTTTAAAATAGAGTTTTGGAATTTCTTTTGTGAAAATTTTTTTGCATGGCAATAATTATTTAGTATTTTTCTTTTTCTGTACTAATTCTATTCTCTAATTTATTTTTCTCAAAATGCCTTTTTTGGCTGGGTGATTAAACATTGCTCAATTAGATTTTCAGACTCAAATTTTGGAATGGATTTAAAAAAAAAATTATTTGACAACACATTCTTTGCTTGGCTTCGAGATAATTATTAAAAAAAAAAAATAATAAAAAAAAAATTCCCTCTCTGGCCTCCACTCCACCAACACCTGACTTTATTTGGGGGTTGTTTACTTTTTCTTTCTATCTCGCTTTTCTAAATTTTTATCATCTGAGGAGCAACCTAATATTGAAATGTCAACCCCTTCTGCCTCAGCTTCGACTCAAATTGTCTTTCTGCTTCCGACTAACAAAAACATTTTGGTCTGAAATTCTAAAAAATAGATATTGTTATTATTTGTCTGTATTTGTAAAAAGAGGTTTGATAATTAGTATTATTTCGATCAATCGGACTATTGACCTCATCTTTATTGTTCTCTGTACAACGTTGCGGATGATGTGCTCTCCGGCCTTCTTCAGGTATTTCTTGTCGGACTCAGGAACCTTTTCAAACTCGGGAACCTTCTTGCCATAATCAGGAGTCATCACGGAACAAGAATGTTCATCAAAGTCTTGGTCATGTTACCCCCCAGCCTTATTATGGTATATTTACTTTGGAATCACCATAAACCATCCATTATGATATTTTCCATATAAATTCAAAGAACCCCCACCCCATAATGAATTAGTCATGTTCACCCCTAGTTTTTTTCTGTAGACAAAGAATAAAGACAAGACAAAGAGTCTATACAAAAATAAATTTGGTCAAACAAAATTCAGACAAGAACAAACAAGAAAGTACACCCTTTACTTTAAATGTAAAAAGCCCTCAGATACCAATTCATTTATGTGTGACTCGTGTACTAGCTATAGATCAGGTCAACAATTCCAAGCACCTGTATCATGAAAAACCAGTACAACCTGCTATTTGGGAATGGTCACCACACAACTAACCCCATAAAAGACCCAGGATGGTACACCAACAATCTGCTTCATAGGGTAATTATATAAGGCATATTGAGCAAAATGTTGTGCATGTAACAATAAATATGAGGACAATAGTCCGAATAATCCATATAACAAAAAATTAAGTGTAAAAAATGTTGAATACTTAGCAAGAATGAATAAAACAAAATGTTTTCGGTATAAAATAACCCAACAAAGTAAGAAAAAACCCAACAAACCAACCATTCCTCTCAGCTCCACACTGACCCCGAGTGGTAGTACCAGTTAAGGTCAATTGGTCCATTTACTATTGGTAAAATAGATCAGTTATAAGTATTCTTATTCGATAGGACCGTGTACAAAAATCTCTTAAGTCCCCAAATGTAAATATGAATGTACAATGAACGCGATTCCCTAACCTCTGAGAATTAAATATCCCTTGACTGGTTGATATGCCATTAATCAATTAATACGATAAACTTATATATATATATATATATATATATTTATTTATTTATTTTACAGAGTTTTCACAGATCAATGATTGCCCCTTGGCATGAAACCTGGGTCGCTGTTTATAATGAGCATTGATCTGTGAACACTCTGTAAAATAAATAAATATTACCTCTCACAATTTGTGATTGAGCACTGTATTTTCTTTGTTTCATCACAAAAAATTTGTTTTTATATATACATACATATATATATATATATATATATATATATATATAATGATGAATGATAAAATAGAAGAGTTCCCTGTTATGCTTGACACAGTGTAATAGATTTCGTTTAGCTCAGTCATTAGAGCATCCATCAAGAAACCACAAGGTTCCGAATTCGGGATCGATCTTCCCCAATTCAGCGCATGAGTAGCACAAATTGGATCAATGCAATAATGTGATGAGCCGATGATAGATATGTCGCTTCAAGCGCTTCAACCGTGAGTACAAATGGTATCATAACCGCA
>CM042160.1:6015433-6022933 GCA_023376005.1 Doryteuthis pealeii
ACACAAAAGAAGGTCCGCAAAATGGATTATGTTTTTTTTATAATTATTATTATCATTTTACATTTGCGACACGTGTTTAAGATCTTCTGATATCTTCTTCAGGCGTTAATTAACCATATTCTGATTATGGTTAATTAACGTCTGAAGAAGGTATCAGAAGATCTGAAACACGTGTCGCAAATGTAAAATAATGATAAAAATTTTCCAAAAAACATAATCCATTTTGCGGACCTTCTTTTTATAAAATATTTAATTTTCTCCCGTTCGATACATACAAACCCTTTATATATATACATATATATATATATATACGAGGTAGAGGCCCCTGACACTCCTTCCGACCAGAGAAATTAGGTATATGTGTTCTATACCCTTCTAACATACTTGGATATATATATATATATATATATATATATATATATATATAAGAGAGAGAGAGAGAGAGAGAGAGAGAGAGAGAGACAGACAGACAGACAGACAGACAGACTAGAGATTATATTTGATGATAGGTGGTTTTACTTGGTAACTTCTCCTTACTGCTTCTTCGTCTAGGTCGTCTAACTTGTCTGGCCGTCATTTTCTCTGGACTGACTTCTATTCAGGGCTTCTGCTGGGGGTTGATTTTCTTTGTTAATTCTTCCAACAGGGTTGGACATTGCTTGTTTTAACATTTAATCAATACAACACAACAAGGTTGTTTCTTGATCAAGTTTTATTTTTCCCAGCCCAGGATTCTGTGAGTTGCGAACCCCAAGAGAGAATCTGACTAACTAATCAAAAGGTCACTAACCGTCCATAACCAGCGAGTAACTTTCCATAGGACCCAGTCATTTTAAATTAATGGATCTTAATTCAAAATTCTATCTACAGGTACGCTCATGATTTATGATTACTCATAAGTTATTTTACATATGCTGAATGAATAAAAGAAAAATGTTTTCTGCATAAAATAACCCAATAAGGGTTGACAATCCGTAATATCCAACCAATCTCAGTTACTACTTATTCATGACTATTCAATGTCAAAATCACCCAGAAAAAAGTTCAATTTTTCTGAATTTTTTCGCGTTGTAGACTATGTTAACATAGACTATTCCCAAAATTTGAGCTTCCAGTTCCCAAAATTGGTGAAGTTATGTCGATTTTTAGTTCTCCAAATTTGGTGGGGGTAGCAAAAAATGGCGACTTTTTGTAATCTATTTTTTCTGTAAAATGAGTTCTAGAGCTTTCCTAATACTGAAAATTGATAAAAATAGATTACAAAAAGTCGCCATCTTTCGTGACACCCAACCCAAATTTGGAGAGTTATGTTCATTTTAAGAATCAACATAACTCCGCCAATTTTTAGAATTGGAAACTCACGTTTTAGGGATTGGCTAACTTTAATATAGTCCACACCTGTACAAAATTTCAGAAAAATGTTAACAAATTTTTGCAAAATGTTGTAGCTTCGGTTCTTGGCAAATATCAAGCTATCTTTTTGGTACAAATAATGTTCAATATATATGAAATAATAATAGCAAAGATTGTTGTCCTAGACGGCGTGCCACATCGAGATTCTGATCTTGCTATGAACAATTCCGAAATCATTAATAACTTAATATTGGACAACTTTAAGACTTTATTGATAGCACTTTTGGATTCCTTGAGCAAAAATGCTTTTATAAACCAATTTTTAGCAGTAGGGAAGCTATAGAACTCATTTTACTTTGGGGCCAAAATTCTTTGAATGCTAAACGCGTTGGATATGCATTCTTCAAACGTTCTGTTCTCAAAAGTGAAAATAGCCCGTATCCATCTAATTACTAGCGCCATTTGTCTAAAAAAGATTACAAAAAGTCGCCATTTTTCGCGACATCCGGCAAACTTGAAGAAATAAAAATCGACACATCTTCGCGAATTTTTGAAATTGGAAGTTCAAATTTTGGGGATTGGCTAACTTTGTCATAATCCACACTTTGACAAAATTTCAGAAAAAATAAAGGGGGTGGGTGACGTGGCCTGGATGATTTAACATGGAATTATTCAGCTTTTATTAAATTTTATTTTATAAACTATCCAACGCCCACCAGTTAAAAGTGAACGTAGCTTTTGATTTATAGCTTTACTATTATGGTAATCTCTGATTTTCATGCAACATACATCAAAGTATCCTTCTCTCACTTTGTTTATTCGTTTAAAAAAATCCAATATTGATATATCATTCATATTTCACGGACTCAGTTCTAGAACCGCCCTGTCGGCTTGGGCGTTAGAATGCACCGACTGCACCTCTGCAAAGGGGTAAAACTCCCCCAATGGGGCCACCTGTGGGTGGCGACCCGTGATGGTTAAGGATATAGCCCAGGTGGATGAGCAGTTCATGACATGCAATACTCCACTTTGGCCCTATCTTGGGCTAGACGGGCGGTCGGAGAGGCCCCCTCCGATCAATCGGCTGGTCACGTCAAGCCCTAGCACCTATATGATTTTTCCCAACCCTATTGCCCTTATGGCAGGCCCCAACCCCTTTTTATCATATGGGTGCTAGAAGGTGGTGGCTGCGGGTCTACATGTCCTGGGAATGACGTTAAACTCTATCTGATGGTGAAGTTCCAGTTTTGGAGGTTTGGGGAATGTGGAGCACCCCTTCATCACCATTGCTCCCTGGTCCACTCTGACCCGGAGTGGTAGTACCTGTTAGGGTCCCATCTATAGGTTAAATAGAAAAATGCATTTATAAAAAAATTGTATTATCCATTAAGAATTGATTTATTTCAAAACTTCATAGGCATAAAATGACCCACTGAGGTTGATATGCCGTAAAACAAAACAAACTAAACCAAATCAGTTCTAGAAGAAGTGAGATCTCATTTATTTCTATGCTTATAAAATATGCTAGTATATTCTTGCATAAGATATAAAAGTTAATCTCCAAGGTGACTGATTGTCGTTTTATTGTACAGAGCATAATCCAAAAAGCACATGACAATGACAGAAGAGATTTAACATAAATTTAGTCTTCTTTTCCTTTTGACGTGAGAATTCCAGCCAAATCCCTTCGCATAAAATGCGCCAATGAATTATTCAAGTCGCCTCGAAAAAAATATTTCTAGCAATTACACGACTGAATAGTTTATTGTCGCTATTCTGTCTTCTGTCCGGCAAAAGTCATCTGAAAAATTTTGAAATCTTGGATATTTTTATGTTAATAGATGTTTGATGCTTATGTACATCCATAGTATTATGGATGGTCCTAAGAGAACGGTAATTGACGGCATTCTTGAACTTTCTCGACCGTTTCACTTTTATTTAGGTTTTTTTTTTTTGAGCGGTGACTGAATAGTTTATCGTTGCTATTCTGTCTTCTATCGGCCAGAAGTCATCTGAAAAATTTTGAAATCTTGGATATTTTCATGTTAATAGATGTTGATGCTTATGTCCATCCATAGTATTATAGATGGACCTAATATAACGGCAATTGACGGCATTCTTGAACTTTCTAGGTTTTTTTTTTGGGGGGGGGCGGTGTTCAGTAAATTAACATACCTTAACAAATAAGACAATTAAACCATAGATATGTTTGTACAATACTTTATAATGACGCAAATATATCATTAGGAAATTTGTATTATGCCAACGTAACCTGGAAAAGTTCAGAACACTCCACCGTACACTAGTTAGGGTTAGGGTTAAGGTTAGATATTAGGCGCTGGACACTGCCGGAGAAATAAGCACGAACTCAAAAGTCATGCGAATAATGTTGAAATCTTGGATGTTCTTATCTTAATAGATATTGATGCTTATGTCCATCCATAGTATTACAGATAGACATAAAAGAACGACAATTGACGGTACTGTTAACATTTCTCGGCCGATTCCCTTCTCTTTTTTTTTTTTTGAGCGGTGGCCAGTAAATTGTTGTATCTTAAAAAAGAAGGACACTCTTGAAATTTCTCAATCATAGTGTTCAGTAAATTCTTATACTTTACAAAAGCAACTCCAGCAAGCATCACTGTTTGTTTGCAGTCACTGCAGCAGAGATTATCATTCAAAAATTGGCCTGTTCAGTCACTCGAGCAGATGCAGTGAAAAAAATGGGCATTACGCCAGCCTCTTTAGCAGACGGAAGGATGCGAACAACAAAAAATAAAACTATTAAGCGATAGTATTACATATTTTGTGGGTAGCCTACGAAATATTACTGTAAGTGTTGTAAGATTCAACTAGCGGTATGGTAAATGGAAAGTTACCATCAACCGTTATAGACAGTGATTGACAAGCTGTTCACCTGTCGCTGAACTGGGCGCCGATTTCTGATTGGCTGAAGGAAAGGCGTGTGAAAGGGAACAAACTTAGTTAGATTTTGGCCGTTAGTCAAAGGGACTAGACGTGATATGGTTATAAAACCCTTGTGGGCTTCGGGTTTTTAATAGAGACGACTTGTAATATAATCAAGTCTTGCTTTATTATTACAAAACAGAGAAATGAAACAGAGAACTCAGCCCAGCAAATGGAAGGAATCAACCCAGAAGAAGATGGCCACTGACGAAATCGACACACATAAGAACTCATCTCCTCCCCCCTCTCTCGTCGTTTATATACCCGATGCAAAAGGGCTATATAACAATAGATAAGTTTGAACAATATATATTTACCAAACCCCTCGATACGAGCAGGATGTGACACAAGGTCAATTTCTTAGGCGGAGTTTAACAGGTTTAAATTCAGAGTTTTCCTTCTCCTAGACTGGTTACCTAGTCAAGATTAAATAGTCCAGTCTGCCGTACGTTTTTACCCTTAGCTGGAGGGAGAGTAGGATTCATACCTTTCCCAAAGGTATTAGCGCAAAGTGAAATGCAATTACCACATTTGAACAATACTTTATAGTGAGGTAACTATATCATTATTTTTAAAATTTTATTTGGCATATTTATATTGTATCTTGTCATATATGTCAGGTTCCATATGCTCAGACAATAAAGTCTGTATTGTTGTTATATTGTACCTCTTTGTTCGCATTTAATTATGTATATATTCACCATGGAAGGTTTCTCTGAACCTTCTAACGTATTCTAAGAACGAGTTTTGGCTTCTAAAGCCAAAATCACACAAATTTTAACTTTTTTTTAATAGTTTTTTTCCCTTTTTAACCTTTCTTCGACAAAACTTTCCCCGTTTGTGTAATAATGTTGTAACTGTAGTGACGTACAGTCACTGGTTCATAGACAGCAATAAAACACTAGGAAATGGATGAGTGAAATAAGGTATAATCACAGGAGATATATTGATGAACAATACATTATAATAACATGCAATAGTTGAGTACGGCAAGCGTATCTGGCTCTTGTTCTACTGATGTTTCATAGATAGCTGATATTCGAGTCAATGTCTATAAAAGTAGAGTCGTGAGGGTCGGCCACTCTTTGTACACAACAAATAATTTTAAAAAGATAGGTAAACATAAGTGGGAAAAATTTCAGAACACTGTGCCGTACACTGTGAAGTATGCTTTAGTTCAAAATGTTTAAGAATAGGCTAAACATTGGTTTGTCACTACGAGTTTGAATAAAATAAAAACAGTCCATGGGGTAGAAACATACTGACTCTTCGGTAATGGAGAGAGATCAGAAAAGAATGTCATGCTGCAGTATTCAATGATTGATTTCCTTGAAAAAGGTTCATCTGTAAGCAGTGCTTCCTATTGCCAATTCCTTAGGCAAAATTGAAACTTATTTATTGATATTCAGTTGATGTCATTTCCTCAGACGTGTCGATATAAGCTCCCCTTGGACATTGGGCAAGTAAAACTAAGTCATAAGTTTTACTCTATTTTGTTCTATACTAGGTTATGAGGTTGGTAGGTATTCTTGTAAAAATACCAAGAAAATTTGGTAAAGTCTTGGAGGAAATTTTAAAGCAAAAAATTAATACAGATAATTCACTGTTATATACATTTACCAGCCACTCTGCACGAGCAGGATGCGACGCAAGGTCAATTTCCTGAGCGGAGTTTAACAGGTTTGAATTCAAAGTTTTCCTTCTCCTAGACTAGTTACCTAATCATGGTTAAAGAGCCGAGTTTGCCCTGCTATATACTCATAGCTAAAGGGAGGATTGGATTCATACCTTTCCCAAGAGTATTAGCGCTAAGTGAAATATAAACAGCTTCATCCAGGTATTGAACTCGGGTCGACGAGTCCACTTCCTAAGACTCTAACCATTAGACCATGCACCTCCATAATTCACAGTTATATGTCATCAAGTATTCCTATCAAATACGAATCTTATAAACATTAATAGAAAGACAGAATTAAAGGCAGATATTGACAGAAATAAATTTTTAAAAAACCCAAAAACTTAGAATGATAAAAACAAAAAGGAAATAATAAAGATTCTTAATGAAAAATAAAAAATAAAAAAACGTGAAAGAAATATTAAAAATTTGATAAACCAAAGTAGAAATAAGCATTCCTTTTATTAAATGTGAGCGCAACTTGCTTCTGGTATTAAATTGTTTCCTGTAGTGCACAATTTTGGACTCAAAATCTAATCAACATTGTTGATGGGTCAGAAACTATTCACTATGTTTAATTTTAAAGCTCTGAAATGCATAGAGAAGAAAAGTAATTGCAATAATCTCTTATGGGACATGAACACTTCAAATAAAAATGCTCACAGTAGTTATTTAAAAGAACACGTGAGCATACCAAAAAATAACAAATAGCTAAAAATGGCACAAATTATAGAGAGATTACCAATGGGGTCTGCAGTTAAATCAATACAACAAGAGAACATGTCTGCTTCATCATTAACAAATTAACAAATTAATCTCAGTAGCCATTACTACTGAATATTAAATTTAATGGACCATAGAGTGTACTCTAACATGTACTATCATTATATGCGATGGTTGGGTCACACCATCCTCATGCCTGCAGACAGACTCTACCGTAAAATACTTTATGGTGATCTCGCAGATGTGTTGCATATCGTGCCACGGAAGAAAAATCTTCCGGTAAAAAGACAAAGAAAAAGATAAAGATATATATTTAAAAAAAAGCAGAACGGAAGAGAGGTCTTGCGGTCAAGAAGCAGGGAGAATATGAAATATATATATAAAAAAAGGAAAACGGAAGCGGAGTCTTCCGGTGAGGAGGCGGAGAGAAAGATAAATAAATATATATGTCCGTTATCAGATCAAAAGATAAAAAGATTCATGGGCATATTTTTCGTATATAAAGGTTAGTGGATCTCGAAGGCCAATCAGTCCCTAGCAAGCAGCCGTGAACGTAACCTCGTCACCTCCTGTCATCAACCACCCTCCAAATCACGCGTGCATTTTCATTGTGAACACTCGTCGCCCATCACCACCTACACACCGAAGAAAAATAAAGACGGGTCATATTTTTATATACACGTGTCTGTGGTTTTATTGAAGTCCAGTAGTCGGCTATACAACAGATTATACGCGGAGGACAGGAGCCCCCCCCCCAAAGCGGCTCAAAGACGACGCTGAAT
>CM042160.1:6027933-6040433 GCA_023376005.1 Doryteuthis pealeii
CGTAAGCTGTGACGTAGAGCTATGACGTAATTTCTTGTTATAGACAGAAATACAGACAATCTCCATTATTAATAGATCAAAGTTTCCAGTTTTTTAATGCCAAAGAAAAAAATTACAAAAAATAAACATTAAAACATACAACAGCACAAAATTCATTGCATTCTACGTTTCATACTATATTTTATTCTCGTTATTGGAGAGCAGTTCAACTATTATTTTTAGTTTTTTTTAAGCATGGAGAGATGCCCCTGAAAGATTACAGCGATTGATCATAAAGGTTACACGAACGATAATATATATATATATGTATATATATATATATATATATATATACTCGTGTGATGAACGACTTTTTTAGACCAATTTTTCTCCTAGAAAACACGGGGTCGTTCATTACATGAGATATGTTTTTGGAACGTCGAAACTTACCTAGTTACTAGACCTTACCTTGAGATTTAAATTCAAAGAGTTCTCGCACAGCCTATACGTAAAGGCGACTCATCGTTGTGTAGTTGTTAGCTAGCTTGTCTTGCAGATCCATTACTACTGAATAGCAATGCTGGATGCCTCATACATCTTGTGTTGAATACTACATGTGGCAAACGGATTTGGACCTGGTCTATACTAGTAGTGACCATCCCAAGCGGAGTTAACAGGTTTTAATTCAGAGTTTTACTTCTCCTAGACTGGGTGACTAATCAAAGTTAAAGACCCCAATCTATCCTACTATTTTACCCATAGCTGGAGGGAGAGTAGTTGGATTCATACCATTCCCAAGGGTATTAGCGCTGTATGAACTCGTCCAGGATTTGAACCCTGGTCGATGAATCCATTTCCCACGACTCTAAGCAATACACCAGGCACCTTCAATAACTACGTCTGGTCTCTTAGCTACCATTAGGTGATCCGACTGTATCTCAAATCCCAGAAAAACTTATGCGTCTCATTCTCTTGGAGATATTCTGACTTGCGCGTACACCGTTTAGTCTCATGTTGAAAACTTAATTTCTTGCACTATTCTCAGTGGAACACAGGTAATTATTATTATTATTATTATTATTATTATTATTATTATTATTATTATTATTATTATTTTATTTACTTATTATTATTTTTTTTACTTTACTTACTTATTATTATTATTTTTAGTAGTAGTAGTAGTTGTTGTTGTAGTAAAAGCAGCATGTGTAGTAGTAGTAGCAGTAGTAGTCGTAGCAGTAGAAGCAGTAGAAGTAGCACTAGTAGTAGTAGTAGTTGTGTTAGAAGCAGCAGCAGTATTATTATTAGTAGTAGAAGCAGTAGAGGTAGTATAGTAGTGGTAGTAGTAGTTGTGGTAGAAGCAGTAGCAGCAGCAGTATTATTATTAGTAGTAGCAGTAGAAGTAGTACTACTAGTAGTAGTAGTAATTGTAGTAGAAGCAGCAGCAGTATTATTATTATTAGTAGTAGTAGCAGTAGAAGTAGTACTAGCAGTAGTAGTAGTAGTTGTGGTAGAGGCAGCAGCAGCAGTATTATTATTAGTAGAAGTAGTACTAGTAGTAGTAGTAGTGGTAATTGTAGTAGAAGCAGCAGCAGTATTATTATTAGTAGTAGCAATAGAAGTAGTATTAGTAATAGTAGTAGTAGTAATTATAGTAGAAGCAGCAATATTATTATTAGTAGTAGCAATAGAAGTAGTACTAGTAATAGTAGTAGTAGTAGTAGTAATTATAGTAGAAGCAGCAGCAGCAATATCATTATTAGTAGTAGCAATAGAAGTAGTAGTAGTAGTAGTAGTAGTAGTATCAGTGTCATACTAAACTTCATAATGATCCTCCTCCCTGTTGATGCAATGAAAACCGGCCTATAAGGCGAACAAAACGAAATAAATTGCACTTTATGGCGATCAATCAATGCTGGGAGTTGGTTTAAATGCCGGTTCTCCCTTGGGAATGTGCAGAATAAACTACAATGACGATGGGTGCATGATAGAGCACATTTCATGCATCACTGAACATGGAAACAGCTGATAATCTGGACACCAGCCGTTCACTTCCGCTTGCTGTACTCTTGGCTTGGCGCTCTAAAACACAACATCGCCCGATCCATTGTAGCCAACAGGAAATTGGCAGCCATTAGATTGGAACGACAATAAGTTTTAACTCCTGATCATTAACGAAGCCAATCCTATTATTTATCGAGCTATCTAACTATGCAATATATATATATATATATATATATATATATATATATATATATATATATAAGCAACTTTGTTTATATATGTGTATACTTATCAATCCATATCTATCTATCTATCTATCTATCTATCTACCTTGGGCGGCTTGTCTGAAACTCTATACACTGCTGGAGATATAAAGACGAAGGCATGCGACTTTATTTATATATATCGAGCTATCTAACTATGTAATATATATATATATATATATATATATATATATAGATATAGATATAGATATAGATATATAGATATATGAAAATTGGTTTATATATATGTATCGTTATCAGCCCATATCTATCTATCTATCTATCTATCTGATTTTGTTCTAATCCGTTTCTTCCATCTCTCTCTCTCTGCTTTTCTGTGCGTGTCTATCTATCATGGGTGGTTTGTATGACACGCTATACACTGCTGGAAATATATATATATATAGATATAAGCAACTTTGTTTATATATGTGTATACTTATCAATCCATATCTATCTATCATCTATCTATCTATCTACCTTGGCGGTTTGTCTGAAACTCTATACACTAAAGACGAAAGGCATGCGACTTAATTTATATTATCGAGCTATCTAACTATATATTATATAATATATATATTATATATATATATATATATATATATATATATATATAACAATATATAATATATATATATATATATATATATATATATATATAAACAACTTGTGTCTCCTTATCAGTCCATATCTATCTATCTATTTTTCTATCTGATTTTGGTCTAATCCCTGATTCTTCTCTCTCTCTCTCTCTCTCTCTCTCTCTCTCTCTCTGCCTTTCTGTGTCTATCTATCTATCTATTTATCTATCTATCGATCTATCTTGAGCGGTTTTTATGACACTCTATACACTGCTGGAGATGTAAAGACGAAAGCATGTGACTATTTATATCGAGCTATCTAACTATGCAATAAATATATATATATATATATATATATATATATATATATATAGGAACAAATGGACATGCTACTATTAACACACTCGTCTACCCGGATTTTAATAGCATGTCAAACCCACAAAAATACTTCAACTTTTATAGTTCTTCTATAATGCTCCTTTCTAATAATCTATCAACAATTTCTTCAAATAAGAAATTTTCTCCTGACGATGACCTAAGGTCGAAACTTAGTTTGAGAATAAACAACATACAAGAAATATTCCTGATTGTCTTAATTACTTTTTTGTTCGTACTATTATCTATATATATATATATATATATATATATATATATATATATATATTGCAACTTTATTTATATATGTGTATCCTTATCAACCCATATCTATCTTTTTATCTATCTATCTGATGTTCTAATCCCTGCTTCTATCTTTCTGCCTTTCTGTATCTATCTATCTATCTATCTATCTATCTATCTATCTATCAATTTTGCGTGGTTTGTCTGACGCTCTAAACACTGCTGGAGATGTAAAGACTAAGACATGGGACTTTATTTATATATATATGTATCCTTATCACTTCATATCTATCTATCTATCTATCTATCTCATTTTGCTCTAACTTCCGCTTCTTCTATCTATCTCTCTGCCTCTCTATCTGTCTGTCTGTCTGTCTGTCTGTATCTATCTATCTATTTATCTATCTTGGACGGTTTTTCTGACACTCTGAACACTACTGTAAAGACGAAGGCATGTGACTTTGTTTATATATGTGCACCCTTATCAGTCTATCTATCTATCTATCTATCTATCTATCTATCTATCTATCTGTCTTCGTCTTACTTGGAGCGTTTGTGTGATCCACTGACCATAGCCAGGGAAGTAAGAACGGATTCATAATTGAGGTTTTCCTGTGGACGACCACACATGGACACACCAGAGTGAGCCGATCAGCAAAGACTTACATTGATCAGCTCTGTGCAGATACTGGATGTCTTGAGGATGACTTTCCAGGAGCCATGACTAATAGGGAAGAGTGATGAGAGAGATTCATTAGAATCTGTGCAGTTAGTGCAAGATGATGATGATGGTGACGGTGATGGTGATGATCTATCTATCTTATTTTGCTATAATATCTGCCCCCTCAGATCGTCAGCCCTGTCAGTGGGGCGTTAGAATACACCGACTGCACCAATGCAGAGGGGTAAGACTCCCCTGTTGGCCGTGGGTGGTAACCCGTGATGCTTAAGAATGGAACCCAGGTGGCTGAGCAATCCATGACATGCAACACTTGTCCCTTACTTAGGCTAGACGGGCGGTCGGAGAACCCCCCTCCGATCAATCGGCTGGTCACACCAAGCCCTAGCACCGATATAATTGCCAACCTTATTGCCCTTGTTGCAAGTCCCAACCCTTTTTATCATATGGGTGCTAGAAGGTGGTGACTAAGGGTCATCATATCTTGTGAATGACGTTAAACTCTATCTGATGGTGAGTTTCCAGTTTTGGAGGTTTGGGGAATGTGGAGCACCCGTTTAACACCAGTGTTCCCTGGTCCACTCTGACCCGGAGTGGTAGTACCTGTGAGTGTCCCATGTATGGTTTGAATAGAAAATTTATTTACAAAAAATCGAGTTTATAAATTTGTTATTCCAAACTATCGCTACAAATCTTTCAAAACTTTGCCGGCTTTAAATGACCCACCATGGTTTATATGCCGTAAAACAAAGCAAAAAAAATCCTCTGTCTGTCTATCTACCTGTCCGTTTCTCTGTTTATCTTTCTATCTATCTTTTGTTCTAGTCAACTCTGACAGTGTCGAACAGTGAACAACTAATATTTTATCATTCCTAATTAGCATTGCCTTTCTGTCTTATGAGATACTAGAAGCGACTACCCAGCGTCACCTGGGTAGAGTGGGGCAAAAGTTTGTCTCGCAGATCCATTATTACTGAATCCCAAGTTGGTTTCTAGAAGGAAACCCCATTAAAATTCATAAGTAAAAAATACCATGCGATGATCCGGCCTAGTGGGCCGTCAGAAAAAAAGTGCACAGTAACTCTGAAAGGAAAGTTAATCTCTCCTATTAAAGTTACTAAATTTGAAAAAAAAAAAAAAAAATCATGCTGTTACTATTTAAATTCTATTTTTATAATCATCTTCTCGAATATAGATCAAATCTAATTTTTTTTGCTCTAAAAGCATAATCTGGTGATAGCGAATGTGTGTATATATTTACTTTGTCGTTAATTGTTTTATTTTTGTAGTTTCCTCCGGGCGTAAGTGTTGATAGATAGATAGTAACATATCAGATAGATAGATAGATAAGTGAAGTCGTCGGAATGGCCTAAAGTCGGTATCAGCCAATCAGCGAGGGGGTATATCCCCTTTTCACTAGCGCTAGACCAAGGAGGTTGTTTTTGTGTCTGAGGTGGAGCACCACGACTACCATCAGCTCTTTACATTACCGCACAGATCCCTGTGCTACTCATACACTGAGTTGACGAGAGCCGGTATCGAACTAGGCACCTTGCAGTTTCTAGCCGAACGCTCTACCGACTGAGCTAACCCGATCCTACATACCCGGACGTACATACACACAATTTCCCTTTATATATGTATATATGACATTGTGGAAATAAAGACGTATGGGTCACCAAACTGCCCGCGAAGGGATTTTATCAGCCTGCCGACAGTACTTGAATTCCGTTTAACAAATCTCACTAAAACTTTATGCTTTGGATAAATTTGTTTTTGTGCATCTTACGCCAGTCATCCATTAATATAACATGGAAAGATAAATTTTGTTTTACATCTTTTTCTCAGAGCTTTCATTCTGGCTAGCAAGTATTGAAAACAATAATAATGTGACCCGCGCTCGTTATCATTTCAATTATCCGAGTTGATATGCCGATAAAAAAGATGCACGAAGTTTTACAATTCCAGATTCAACTTGTATCCGAGATTTTTTCAGCACGCAATACCGTGCATTAATAATGGCAAAGAGGTTGTTAGGAGTTTGATTTGATGCATATTGTTACCTAATTGTTAGAATTCAAAGTATTCCTTCTCCTAGACTAGTTGCCTCACAAATTATTAGACCAGACCTATTATTTACCCATAGCCAAGGGGAGAAGAAATGAATTCATATCTTTTCCAGGGTCGCTAGCATGAAGGTTTGGTTTCTTTGTTTAATGGCATTGTTCAACCTTCATGGGTTACTTATTGTCAAAGCTATCCTATTAGAAGAACAGTAGCGGTACTACTTAACCAATAGGTAATGGATAAAAAGGATTCATACCTTTCCCAAGGGTATTAGTCTGAAAGTGAACGTAATAGCGTGTCCAGTGTTTAAATCACTACGATGTCGCAGTCCAGTACGTTAGTAACTGTGCCACGGAGTGTGAAGTGAAACGAAACCAGCCTCATACAGTATTTAAACTATCATATAATAAGGCCATCATATATGCAGGCGCGTAGTGTAATGCTTAGAATCGTAAGAAATGGACTCGTTGTCCGGAGTTCAAATCCTAGACAAGGCTGTTTGCATTTTAAATAGCGCTAATACCCTTGGGAAAGATATACTTTAAACTATTATTCTTCCACCTATTGGGGTGAGTTCTTTAAATTTGGCTAGGTAATCGGTCTAGATGAAAGAAAACTCTGAATTCAAACCTGTTTTACTCCGCTTAAAACAATTGACCATGTGTCACATCCTACTCGTGCAAAGGGGTTGGTAAATATATATAATGAGGCTATCAGATGATTTTGTAAACATGAAAACTCTGCCAAGGTCAGTTGATTGACTGGCTGGCACTGTAAAACAAAACGTGTATATTTAAAAGGAATTTCAAAACTCAGCTCAAGAAATTGACCATGTGTCACATCCTACTCGTGCAAAGGGGTTGGTAAATATATATAATGAGGCTATCAGATGGTTTTGTAAACATGAAAACTGTGCCAAGGTCAGTTGATTGACTGGCTGGCACTGTAAAACAAAACGTGTATATTTAAAGGGAATTTCAAACTCAATATCTCGGAATTCTAAATCTTGATATATCATCAAGCTATGAACCAGCACGTCAGCTCACTTGGCGTGTCAGCTTCAACTCACGAACATATATTTAAGCTTGAGAATTTTCCTGCCTGAATCGGGGCCATCTGGGTCTTGCAGGTGGTATTTTAGGGGTTTGAATGGGGTTTTCTAGTAATGCTAGGTCCTAAATTTAGTCGGGTATGTTATTGATATTGCTAAGTCTGCATGTCGTGACCAGGTGAACCGTGTTATTAATGTGTACTGTTTGGTTTTGTTAATTTGATAGGTCGGCCTCGCTTGCTGCCACGAGATGTGTTTATGTCTATGGGATTTAAAAAGGTTCTATGTTCGAATAATGGCTTCGTTCTTCTGTCATTTCAATAACGGCGTAAATTTCATACTGATATTGTAAATCACCTAATTTAAAAATGTGTTCTTAGTATGATTTGGTTCCGTTGTTTAATGGCATATCAAACTTCATGGTTTATTCAATGCTATCCTTATAAATTTAACAGTAGTGGTACTATTTAACCCTAGCTGGGGGATAAGGGGGTTCATACCTTTCCCAAGGGTATTAGTCCAAAAGTGAACATAACAGCATACGAACGATTATGGAGGCGCGTGGTGTAATGGTTAGAGTTGTAGAAAATGGACTCGTCGACGCGAGTTCGAATCCTAGACGAGGCTGTCTACATTTCACATAGCGATAATACCATTAGGGAAGGTATGCATCCACCTGTTCTCCATTAAGCTATGGATAAATAGCAGGGCAGGCTGTGGTCTTTAACCTTGGTTAGGGAACCAGTCTAGGAGAAGGAAAACTCTGTCAAACTCCACTTAAAAATGACTTTGTGTCACATCCTGCTCGTTCAGAGAGATTAGTAAATATGTTCTTATATTAATTTGTCGGCAGTTTTTGGTTGTTGGAATTAGTCTCACTTTACTCTGTTTTGTGTATTCAACTCCTTGAATTACTGCATCAATCCAATCCTCAATTCTGCTGAGTCCTCTTCCTCCATCGTCTTTTAATATATAGTCTGTGGGTGTAAGGCCTTGTTGCATCATCATCAGTTTTCTCATTCTGTGGTCCAGGCTTCTGAGCTTCTCTCTTGTCCAGTTAGGAAGGATCCAGAATATCTAACAAGGGAGACTACTGCCCAGGTATTTATTCCTGTGATTAAATTTCTGCTGCAGTGTTTGGTTTCCAGTTGTTTCCTTGTTTTTCTGATGTATTCTTCTTTGCTTACCTTGTCTTTTCTTTCTATTTATTATTATTATTATTATTATTATTATTATTATTATTATTATTATTATTATTATTATCATTATTATTATTCCTTTCGAGTTTTCACATCAGTGTTAGCTGATGGTCTTTCACTGGAGTCTGAGTGACAGCAAGTCTCCTCAGGTCTCCAGGACTCTTCTGAGTATTCTGGCAGATTGCAGCAGTGCAGTGTTCTGAATGGTTTCAATCCTTCCTCTGATATCCAAACTTTCCAAACCCTTTTCTAATCCTTTTGGGACTGTTCCAAGTGCACCAACTACAATTGGTATTACTTTCACTTTCATATTCCATAACTTTTTCAGTTCTCTGGCAAGGTCCAGATATTTGTCAATTTTTTCATTTTTCCTTTAACTTCACCCTGTGATCCGCTGGCACTGCAAAATCCACCAGTTGACAAGTTCTTTCTTTTTTGTTAATCAACACTAGGTCTGGTCTTCTTGCTGGGATAAGGTGATCCGTTTTAATTTCAAAGTCCCAGAGAATTTTGTGCGTTTCGTTCTCAAAGAACAGATTCTGGTTTATGCATATACCATTTTGTTGTGTGGTCAAAATTTAATTTCTTGCATAATTCCCAGTGGATCACCTTCCCAACCCAGTCGTGTCTAGTTTTGTATTCTCGTTGTGCTAGTTTGCTACATTCGCAGAGTATATGGTTAACAGTCTCATCTCTATTACCGCAAAGTCTACATTTACTATTCTGTTGGGTCTTATCAATTTTCGCTTTGATGTAATTTGTCCTTATGGCATTATTTTTGTGCAGCAATTATAAGTGATTCTGTTTCTCTTTTGAGGTTTCCCTTTTCTTAACCATGTCCAAGTCTTTCCATGTGCAACCTCATCTATTTGTCGTTTGAAGCGTCCATATAATTGTTTTTCTTCCCCATTTTTGTTTTCTCTAGTCTTTGTCGTTTTTCTGTTTGTCCATCTGCCGTTTCTACTATTGTTGGCCGCCATAAGTAATTTGTCTTTGCTCTTCCTTGTGTAATCTTCAAGTTGTTGGATTGTGGTTTCTACGCATTCCTCTATGTTGGCAAGACCTCTTCCCCCTTCCTTTCTTGACACATACAATCTATCTCTATCATCTCTAGGGTGGAGAGCCTTGTGCATCATCATCACCAACACCCCCTTCAAGTTGTTTCAGAAAAATTGATATCATTTTACAATCTAATAACTTGACCAATTCTCATTCAAATGATCTCAAATTTTAACAGCATATGTAGAAACAAGTGGAAATTCAATGTTTAATGTTTAAACACCTTTTCTATACCATTGAATGGAATTCCTATACCTGAAAAGAAAAGATATTGCAGTCTGTCACGTTAGCCACTACACCACTAAAACTTCGTTGGGACTTTTAAAAAAGTAATGTAAATCTACGAGTACAGAAATTGAACGTAATCTCACGATTGGAATTCGAACTCGATTACTACGATGTCGCAGTCTATCACGTTAGCCACTACGGTAATGGAACCCAGCCCTGTTAGTCGACCAAAGGGATCCAGAGTCAGGAGTTCATTACACAGCATTCCTTTGGTTATCTCTACGGGTTACCTGTTTAAAATAAATCGATTGAACACGAATTATGTAGAACGTTCTGGCGTTCGAACTCGCTTACGACGATGTCGCCATCTATCACGTTAGCCACTACGGTAATGGAACCCAGCCTTGTTAGTCGACCAATGGGTCCCAGAGTCAGGAGTTCAGTACACAGCATTGCTTTTGATTGAACTCGAATTACGTAGAACGTACTTGAGTTCGAACTCGCTTACGACGATGTCGCCATCTATCTCGTTAGCCACTACGGTAATGGAACCCAGCCTTGTTAGTCGACCAATGGGTCTCAGAGTCAGGAGTTCAGTACACAGCATTGCTTTTGATTGAACTCGAATTACGTAGAACGTACTGGAGTTCGAACTCGCTTACGACGATGTCGCAGTCTATCTCGTTAGCCCCTACGGTACCAGCCCTGTTAGTCGACCAAAGGGACCCAGAATCAGGAGTTCAGTACACGGCATTACTTTGGTTATCTATGCGGGTTACCTGTTTAAAATGAATCGATAGAACTCTAATTACGTAGAACGTTACCTCGACTTTCCAATGACATTATAATCTCCTTATATTATTCAGACTAACATCGCCAAACTATAGAATCCTTATTGATATTCTGTACGCAGACTTTGCTCGTGAATTTCACTGATATTGTATGCTCATTCACATTCAGTTTATATGAAAGCTAGTCAGTTTAATACCAATCTGAAATGAATTAATATCTGGTTGCTGGAAGGCCTGTGAATATAACAAAGGATTATACCATACTCTGAACGTGTCTGTGCCTTGGGAATGGATTCGTTGAAACATAGGCGTCTGGCAACTGACCTGGTAAACGCTCATAAGGTCATTAATCATCTTAACAACAGCAACCTTGAGCACCTTTTTGATCTCCATCTTTCTAACACACGTGGGCATGCCTACAAAGTCAGAAAACAGCACTGCTCACGTGACATTCGGAAACATTTTTTCACGCTCAGAATAGCGGAGGCATGGAATAAGCTGCCCGCGTCTGTTGTAGGCTGCCGAAACACTGGATCTTTCAAAGCCTCCATGCTTCCTTTAGTCCGCCGACACTATATCTGATGCCCCCTCCACACACATATGCACACACATACATGCATATTACTACTGCAAACTGTTCCTGACACTAATACATTATTCTGTGTACTTGACATGAGACTTTGATGAGTTGTGGTGCACCTGAGCACTGTACACATATATATATATTATTACTGTATGCTATTCATGTTGCTGACACTAATACATTATTCTGTGTACTTGACATGAGACTTTGATGAGTTGTGGTGCACCTGAACACTGTACACATATATGTATATTATTACTGTATGCTATTCATGTTGCTTACACTAATACATTATTCTGTGTACTTGACATGAGACTTTGATGAGTTGTGGTGCACCTGAGCACTGTACACGTATATGTATATTATTACTGTATGCTATTCATGTTCCTGATACTAATACATTATTCTGTGTACTTGACATGAGACTTTGATGAGTTGTGGTGCACCTGAGCACTGTACACATATATGTATATTATTACTGTATGCTATTCATTTTCCTGACACTAATACATTATTTTGTGTACTTGACATGAGACTTTGATGAGCTGTGGTGCCCCTGAGCACTGTACACATATATGTATTATTACTGTATGCTATTCATGTTCCTGACACTAATACATTATTTTGTGTACTTGACATGAGACTTTGATGAGTTTGTGGTGCCCTGAGCACTGTACACATATATGTATATTATTACTGTATGCTATTCATGTTCCTGACACTAATACATTATTTTGTGTACTTGACATGAGCCTTTGATGAGTTTGTGGTGCACCTGAGCACTGTACACATATATGTATATTATTACTGTATGCTATTCATGTTCCTGACACTAATACATTATTTTGTGTACTTGCCATGAGACTTTGATGAGCTGTGGTGCACCTGAGCACTGCACAAAATACCTGAATAAGGCCGGAGGGCACATCGACCGAAATGTTGTACAGATAACAATAAAGATGAGGACAATAGTCCGAATAATCCAAATAATACTAAAAATCATTTATTATAATATACACCATATTTATATTTTGTCGGTCCTAAATTTTCTGTGATCCCCTCTTGGTTCATCGGAGCTACCCATTTTTCAAAGTTGGTCTAGTGCCCCCCACGCAAAATCTCCTGGACACCGTTGAGTAAGCCTGGTTTAGTTTATAAAGGAAATTTGTTGCTGCAATTTCTAAGACAAAATGGAGGATACTATTATGTTGATACTTTTTATTCGAACTAGCAAAATAAACAAAAACAAAACAAAAACAAAAAAAAAAAACGCCCACCAAGCGGTGTAAAAATTAATTTTTGAAAAATTATTGCCTAAGGGTGTGGGAGTAAAAATTCAATGTCAGAGGGTTTGTATCCTAAGTAAGCAAAATCCTCATATCTATTAAAGGAGTAAAA
>CM042160.1:6047933-6060864 GCA_023376005.1 Doryteuthis pealeii
TAATTTAACACAACTCATAGTGTTCCAGAGAGAGAGAGAGAGAGAGAGAGAGAGAGAGAGAGAGAGAGAGAGAGAGAGAGTGTAGGCTTTTACCCAACCCTGTTAGCCTCGGGTCAGGTAGGATGTGACACAGGGTCGCATGCATGAGGCACCCAGTGAAAATCGAACACGCTATTCAGTAGTAATGGATCTGTGAGAGAGTCCAGATGAAATGATTTTCTCTGTTGTCCCCCCAATTACTGACTCTTTTTATGATGACCTTCTGTCACACCCTAGGGAGTCTATTTTACGAAGTCATTACAGATCACCATTGAAGAACAATTGAATATCCTGTAGTTGGGTTTTAGTTAATTTTATATTAAAAAAGCATTGTTTCTGTCTGAAGAATTGTACAAAAATGTATATAGACAATTCTTTTGAAGCAGACAACAAACTGAAATTTACAAAGAAAGAAATTCGAAGCTCTTGCTTGAAGCCTAAGGACGGACCGAAAAATCATAACAAAAACTAACACCCTTTTTATCATATTTGTGCTAGAAGGTGATAACTGAGGGTCTTAGTGTTCTGTGTATAAGGTTAAACTGTTGTAGACAATATAGAATAAGAAATGCGGCTTCCTCTGAAGAATAAATTGAAACTCAACATTTTTTCAGTCATTGGAGAACCGTAATGTAAAAAAAAAAAAAAAAAGGGAGTGAGATTCGAAAAGGAAACATTTTTGTGAGAGATCGTGCACCTGGCATTCATGTCGGGTGGTCTCTAAAAATTAACCGGTCAGTTCCAGAAGCCCTTCCCTCAGGCATCACCTGCTCTTCAATTCAAAGGGAGAAGAGGTGAATTTTTTTGGCTGGCGCCTGAAGCGTCCTTCAAGGGGAATGTCGACGAATAGGAATTTTTTAAAAACAACCCCCAGAAGGTATGTTTACTGAAAAGCACCCTAGTTTAAGACCGACCTTGTGTCTCATATCTAAAGCGTGAGACTTGGTTAAATCTGAAAATAAATAAAAAACAGAACGTGTGTGAATGTGGAGGTCTTTTGAAAATTTGTCGTTTTTATAAAGTGTACTTTTATCTGTCCTGGGAGTGTTTGACGGGTGGAAATGTCTACGTGCTCAGTAGATTCAGTATTGTGGATATTATACTAAGCTGTTTCTGACAGTGAGGTTCCATTCCATATAACTGCGCAAAAAATAATATTAATAAATGAAAATAATTACTTGAAACCATATAATTATTCGTATTAGATATCAGTTCTTGAAGCCATACAATTCTTTACAAATTAATTGTATTAGATAGAAAATGTTGATACCATATATCATATCACTGTGGATAAAAAACTCTTAATAAATAACTACATAGAAATACAAATGTATAATGAATGCAATTGCGTAAAATAACCCTAAACAGATTGACATGCCATCAATCAATCAATCAATCAATCAGGAGATATGATGGAGACGAGTCCGGGAATCTCACTTATTCCATTAAGTACCAGGTGGTGTCGTTATGACAGATAAACGTGTGGCTTCTTAGCGGCCGTCGCAAGAGGTAATCTATAGGCAGGGGAAGTAGTGGTATAGTCAGAGGGATTTGTAAAAAGAAAAAAAAAACAGAAGCTTCGTTTATGCATACCGAATTTAATTGCATAAAAACCTAACCGAGATTAGTGTTTCATTTGTCCTACTACCGACATAAACTGATTCTCGTGGGTATTCCATTCCTGTTATATATATATATATATATATATATATATATATGTGTGTGTGTGTGTGTGTGTGTGTGTGTGTGTGTGTGTAAAAATGGAAATTGGAAATGAATCCGACAATATGAGGAAGAATGAATGAAGAAAAGAAAATAGAATGGATAATAAAAAAATCAATATCGCTTACACATGTGTTTCGGTCAGTTAATCTGTGTGAAAATATTTCGCACACAGAGAAGATTCAACCTTCATCAGAGTGAAATTTTATTTATATTTTATATATATATGTGTGTGTGTGTGTGGGGGGGTAGAAATGTATAGATAGATAACCTACTTAAGTTTCACCAAAAAGGATCATCAGGATTAATTGTAATTAATCAATCAAGAAATTAATTAAATAAAGACAAATTCAGAAATGAATAATAATTGAATTATGCACTTCCGCAATTGTCTTTAATGAATCAATTTCCTGATTAATTGATTTCAATTAAACCTGATGATGCCTTGTTTTGGTAAAACTTAAGTAGGCTATCTACTTATACCGTTCTATTAAATCCGTTCTACTAACGTTTTGAGCACTTCATATTCTTCATAACCCTGACTTATTCAGTTAATATTGTATCGACCGTCGATATTCTATTCCTCGGTAAGTCATTTTCTTTATCATATATATATATATATATATATATATATATATATATATATATATATATAGTGATGCTAGTAGCCTTTTGATTTAGTGCGTCATGGGACGCACAGATTTGCTTTCAATGAGTCACCGGGAAAATTCATGGGTCCCAACAAAAGCCGTCTAACTCCTACCTGGTAACACATCCTGTGTAATTCGTTTCTAAGAAACTATTGAAATGTATTTACAGTTAGCTTTAAATGGACAGGGAAGAAAAAAGGGAAACACTGTGATGCATGGATACGATTTAATGCGTCCTTTTAGATTTTTGTGTGTCAGGGACGTAACTATCAACATCTGTATATATATATATATATATATATATATATATATATATATATAAAAGCAATTGGTAATTTGCTTGAAGCATTGTTAAGTATGTTATAATATATTAATATTTTGAAGGACAATACAATGCGTATGAAAAATAAAAACAAAAAGATGTTATTTTTGTCTTATTGATTTCGAAGCATGAGCTTCATCATCAGAGTTTATTTTCAAAAAATAAACTTCATCATCAGAGTTTATTTTTGCTTCGACATCGATAAGACAAAAATAACATCTTTTTGTTTTTATTTTTCATACGCATTGTATTGTCCTTCAAAATATTAATATGTTATAATATATATATATATATATATATATATATATATATATATATTTGCTACTTCCTCTACTCAGATTTCTCTCCAATAAAGGCTACTCTCCTCCCCTATCCGGTATTTCTCAGCATTCATTTTTTTACCTACCTCCCTCAACTCTCTACTCATCTGATTTCCTTCTGATCTCCCCCAAAGATGTCCCCTATAACCAATCAAATCTTCCCCTCACCACAAAACTTACCCACCTACCTACTTCTCTCTTCTATAAAACACTTGTATGATCTGAATAATTCAATAAAAGCTGATGAAACGGGTTCAAATCCCAGCGAAATATACTACACATTTTTTGTCTGAGTTGTTTTTTCATTCCTTATATTTTACCTCATTCTGTCGGATTCATTCCAACCCTATATATATATATATATATATATATATATATATATATATATATATATATATAGTTGAATGAAGTGACAAATAAAAGTTTTAGCTTTTATTCATTTATTTGGGAATGATATTACTACCAGTGGTTTCCTGATAAAAGCATTCATCAGGTAAACGAAATATTTTTTTTTTTTAAATGACAGTAATGGTTTACATGGACAAATATGTGCGTTTTTTAACTGTATTTTCGTGTTGCATGTCTGCGTGTTTACGTGATGGTCAATGCTCTTTTTGTTTGTACTTGTGCGTATTTTTGTTTGTGCGTATGAGTATGATGTCATGCGCGTGCGCGTGGAAATGCGTGAACGCTGTGATGATATAATTGTCTCCACGCGCGTGTGTGCGTATGAATGTGCGTATTTGTGTTTGGTATTTTTGGTTACGTATCTTATGTGCAATTAATATAATGTATTTTTTAATTATGCTGTTAATAATAATGACTGTGTCATGTATTGCGTTGGTGATGTAATGTGAACGTTATATTTGTATGATATTATTGTACAATGTAGACAGATAGAGGGAAAGATACTTACAGTTTGGCGGATCTGTTGCAGTGTTTAATAATTTTTTCTATATACGTGTGTGTGTGTGTGTGTGTTTGTGTGTAAAAGTGTATATTTGCTGAGGGAACATGTATTAAAAGTGAAGTAAAATAAAGAAAACCAATGTAAACTCTAAGACCGTTGTTCGTAATGACAGTTTTAGGCCCGTGTCCTATTGGGCTAGATTTATTCATATCTTTATATCAATCAATGAGGAACATCTGGTGCTGAACGATTTCTTATTAAGCATGACTTCATCTGTGGAGTGAGCTTGATCTTTATCGAGTGTCCTATGTATCGAGTATTCGGCTTATATTATTGAATATCAGCGCATATATATGTAAATGATTGCGGCACCGCTATGGTCAACAAGCACATCTCACTGACCCATAGTAGAGCAAATCTGATTCTCATTATCTATTATTCTATGCATCAATTAAATAAACAATACACGCACACACCAACACATACACGATTACATATGTATGTCTGACTATGTGTGTATGTGATATATATATATATATATCATATATATTATATCATATTATTTTAATTTTAACAGCATTGTGTGTTTTCATATCCTTTATATATATATATATATATATATATATATATATATATATATATATATAAAGGGTCGGTTTAGCTCAGTCGACAGAGTGTTCGGCTAAGAATCACAAGATTCATAGTTCTATGCAGGCCCTTGCAAACTCAGCGTATGAGTAGTACAAGGACATGTGCGGTAAAGTGAGAAGCTGATGATAGGTGTGGTGCTCCACCTCAGACGCTAAAAATTCTCCTTGGTCAAGCGCTAGTGAAAAGGGGATAGACTCCCTGGCTGTTTGGCTGATACCGACTTTAGGCCACCTCGACGACTTTACTTTTACTTATATATATATATATATATATATATAACATAATATAATGTAGAATGAATGTGAACAGTATATATATATATATATATATATATATATATAGTAAAGCAACATTATAAAGAACTAAATGAGTCAGACACTATCATCAGGATAATTCTAAGTCAGAATTATCCTGATGAAACATTCGGGTGAAACCTTGGTAGATAGTGTCTGACTCATTTAGGTCTTTATAATTTTGCTTTACTTTTTACATATATAACTTAGAACACTTCTTTGGTGTTTTTTTTCTTCTTTTGGTCGCTTTATTACGATACAGATGATTATTTTTTTTAAGGTACGGGTGTGTTGCTCTTTTAAAAAAAAATGTTTCCCCACAGATATCAGTTGGTAGATTTTCTGATTTGCAAACTGGGTTATCTGTTGTTGTTTTTTATATAGCAGTTAAGTTTAACAATAAAACAATGTACATCTGAAACGGACTAGGCATGCAGGGCACTGCTGGAGAAGCAAAGACGAACTCATAAGTGATGTTCTCCTGTGGAAGCCAACACATGGACATGCCAGTGTGGGACGCCCAGCAAGGACCTACATTGACCAGCTATGTAAAGATGCTGACTGCAGCGAGGAAAAACTCCCTGGGGCGATGAATGATAGGGAAGGTTGGCGAGAGATTGTCATGGATATCCGTGCTGCCTGCACCACATGATATATATATATATATATATATATATATATATATATATATATATATATGGTCTGATTAATGACATAGGCTTGGAACTTGGAACTGAAAGACAATGAATGACGTTGACTCTGTCTACGCTCTTTTAATAATAAAGTTTGTTATCGTACGATTTTTTGATTCCTCAATATCTTTTTTGTTCTACTGAACATTGTCGTGTAAAGACGTGCATGAAACCTAGGTTCGCAGATAAACTTCTATGTAATTAAATATATATACAAAACAAATATTCATTTATTTATTTATTTATCGCTTTATGGCATATAATGATCACGCTCCAAATAATACCGCATATATTTGGAAGCCACTAACTCAATTAGTGAGATAGTGATAGCAATAGACAATTATAACACACACACACACACACACACACACACACACAAACATAGTGAGCACTTTTACATGTTCTGAGTGAAAAAGAAATCCGGGTATTTAAGGTTTTATCTTTATTACTTCGTATATTTTAGTCGTCACTCCGGTATATATATATATATATATATATATATATATATATATATATATATATATATATATATATCTAATTGGTGATTTAAATTAACTTTCTCTACTAAGCATATAAGCAATGATCGTTTCCCCGGAAACTTGATCTCTCTGTGATCGTAAAAATATATAAACAGGCCTATGTATTAAATAGTTTAAAAACCAGTCCCCGCTACAGCAGCTGTCAGTGGCCGAGGGGATAAGATATTAGGCTGGCAAACAGTCAGTCTGAGTTTGACCCAAGCTAAGGATAGTTGTTGTGTCTAGACACACTGAAGAGGCGTGAAACGCCGAAACACGTGTCTGTGGATGACTTATCAATATATATATATATATATATATATATATATAAACCAATATGCACGCCTAATTTATTTAGTTATAATTAATTAATTAACAAAATTAGGTATGACTTTAGTTAGGCACATAATCTCCCACAAATTGTCGGCCTTCGCCATTTTCAAACACACTGTTTGACTACTTCATACTGTCGTGCCATAAGTCACCCAAAAAGTGCGCTATACATACCAGTTTAAAATGAACGAGAAATTCTGGGGAAGCGACCTAGTGTAGTGGTTAGAATGTCCGCCTGTGAGCCTGGCAGGTAGGGTTCGAATCACGCACAAAGCACTGCCCTGTCTATAGCTCTGCTGATAAGGCCTGATGGGCTGAGATGTACATACAGAGATGACTTTTTCTCGGTTTGTTTGCACTTTATATTTAAACCGATATGCACGCCTAATTCATTTAGTTATACTTAATTAATTAACAAAATTAGGTATGACTTTAGTTAGGCACATAATCTCCCACAAAGTGTCGGCCCTCGCCACTTTCAAACACACTGTTTGACAACTTCATATATATTCCTTTCGTTTGTATAATTTAATCTCTTGAAATCAAAAATAAAATCAACCAAAAATACGTCAAACACTGACCTTCTCGTCAATCTGCACATAGGAGAAATATGCAATCTGAGTGTGTAATTAAGTATATATACAAAACAAATTTTTATTTATTTATCATTATATTATCGCTTTATTACATATAATGATCACGCTCCTAATATAATATATTGAGCAGCCACTAACTAACCAGGATAGACAATTGTAATACATACACACACACACACTCTCTCTCTCTCACACACACATATATATGTATACATATAGATATTATCGTAAAGGTACACGGTAATAACCTACTCGAGTTTCACCATAAGGATCTTCAGGGTTAAATCCAATGGATTAATTAAGATATTGATTAATTGCAGTCGATTTCACGTGTGTGTTTTTTCGCGATAAAAGGTTGATTCTATTTGTTATATCGCTGCCTTATCATTGTGAAACATGTATCAACTAACCACTGTGACCATTTTCACCGGTAAGCCACTTTTTTCCACAAATACCCTATATATATATATATATATATATATATATATATATATATATGTATTTGGCAGCATTCTTTAATTTATACAAGTAGAATTAAACAAAGGCACATCTCCTGTTTAACAATTTTATTTTTTGATCTTTTCTAATTTTCTGGCCAACTTTTAATGTTTGGGTGGAATTGGTGCATAAGCCACCAAAGTTCAGTTCCCGAGTACTTTCGGCACTTCGAAGTGCCATCATCAGGGGTGATGTATTCCAGTTTTTAAAAAAATTATAATAATGTGGAGGCTGGAAGGAGAAAAATTGGTGAGAAAAGGTGTTATAGGCATTTTAGAATGTGTGTACTGTATTGGAAATTAATTTTGTTTAAGGATGGTTTGTATTGTTTTATGTATAAAGCTTCTAGTATTTGGAGTTTTTGTTTATTTTTTTCTTTGTGCAGAATGGGTGTATTTTCCGTTAGAATATTTCACCCCTGATGATGGCACTTCGAAGTGACGAAAGTACTCGGGAACTGACTTATCCACCAATTCCACCCACACATTAAAAAGTTGGCCAGAAATTTGAAAAGATAAAAAATAAAGGAGATGTGACTTTTGTTTAATTCTACTTATATATATATATATATATATATATATATATATATATATAGAGAGAGAGAGAGATAGATAGATAGATATTCATTTATGTAAGCAAACTTTGTGTAACCAAATGTGTGTATGTTTATGTTATGATTCTAGGAATTATATAAAATTCTATAGAACAGTGTCCACCACACAGGCAATACAGACGACAGGATGAGGTCTGTTTATGATAGTGAATAATATATAAAACAAATGGTCCGTCAACTCGTGGATTTCAACATACCAGAAGCAATATGATCACCTGCAATTTTGTCTCTCCGATCTGCAGTTCAGGAGTTGACGCTTCCATTCTGCTCTCTAATTTGGCCGCAATTGGACATTTTCCAATATTTCCCAGCAAAACCAATGGCGACCACCAGTTATCCCTTGCGCGACTATAGAGCATACGCCCTTTTCTATTAGATCTACGGGAATCAGTGTCTGGCGGAAGTGAATTTAAAACAAGGAGACATTCGGTTCGATAAATATCAATCTTCTGTGTATGGCCGCAGTGATTTTGTGGAATTAGGTTTAGGTAGAAAAGCACAGAGGTTATATATATATATATATTATATATATATATATATATATATATATATATATATATATATATATATATATATGTGTGTGTGTGTGTGTGTGTGTTGCATATTCAACAGCTTAAAACTAAATATGTAAAGTACTTGCAGTTTCGAGATATCGGATAGTATATTATATATAATATATAATATATATATAATACTAATATTATCATTAGAGGAAAAAAAAAGTCTTCCATGGTCTCAATCAAATTGAAATGATTTCTTCAGGGCCTACCCTACGTTAAATAATTTGATTGAAACCAAGGTAAACCCTCTGTTTTCTCTAATAATAAATTTATTAGTATTATTACTGCTCTTTATTTTTAATATATTGAACACTTTTGGATTATTTACTGATGCCATGCGGCGAAAAAGTTAAATCAGCAATTGGATAGTATACATACACACACACACACACACACACACACATATATTATATATATTATATATATATATATATATATATATATATATATATATATATATTATAGTATACTATATATATATATGTATACTATATATATATATATATACTTATATATATATATGTATATATATATATTATATATATATATATATATATATATATGGGAATAAATATGGAAATAATACGACAATATAAAGAAAATTTGAAAAACAACAAGTGTTCAAAATGGATGAATATATTTATCGACGCTTAAACGTTTCGGTTTCTTTAAACCTTCATCAGGATGTATTATGGGGTGAAGAAATTGATGGATGTTTTATAGATGACAGAGATAAAAAAAATCTTTATAAATTTTTTTGTTGTTGTGTAACTGTATTTGTTCAGCGTTATATTTTATTTTTTTTTTTTTCATTTGACACCTGCCATTAGGGGCGGTGTTTAAACTATTAAATACATACATTTGTATAGTATTTACGATCGTCAGAGAGATCCAGTTTGTAAACAACAGACGATCATTGCTTAATGCTGGCAGCGAAAGTTTATTTAAATCACCCTAGAGAGCTCTACGGTTTTGGTAGCATATAACAAGTCATCCACAGCACCGTGATTCGATGTTTCACGTCCTTTATATATGTAATAGAGACGGATAGACAGGGAAAAATAGGAAAGGAAGTAGACAACTCAAAGTACGACATATGTATGTACTTACCCAACCTCTCCGGACGAGCAGCATGTAACACAAGGACAATTTATTAAGCCAAGGTTTAAGAGGTGGACGGGAATAAACCTCGAAAACAAAATCCGGAGCCGGATTCCCTAAGATGGTGTAACGCTGAACTTCAGCATAAACAGCAACTCCTGGCACTGGGCATTGCCAAACGCAATTGTTTTTACCTTTCTTTGACCATAGTGCATGGGGAGAGCGGGATATTCTTGCTTGGGCAACAGCTCATACTCCGTATCAACCCGCCAGGTATGTAGTTTAAAAATAAAACTTTTGGACACTACTCTATTGTCTTTCCGCAGACGGAAGGCCAACCAAGAGGTCTAAAATCAAAATTATCCATAACGGAGCAAGCTTAAAGAACTCAGTCTTCCCTACTATTTACTCATAGCTAGATGAATATATAGAAATCATTAGCAGAACTAGCAAAATAAAAAAATCGCCTCTGGGCGACGTAAAATAGATATTGCCTGGGGGGATGGGAGTTGAAAAATTTGATATCAGAAAGTTTGTATTATAAGTAAAGTAAAATCATCAAATTTATTAAAGAGTAAAAAAAAAAAAAATTGAAATGGAAACTTAGTTTGATAACTTTAAATATATATTACAATAAAACAAACTATATATAGATAGATAATACAGGTATGTATTTATTAAAACTTTTAAAAAAACAATGAGGACTGTCTAATATTGCATGCTCAAATTTGAGTGTATTTATTCTATGTTACGATTTTAGTAGTGTGACGTAGGCAGTGACGTAGTTTTTGTTACAGACAAAAATCGGAAGGAATCTCATTATTAATAGATGTAAAATACAACCAGCTTTGTCTAGGATTTTAACTCGTGTCCCTATGTCAATTTCCTACGAGATGAATCCTCCGCCTGTGGGGGTCTTAGATAGTGCGGACTGCACTCTGCAGAGGTAGACTCCCCAATGGGGCACCTGTTGGCGTGGGTGGCGACCTGTGATGCTTAAGGATATAGCCCGGTGAATTGAGCAGTTCATGACATGCAAATACTCCACTTTGGCTTATCTTGGGTAGACGGGGGTCGCAGAGACCCCTCGATCAATCGGCTGGTCAGTCAAGCCTAGAATCTATATGATTGCAACCTATTTGCCCTTTGGCAAGCCCCAACCTTTTATCATATGGGTGCTAGAGAGGCAGTGGGCGGGTCTACATGTCTTGGATGACGTTAAACTCTATCTGATGGTGAAGTTCCAGTTTGGAGGTTGGGAATGTGAAGACCCATTCCATCCATTGCCCTGGTCCACTCTGACCGGACTGGTAGTACCTGTTAGGGTCCCATCTATGGGTTAAATAGAAAAATGTATTTATAAAAAAATTGTATTATCATTAAGAATTGATTTCTTTCAAACTTTATCGCATTAAATGATGAGGTTGATTATGCGTAAAACAAAACAAACCAAACCAAAGATAATCCTACTCGACGGACGCCTCCAGAAAGTGACAGTTTTAAAGAGAAAAAAGAAAAGGGGCTGTCAAACATATCTAATCTATTCTTTTGGACGAAAAATCAGTGTCGAAGGGAGAGTTTAAAATATATCAGTTTTTATCTCTTAGTTTCCATGTGCCATTTTCTTTATCAAATACATGATGATAGATTTTAATTACATGTACAATTTTGTTTATTCTGACATTTCTCTCTTCATATACACACACCACACACACACAGTATAATATATAATATATTATATGAAAGAGAGAAGTCTATATAATATGAAGAAATATATATATATATATATATATATTATATATTATATATATTATATATATATATTTCCTTAGTTTTTGCATGATTTATTCTCTTGAAATAAAATAACAACCCAAAATAAAACCAAATACTGAATTTCCCCGCTAAATTGCACATATCACAAATATGGCAAGCGGCCAGGTTCACGAGTACAGAATTCGCATAGTATGTTCTTTTTAATTTTTGTAAAATTGAATTCCTTTAATAATTTTTTTTTTCAGTTGAAAGTTGTTTTAGTTATCGTATCCGTCTCGCATTTTAAAATTCTATAACATGTCCTTAAGAATAAAAAATAAAATAAGAATTACTAAAAAAAAATGATAAAATTTTTAGTAAAATCATGTCTTATTCTCTTAATTTATCTTCAACGCTATGCTACGTTATTTTTCTTGTTAGTCTAAAATGCAAGTGTTTTGATAGAACCGGAGTGCATTGGAGAATTAGTGCAAATAGATCCATCATGTCGAAAAAACCGGTGACAGGTGTGCCATGTTGAGATCTGGGTGGAGTGGTTGCCTGGGGTGTGGGTTCAGAAGAATTATAGTGGAGATTTCAACTGTGTTATGTATTGGTGAGTGAGGCTGTGGGTGTGGCATTCTGGTGAGTGGGTAGGACTTGGTAGTTGGGAATTGATCGTTGGGTGCTGGGATTCGAGAGAAAAGAATTGATTAAGAGGGACGAGTTGGCAAAGGGGTGATATTAGTCTGGAAGAGAGTGGTTCGAGAGAGAAGATACGAGAGAAAGAAATATATATATATATATGTGTGTGTGTGTGTGTGTGTGTATATTTATATATATATTTATATATATATATATATATATATATATATATATATATATATACAGGTTTCGTTGATTGAACAGACAATTCCTGTCTGACAAGTTTTCATTGATCGTTCTAATCTTCGGCCATCCTTCTGGTGTCAGGGTGGAACTGGTATACCAGTCCACCGATTTTTCCAACACTACGCTTTCGGCAATACACTTTTGCATCCTCAGGTGGGAAACGATGGAATAGTTTTCATGTCTCGTTTTTAACGAGAACGAGTAGAAGCAAGGAATTAGTGGGAGGTAATATCAATTGTTAGTGGGAGGTTTTTGGAATGGTAGTAGTTTGAAAAAAAGCAGTGGTGATTTTTTGGAGGGGGGCACAGGTTGTGAAAGGGGGGGAATAATGGAAGTAAATGTAGGCGAAAAATATAAGCACTTTTAGGATATGTGATTTACTTCAAAGTTTATTTTGTTTAGGGTAGGTTTTTTTTTGTTTTATATTATAGTAAGCTTCAATATTTGAGAGTTTTTTTGTTTTTTTTTTA
>CM042160.1:6060964-6070964 GCA_023376005.1 Doryteuthis pealeii
ATATTTCAAAAAAATCCACATTATATACACCGCCTCGAGAGGGGGCGTTCAATTGTTGTAGTCTAGATAAATAAACAAATCGAGCAATTTAGTAAAAAGTTTACTAACATGTACTGAGCCACCAAAATGGAGACATTATGCTTCCTTATAAAGAGACAATTAACAAAATGACTTCCAATAACGGCTGAGATAAATAATTGATTTTTGATAATTTTGAATGTATTTTTTAAAAAATTATTTAAAAAATTATCCTTTAGTTAAAAATTATTTTTTTAAAAATTATCCTTTATTATTTAAATTACTTTTGCTTATTTTTGATTATTTTATTAAAATATCATTCACATTTTTTATTATTTTTTTATATTTTGAAAAATTGTTTATTTTAAAAATTACATTTGGTTATTCCTTATTAATTTTTAAATTAATTTTTAAAATATTACGTTCTAATGCTTCACAGAAAAATAATACCGTAATCATTGAAACATAATATTTGTAAAAATATTTTTCGAAACCATAAAGTTATTGAAAATTTTGATTGTTATTTTTTAACATGACATTCTCACCAAAATATTGCAATGAAAGAAAATAGAAAGATTAAAGAATGAAATTGAAACATTAAAAAACCCATAAGCGAGAATTAGAAGAAAGAAAAAATACTTTATTTAAAAATTGGCAAAAACATTGAGTCGACAGAAGTGAAATATTATTCAAGTTGGATCAAAAAGTATCGAGACTGAATCTCTAATTAGAGAGAAGAAAACATTCTAAACTAAATATTGGAAATGTAATAAAGACATCTGCAGAGTTGAACATATATATATATCTTATTATAATGGAGATTGTGTGTTTTTCTGTCTGAAGCCGAAACTAAATCGCTACTCAAGTCACAATTCCCTTAGTTATTGATGTCACATTTACCATGATTTTATTTTTATTTATACCTCAATTATTAATAAAATTGTCTTATATTACTTATACTGTTAACCATATCTACATACTAATAACATGCAATTGTATTTATATATACAACAAAATAGCGGTTTACAGTATGAATGGGAAGGGCTAATTTGCATATTGATATTAAAAAATTTGATTTTAATAAATATATGCTTAGTATTATTAATTTCTAATTGTTTGCTTTCATCAATGAATATGAACAAAAATCTCTTCAATAAATCTTAAAAGAAATCCCTTAATAAGAAGAAATAACTAATATTATTCTTTACTTCCTATTTTAACTAAACAGTTAAATTAGGAAAATTTAACAATGAAAGACGGGAGTAACGGAAAATGATGGAATAGTTTCAAAGTTGTTCTATTTTTCAATCATACCCCCTCTGTTCCAAATCTTTTTATCTACATTCTTATTCAGTTTCATTAGCATTTCTAATTTAATATATTTTATTATATTAAAACTTAAATACATGCACCCGGAGGGTGCATATATTTGCTAGTATATATAACATATATATTATATATAGCATATATAATTATATATATTATATATATATATACCAAGAGGCCGGGTTAGCTCAGTCGGTAGAGCGTTCGGCTAGAGACCACAAGGTTCCTAGTTCGATAACTGTCCTCGCCAACTCAGCATATGTGTAGCACAGGGTTCTGTGTGGTAAAGTAAAGAGCTGGTGGTAGGTGTGGCGCTCCACCTCAGATGCTATAACTATTTCTTTGGTCTAGCTGTATTGAGAAGGGGATAGACTCCCTAGCTAATACCGACTTTAGGCCGCCCCGTCGACTTTAATTTTTATGTATATTTGTATTAGAAGTGGTAGACAACATAATACTATAATAATTAGTAGGATGTTACGGCATGTTAACCCTTGTTGTTTTATCATATTTCGAACGAAATTTATTTTATTCATGACGGTTAAGTCACGTTGAAAGCACCAGTTCCTGCTAGATCACTGAAGTTAAGCAGCGATGAGCCTGTTCAAAACTTAAATGGGTGACAATGTAAGCAAAAGTGGATACTGTAAGTAACCACATATCAAAATGACTTGATTCGGCAGTAACCGACCCGAAAAGGGTTGATATGCCGTAAAATAAAACAATCAACCAATCAGCCATTTTTGTTGAGTATTCAATTTTTTTTCAAACTCAATTTGTTATACACATTTTAATGCTCATTCTTTATCTATGTAACCCATAGATACTACCGGGTTAGCTCAGTCGGTAGAGCGTTCGGCTAGTTCGATACCGACCCTCGCCAACTCAGCATATGAGTAGCATAGGGATCTGTGCAGTAAATAAGGAGCTGATGGTAGGTGTGGTGCTCCACCTCAGACGCAAAAACAATCTCCTTTGTCTGGCGCTATTAAAACGGGGATAGACTCCCTCGCTGATTGGCTGATACCGACTTTAGGCCATTCCGACGACTTTACTTTTCTCACTTACTACACTCACTACTGACTGGTACAACCACTCCGGGTGGAGTGTTGCATGTCATGGACTGCTCAGTCACCAGGATTCCGTCCATAAGCATCAGGGGTCGCCATCCACGGTCAACAGGTGGTTTCATTGGGGGATTTTACACCTCTAAGTAGGCACAGCCGGTCTATTCTTCAGCCCCAGCTGACAGGGTGGTATAATAATAGGTTGAAAATATAATACAAAGTTGATAAAGGAATATCGAGACTGAATATATATGAAAAAAAAAAAATAGTGAAATATAATAAAGACGTCCATATTACTGAATAACTTGTATAATAAAATGACGATGCCGAGACGGATGATATCATTGACAGTAGAAATCCAACACCGCCCTGTCGGTTGGGGTGTTAGAATGCACCGACTGCACCTCTGCAGAGGGGTAAGTCTCCCCCAATGGGGCCACCTGTTGGCCGTGAGTGGCGACCCGTGATGCTTAAGGATAGAGCCCAGGTGGATGAGCAGTTCATGACATGCAATACTCTACTTCGGCCCTATCTTGGGCTAGACGGGCGGTCGGAGAGGCCCCCTCCGATCAATCGGCTGGTCACGTCAAACCCTAGCACCTATATGATTGTCCCAACCCTATTGCCCTTATGGCAAGCCCCAACCCCTTTTTATCATATGGGTGCTAGAAGGCGGTGGCTGCGGGTCTACATATCCTGAGAATGACGTTAAACTTTATCTGATGGTGAGGTTCCAGTTCTGGAGGTTTGGGGAATGTGGAGCACCCCTTCATCACCATTGCTCTCTGGTCCACTCTGACCCGGGGTGGTAGTACCTGTTAGGGTCCCATCTATGGGTTAAATAGAAAAATGTATTTATAAAAAAATTGTATTATCCATTAAGAATTGATTTATTTCAAAACTTTATCGGCATTAAATGACCCACTGAGGTTGATATGCCGTAAAACACAACAAACAAACAAACAAACAGAAATCCAACAAAAAACAGGGTCATCAATATTCTCATAAAAAATCACAGATGACATGATACTATTATACTTGGTAAAAAGTTTAATACTAGGTTGATCAAAAAATATCGAGACTTAATATCTGAATTTGAAAGAGTCCCTGTAACGTAGTAGTTAAAAAATAAATTAAACGAAAAATTTTATTATCACTTTAACTCAACAAGCAATTAAGACCTGAATTGAAAGTTTTGTCATATGTACAAAAAATTTTTCTGAAAAATAAAATTATGTTTCAAAACACTCATGGGTTTAGGGTTACATTTTTAAAAATAATACTCTAAATGTAAAAATTTCAAAAACTTCTAAATTAAACGAATGTTGTCATACGCGAATTCTTAGCGAATTTCTTTAATTTGATAAGAAATTTGCTAAGTTCTATACTGACAACATATTGTATAACTGATAGGGTACCTATAAATTGTGTACGACAGTGTAGTTAAATCAAACTAACGGTTTTATGGAAAATGCAGGGATTTTGATAGACAAGAATTAAACTTGTATCTGACCGCTTCGCTGATTCCTCAGAGCTAACGAGAGAAAGTTAGTTTAGAAAAATCAGTTGTGACTGGGCGACAGGACGAGACGGGTAGCAAAATGGCGTTTCTCGTCCAAATAGTCATTTTCTCACACGTGTAGGTTTTGGGCTTAATATTAGAATAAAAGGCGTCTATGAAAAAAAGAAAGTCTTGTGTTCGTTAATAAAAAACAAACAACGGACCAAGACGCAAAAGACTTCCCAAGATCAAGATAAAAATTCTAACAAGAAACCCAAGAAGAGCAACCACTCAGAGATAAACAGATCCAGCTATGTAGACAATAGAATAGAGGATTGGACTCTCATATATACTGGCCTTGTGTCTGACTTAACAAACTTTTGTAAATGAATACAAAACGAACGTAATGAGAGCGAGTATCAATGTGATTTCGCAAATATTTTTAGTATATGTTATCCCTACTGGGTAGGAAAGTATCCAAATTTAGAATATTAAATTTCCCATACATCACTCGAGTCGTGGAGAGACACAGATGCATATATAGCTAAACCTTTCTGCTGACAATTCGATGCTCTAACCCGTAAGCTATTTCTGTATGAATATTTATTTGCATGTTTATTTTCATTTTATATAGCAAAAAAAAAACAACAAAAAAACAAGAAAAACTAAACAAAAAACAAAGAAGAAAAAATAAAAAGAAAAGAAAAGAAAAAAATGAAAATCGAATCTTTAAGGAACCACTTCAGTCTCCAATCTTGTGACAAATGTTACTTAGGGCTTCCGGACATGCGCAAAACATCAGTACTCGGCTTCCGGACATGAGCAGAAAATTAGCTTTTGATGTAGAATCCTTAAAAAATCGTTGGAAAAACTGTCTCAATATAGCATAAAAAAGAAACCATATAATATATATAAAAAAGAAACCTTTGAAAATATGAATAAAAAAATAAGAAATCCTCCCACGTTTGGATGTTTCGTTTTAAAATGTCCTCCATAACGACGACTGTCACAAAATATGAAGATTTAGCTCAGGTAGACAGAGAAGGGAAGCAAATTCAAGAGGTCTGTGGCTGCTTTCACGCTCTAAAGAAGAATGACTCGTTACCATACACTCATCCCATTCTTAAGTAGTTTGTATTATGCTCTTCATAACAAAAACTACTTAACACTAATCTGAATTTAATAGTGAAGCTCAAATTCGGGAGCTCGATCAGCTGCAAAAACTTGAACACATCAAAGTCTTTTTGAAGAAGTTACAGCGTAAGTATTTACTCAACCCGTTCGCCACGGGCAGGATATGACACAAAGTCGCCAGTATTTTTTTCTTTTGATCTGATAACAGACAGACTTCCTTTTTTTATATATATTTCTTTATCTTTCTCTCCACCTCCTCACCAGAAGGGGAGTCTTCCGTTTTCCTTTTTTCTTTTATATATTTCTTCATCTTCTCCCTGCTTCTTGGCCGGAAGATTTCTCTTCCGTTCTCCCTCTTTTTATATATATATATATATATATATATATATATATATATATATTTCTTTATCTTTCTCTTTTGTCTCTTGACTGGAAGAAGAGACCTGGGTTGCTTACAAACGACATCTCAGGACACTCGAGAGATTCCATCAGAATTGCCTTCGCAGGATTTTAGGGATAGAATGGTTGTCATTTACACCATACACCACAATACTTGAAAGATGTCAACTGCCTAGTATTGAGTTTGATCCTTAGATCTCATCTTTGCTGGTCTAGTCATCTAGTTCGCATGAACGATTGCCGAATCCCAAAACTATTTTACGGGGGGAAATCTCAACTGGCAAACGTCGTCAGTGCAAACCCAAACACTGCTATTGCTGTGGAGGACTGGGAGAAGCTAGCTTTTAATAGACCTGGCTGGAGAGCCACCATCTGCCTGTCTGTGGAAGAATTTGAGTCCAACTGAATTAAACACCAAAAATTGAAGCGGGCTATTAGAAAGGGTGATTTTCAGCCCAGAAACAGTCAAAGTGGAGAAGTTCCAACATGTAGTTTATGTGCAAGAGTATGTCTCTCCAGGGCTGGCCTCACTATTCAGTTCTAATGGGTCTGCAAAACGACCTTGCTAACCATTACACCATGATGTGACGTACTTTTACCAGCGTATCTGACAATTGCAACAGATCTGTGTTCAATTTCAAATGCCTCACAATGCAGAAATTCTGAGAATTATACTATTTTTCGTTTTCAGTTTTTTTTCCGAATCATTTATAAGAGTCATTATCGATAAACAGTGTTTGTTCAAGATCAGAGTCTTATTTTAACCAACAAGTCACTGTCCCTAAAACAAATTATGATGTCAAATCAATATATATATATATATAATATATATATATATATATATATATATATATATATATATATACTTAAACAAAAGGCAAGTCTCCTGTGTAACGATTTTATTGATCTTTTCAAGCTTTCTGGCAACTTTTGTATATTTTGATGGAATTCTTGGATTAGTCCGACGAAGTTCATATCCCGAATACTTCGAAGTGCCATCATCAGTTGCCCAAATACACACACACACACTCACAAACACACACACACACACACTCTCTCTCTCTCTCTCTCTCTCTCTCTCTCACACACCACACACACACACACACATACACACACACACACACATATATATATATATATATATATATATATATATATATATGGGTAATTTCATGTCAAATCATCAAGGCCATGTCACCCACCCCCTTCAGTTTTTCTGAAATTTTGTACAGGTGTGTACTATATATTATCCCTATAAGCTCTAGAACTCATTTTACAAACAAAAATAGATTACAAAAAGTCGCCATTTTTTTGCCAACCCCACCAAATTTGAAAAGCTGAAAATCGATATAATTTCGCCTATTTTTAGAACTGGAAGCTCAAATTTTGGGGATAGTCTATGTTAACATAGACTACAACTAGAAACAAAATTAAGAAAAATTGAAGCGGGTGGATGACAATTTTACTTTTTTCTGGATGATTTGACATAGAATTACCCAACTATTGAATAAGAAAATAGTCATAAATAAGTTGTAATGTTTGGAATTGGAAACTCAAATTTTGGGGAATGTCTAACTTTAACACTGTCCACACCTGTACAAAATTTCAGAAAAATTGAAGAGGGTGGGTGACAATTTTACTTTTTTCTGGATGATTTAACATGGAATTACACATATATATATTAACTCAACCCTTATATATGTTTATTGTTTTTTTTTGTATTTTGAAGCATTGGAAAAGAAGAAAAACAAACAAACAATAAAAAAACAACAAACAAACAAAAAACAGATTTTTAATATTCAACTGTTGTTCTGTCCCTGATTTGATTAATTCCGATATTTCGAGTGAACCTTCACCCCTATTAAACATCGGGTATATAATCGAGGGAGAGTTCAGAGTTCAGAGAGAGATAGAGATAGAGAGAGAGAGAGACTTACATTAGTGAGGTAGTGAGGATGGATTTACTTTATCTAGTTGAGTTCTTCTCTGTTCTTAATTCTTCTTAATTCTTCTAACTTCCGGGCTGATTTCCTCTGGGTTGATTTCAGTTGGCCATTGTCTTAACATCTTATTATAATGGAGATTGTGTGTTTTTCTGTCTGTAACCGAAACTATATTCCTACTCAAGTCACAATTCTCTTAGTTATTGACATCACATTCTCCATGATTTTATTTTTATCTAAACCTCAATTATTAATAAAATTGTCTTACATTATTAATACTACTAACTATGTCTACATACTGACAACATGCAATTATATTTATATATACAACAAAATAGCGGTTTACAGTGTGAACTGGAAGGCTAATTTGCATATTAATATTAAAAAGTCGAATTTAATAAATATGTGCTTAGTATTATTAATTTCTAACTGTTTGGTTTTATTTTAATGAATATAAGCAAAAATCTCTTCAATAAATCTTAAATGAAATCCATTAACAAGATAAAATAACTGTCATTTTATTCTTTACTTCCTCTTATAACTAAATACTTAAATTAGAAAAAATAACAATGAAAGACGAGAGTGATGGAAGAGTAAGTTTCAGTTGTTCCATTTTGTATTATACTCCCTCTGTTTCAAATCTTTTATTATACTCCCTCTGTTTCAAATCTTTTTATCTGTATTCTTATTTAGTTTCATTAGCCTTTCTAATTTAATACAATATTTTATTACATTAAAACTTAAATACTTGCACCCGGAGGGTGCATATATTTGCTAGTTCATTTAATAAATTAAAACAAGATTTGGCCTTTTCTTGATCAAGTTTATTAGCCCATAATTCCATCAATTCTGTGCGGATGAGATGACCCGAGCGAGAAAGACTATCACGTCTTTCCCTTCCAAAGCCCGGGCCGAATCTAATCCAACTCTGACTATCTAACACGTTATGGCGCATGAGATTCCGCACCTCTAAGGGTCAAAGGGTTATTAATAATTAGCATATTTTCAATGAACACCTTGATTCTAAATCTGACAGACCTGGATTTGATTCTTAGCTACAGGGTCTGTTCACAATTTATGATTCCCATAAATTGTAACACTTTGCATAATGTGGCTAATGGTCCAGTTGGATAGATGTCGCAACGGTTACAAGGGTTGACTTAATACAGATCTAAGTGAAAATCATCTCTAGGTTGCAGGTTCAAATCTAACCAACGGCGATACTAACATAGAATACTTAACACTACTTAACACTTGCACCCGGTCATGGTTAACGGAATGAGAACAGTCTACCCTCGTGGATTGAATAAAGGGTTCGGTAGAAGTTACGTGAGATCTCCCGATTACGGCTTCAGAGGACGTGAAGATTCCCGAGTTCGAGAATAATATAATAGCATATTTCTACTCTTTCAAATTAAGCCAAGAATGATCGAATAAGAATGATTCCTTTTTGTATTGGATGTGCTGTTTTCTTATTTATTTGTTTTTCTCAAAATCTTTTTGGCTGGGTGATTAAAAGTTACTCAGTTTTTAAAACAGAGTTTTGGAATTTCTTTTGTGAAAAATTTTTGGCTTGGCAATAATTATTTAGTATTTTTTTTTTTCTGTACTAATTCTATTCTCTAATTTATTTTTCTCAAAATACCTTTTTTGGCTGGGTGATTAAACATTGCTCAATTAGATTTTCAGACTCAAATTTTGGAATGGATTTAAAAAAAAATTTCTTTGACAACACATTCTTTGCTTGACTTCAAGATAATTATTAAAAAAGAAAAAAAATTCCCTCTCCGGCCTCCACTCCCCACCCCACCTGACTTTATTTGGGGCTTGTTTACTTTTTCTTTCTATCTCGCTTTTCTAAATTTTTATCATCTGAGGAGCAACCTAATATTGAAATGTCAACCCCTACTGCCTCGGCTTCGACTCAAATTGTCTTTCTGCTTCCGACTAACCAAAACATTTTGGTCTGAAATTCTGAAAAATAGATATTGTTATTATTTGTCTGTATTTTTAAAAAGAGGTTTGATAATTAGTATTATTTCGATCAATCGGACTATTGGCCTCATCTTTATTGTTATCTGTACAACGTTGCGGATGATGTGCTCTCCGGCCTTCTTCAGGTATTTCTTGTCGGACTCAGGAACCTTTTCAAACTCGGGAACCTTCTTGCCATAATCAGGAGTCATCACGGAACAAGAAGGTTCATCAAAGTCTTGGTCATGTTACTCCCCAGCCATATTCTGGTATATTTACTTTGGAATCACCATCAACCATCCATTATGATATTTTCCATATAAATTCAAAGAACCCCCACCCCATAATGAATTAGTCATGTTCACCCCTAGTTATTTTCTGTAGACAAAGAATAAAGACAAGACAAAGAGTCTATACAAAAATAAATTTGGTCAAACAAAATTCAGACAAGAACAAACAAGAAAGTACACCCTTTACTTTAAATGTAAAAAGCCCTCAGATACCAATTCCTTTATGTGTGACTCGTGTACTAGTTATAGATCAGATCAACAATTCCAAGCACCCGTATCATGAAAAACCAGTACAACCTGCTATTTGGGAATAGTCACCACCCAACTAACCCCATAAAAGACCCAGGG
>CM042160.1:6075964-6100964 GCA_023376005.1 Doryteuthis pealeii
GCTCATCGTTGCTTAACTTCGGTGATCTAATGGGAACCGGTACGTTCACCCTGATTTGACCAAAAGCTTTTCGGCATAAAAATAACCCAAATATTGACATGCCGTAAAATTCAACCAACCAACCAACCAACCAACCATGAATCTCAGTTATTGCTTATTTATGACTATTTTCTTATTCTATAACTTTTATTAAATTTTATTTTCTAAACTATCCAACGCCTACCAGTTAAAGCCTCCAATGAACTCAGGCCCCTGACACTCCTTCCGACCAGAGAAATTAGGTATATGTGTTCTATACCCTTCTAACATACTTGGATATATATATATATATATATAAGAGAGACAGACAGACAGACAGACAGACTAGAGATTATATTTGATGATAGGCGGTCTTACTTGGTAACTTCTCCTTACTGCTTCTTCGTCTAGGTCGTCTAACTTGTCTGGCCGTCATTTTCTCTGGACTGACTTCTATTCAGGGCTTCTGCTGGGGGTTGATTTTCTTTGTTAATTCTTCCAACAGGGTTGGAAATTGCTTGTTTTAACATTTAATCAATACAACACAACAAGGTTGTTTCTTGATCAAGTTTTATTTTTCCCAGCCCATGATTCTGTGAGTTGCGAACCCTAAGAGGGAATTTCTCTCAAAGAGTACCGGCTCGAACCTGACTAACTAATCAAAAGGTCACTAACCGTCCATAACCAGCGAGTAACTTTCCATAGGACCCAGTCATTTTAAATCAATGGACCTTAATTCAAAATTCTAACTACAGGTACGCTCATGATTTATGATTGCTCATAAGTTATTTTACATATGCTGAATGAATAAAAGAAAAATGTTTTCGGCATAAAATAACCCAATAAGGGTTGACAATCCGTAATACCCAACCAATCTCAGTTACTACTTGTCTATGTCTGTTTTCTTATTCAATAGTTGGATAATTCCATGTCAAAATCACCTAGAAAAAAGTAAAATTGTCATCCACCCGCTTCAATTTTTCTGAATTTTTTTCTAGTTGTAGACTATGTTAACATAGACTATCCCCAAAATTTGAGCTTCCAGTTCCCAAAATTGGCAAAGTTATGTCGATTTTTAGTTATCCAAATTTGGTGGGGTTAGCGAAAAATGGCAACTTTTTGTAATCTATTTTTTTCTGTAAAATGAGTTCTAGAGCAACAACAGATAAAAATAGATTACAAAAAGTCGCCATCTTTCGTGACACCCAACCCAAATTTGGAGAGTTATGTTGATTTTAAGAATCAACATGACTCCGCCAATTTTTAGAATTGGAAACTCACGTTTTAGGGATTGGCTAACTTTAATATAGTCCATACCTGTACAAAATTTCAGAAAAATGTTAACAAATTTTTGCAAAATGTTGTAGCTTTGGTTCTGAGCAAATATCAAGCTATCTTTTTGATACAAATAATGTTCAATATATATGAAATAATAATTGAAAAAAATTGTTGTCCTAGACGCAGTGCCACATTGAGATTCTGATCTTGCTATGAAAAATTCTGAAATCAGTAATAACTTAATATTGGATTACTTTAAGACTTTATTGATAGCATTCTTGGATTCCTTGAGCAAAAATGCTTTTATAAACCAATGTTTAGCAGTAGGGAAGCTATAGAACTCATTTTACTTTGGGGCCAAAATTCTTTGAATGCTAAACGCGTTGGATATGCATTCTTCAAACGTTCCGTTATCAAAAGTGAAAATAGCCCGTATCCATCTAATTACTAGCGCCATTTGACTAAAAAAGATTACAAAAAGTCGCCATTTTTCGCGACATCCGGCAAACCTGAAGAAATAAAAATCGACACATCTTCGCTAATTTTTGAAATTGGAAGTTCAAATTTTGGGGACAAAATTTCAGAAAAAATAAAAGGGGGTGGGTGACATGGCCTGGATGATTTAACATGGAATTATTCAGCTTTTATTAAATTTTATTTTATAAACTATCCAACGCCCACCAGTTAAAAGTGAACGTAGCTTTTGATTTATAGCTTTACTATTATGGTAATCTCTGATTTTCATGCAACATACATCAAAGTATCCTTCTCTCACTTTGTTTATTCGTTTAAAAAAATCCAATCTTGATATATCATTCATATTTCACGGACTCAGTTCTAGAACCGCCCTGTCGGCTGGGGCGTTAGAATGCACCGACTGCACCTCTGCAAAGGGGTAAAACTCCCCCAATGGGGCCACCTGTGGGTGGCGACCCGTGATGGTTAAGGATAGAGCCCAGGTGGATGAGCAGTTCATGACATGCAATACTCCACTTTGGCCCTATCTTGGGCTAGACGGGCGGTCGGAGAGGCCCCCTCCGATCAATCGGCTGGTCACGTCAAGCCCTAGCACCTATATGATTTTCCCAACCCTATTGCCCTTATGGCAAGCCGCAACCCCTTTTTATCATATGGGTGCTAGAAGGCGGTGGCTGCGGGTCTACATGTCCTGGGAATGACGTTAAACTCTATCTGATGGTGAGGTTCCAGTTTTGGAGGTTTGGGAATGTGGAGCACCCCTTCATCACCATTGCTCCCTGGTCCACTCTGACCCGGAGTGGTAGTACCTGTTAGGGTCCCATCTATAGGTTAAATAGAAAAATGCATTTATAAAAAAATTGTATTATCCATTAAGAATTGATTTATTTCAAAACTTTATAGGCATAAAATGACCCACTGAGGTTGATATGTCGTAAAACAAAACAAACCAAACCAAATCAGTTCTAGAAGAAGTGAGATCTCATTTATTTCTATGCTTATAAAATATGCTAGTATATTCTTGCATAAGATATAAAAGTTAATCTCCAAGGTGACTGATTGTCGTTTTATTGTACAGAGCATAATCCAAAAAGCACATGACAATGACAGAAGAGATTTAACATAAATTTAGTCTTCTTTTCCTTTTGACGTGAGAATTCCAGCCAAATCCCTTCGCATAAAATTCGCCAATGAATTATTCAAGTCGCCTCGAAAAAAATATTTCTAGCAATTACACGACTGAATAGTTTATTGTCGTTATTCTGTCTTCTGTCCGGCAAAAGTCATCCGAAAAATTTTGAAATCTTGGATATTTTTATGTTAATAGATGTTTGATGCTTATGTACATCCATAGTATTATAGATGGATCTAAAATAACGGTAATTGACGGCATTCTTGAACTTTCTCGACCGTTTCACTTTTATTTAGGTTTTGTTTTTCGGAGCGGTGACTGAATAGTTTATTGTCGCTATTCTGTCTTCTGTCGGCCAAAAGTCATCCGAAAAATTTTGAAATCTTGGATATTTTTATGTTTATAGATGTTGATGCTTATGCCCATCCATAGTATTATATATAGATGGACCTAAAATAACGGTAATTGACGGCATTCTTCAACTTTCTCAGCCGTTTCACTTTCGTTTAGGTTTTTTTTTTAGTAGTGTTCAGTAAATTAACATACCTTAACAAATAAGACAATTAAACCATATATAGGTTTGTACAATACTTTATAATGACGCCGATATATCATTAGGACATTTTTATTTTGCCAACGTAAGCTGGAAACTATCAGAACACTCCACCGTACACTGGTTAGGGTTAGGGTTAAGGTTAGATGTTAGGCGCTGGACACTGTCGGAGAAATAAGCATGAACTGAAAAGTCATGCGAATAATGTTGAAATCTTGGATGTTCTTATGTTAATAGATATTGATGCTTATATCCATCCATAGTATTATAGATGGATATAAAAGAACATTAATTGATGGTACTCTTTCTCTGCCGTTTCATTTTCGTTATTTTTTGAGAGGTGGTCAGTAAATTGTTGAATCTTAAAAAATAAGGACACTCTTGAAGTTTCTCGACCATAGAAGTGGTGTTCAGTAAATTTTTATACCTTAAAAATAAAAATCATTATCCGATAGTGTTACATAATTCGTGGGTTTCCTACAAATTATTACTGTACGTGTAAGTAAGTAAAGTCGTCGGGGCGGCCTAATGTCGGTATCAGCCAATCAGTGAGGGAGTCTATCCCCTTTTCACTGGCACTAGACAAAGGAGATTGTTTTTGCGTCTGAGGTGGAGCGCCACACCTACCATCAGCTCCTTACTTTACCGCACAGATCCCTGTGCTACTCATATGCTGAGTCGGCGAGGACCGGTATCGAACTAGGAACCTTGTGGTTTCTAGCCGAACGCTCTAGCGACTGAGTTACCCGACCCTAGAAAATGATTGACAAGCTGTTCACCTGTCGCTGACCTGTGCACCGATTTCTGATTGGCTGAAGGAAAGGCGTGTGAAAGGGAAGAGACTTAGTTAGATGTTGGCCGTTAGTCAAAGGGACTAGACGTGATATGGTTATAAAACCCTTCTAGGCTTCGAGTTTTTAATAGAGACGGCTTGTAAAATAATCAAGACTTGCTTCATTATTACAAAACAAAGAAATGAGACCGAGAACTCGGCCAAGCAATAGGAAGGAAACCCAGAAGAAGATAGCCGCTGACGAAATCGACCCACATAAGAACTCATCTTCTCCCCCCTCTCTCATAATTTATATACCCGATGCAAAAAGGCTATATAACAATAGATAAGTTTGAACAATACTTTATATATTTACCAAACCCCTCCGCACGAGCAGGATGTGACACAAGGTCAATTTCTTAGGCGGAGTTTAACAGGTTTAAATTCAGAGTTTTCCTTCTCCTAGACTGGTTACCTAGTCATGATTAAAGGACCCAGTCTGCCCTACTATTTACCCATAGCTGGAGGGAGAGTAGGGTTCATACCTTTCCCAAAGGTATTAGCGCAAAGTGAAATGCAATTACCACATTTGAACCATACTTTATAGTGAGGTAACTATATCATTATTTTTAAAATTTTATTTTGACAACATAAGATCCTGCCACAAAACTGCTAAAATTACTTAGAAGTGTCATAGAGATCCGAGGTGACTTGCTTTCTTTCCCTCGTGTAAAACCAAAAATTACGTTTGATATGTAGAAAAGTCGCTAAGAGTAAAATAATATTCTGAACAAATACTTGTTAAGAAGGACGCACAAGACTGTCTCACCAGTGTTATTGCTGTCTTCGACAATTACTAATTAATAAAGAAAGAAATTGAGAAAGTTACGAAGTATCCTGAACTAAAAGTTATATTATTATGAATGTGAGTTGTCAGTACCAAGATTATTCCCATACTCATTGATGCATTATTGTTACATAATAATTGGATCCCTAATACATTTTTAAGGTAGTGTAGAAATCATCATGGCGATCAGTACAGCTGATGGCCTTGAGAGTGAGTGACAATGCTTGACCTCACTCTGACCTTGCCTTGCGGGAATGGATCGTGAGAACCGGAACCCTGATAGAAGGCCCTCTTCCGGTTTAAGGATACTAAGTAAGTAAGAGTGAGTTAGAACTTAGAAGTCGAGCTAGCAACATGTAAGCCTCATCTGCGCAGATTGTCTGGGTGGGGATTTGGAATAAAGTAACATCAACATAAATCGAAGTCTTGTGTTTATTACTAAAAACTAACAATGACACAAGGCTTCTGATAAGAAGTGATCCCCAACCGAAACCAGACCCGGAATCCTCAATAGAAGACCAGACGAGACCTTAGAAGATATACCAGACCAAGATAGATGATAGACGATCAGAAGCAAAGCCGGCCAGAAGAATAGACGATAGAGTAAGAGTAAGAAGGTATATAACGTTATATGCTGATTTGTTTTGTGAAAAGACCAGTATATAACATTATTTTTGAATACTGTATTTGCCTTTACGTTATTTCAAAATTATGACCAGCGTGACAACCATAGAAGGAATTAATAGGAATTATGTAACAAGATGAATGTTTTATTTTAAATTAACGTAAATTGATGACCAGACTGAGTTGCAAGAAAATGGGACCAAAAATTTAAGATAAAAACTAGCAGTTCAAATTATTATTATTATTATTATTATTATTATTATTATTATTTCAGTTTTTGTTGTTTTGTTATCACCAGCGTTGGAGAATCTCCTTAGGTCTTCAGGACTCTACACAATATTCTTGCTGATTTCAATAATACTATTGTCTGACACTGTGAAGTATGTTTTAGTTCAAAATGTTTAAGAATAGGCTAAACATTGGTTTGTCACTACGAGTTTGAATAAAATAAAAACAGTCCATGGGGTAGAAACATACTGACTCTTCGGTAATGAAAAAGGTTTCAGGCGCAGAGATCAGAAAAGAATGTCATGCTGGCAATATTCTAGTACATGAAAGGAGTCATCAATATTGATTTCCTTGAAAAAGGTTCATCTGTAAGCAGTGCTTCCTATTGCCAATTCCTTAGGCAAAATTGAACTTTATTTATTGATATTCAGTTGATGTAATTTCCTCAGACGTGTCGATATAAGCTCCCCTTGGACATTGGGCAAGTAAAACTAAGTCATAAGTTTTACTCTATTTTATTCTATACCAGGTTATAAGGTTGGTAGGTATTCTTGTAAAAATACCAAGAAAATTTGGTAAAGTCTTGGAGGAAATTTTAAAGCAAAAAATTAATACAGATAATTCACAGTTATATACATTTACCAGCCCCTCCGCACAAGCAGGATGCGACACAAGGTCAATTTCTTGAGCGGAGATTAACAGGTTTGAATTCAGAGTTTTCCTTCTCCTAGACTAGTTACCTAATCATGGTTAAAGAGCCGAGTCTGCACTGCTATATACTCATAGCTAAAGGGAGGATTGGATTCATACCTTTCCCAAGAGTATTAGCGCTAAGTGAAATATAAACAGCTTCATCCAGGTATTGAACTCGGGTCGACGAGTCCACTTCCTAAGACTCTAACCATTAGACCATGCACCTCCATAATTCACAGTTATATGTCATCAAGTATTCCTATCAAATACGAATCTTATAAACATTAATAGAAAGACAGAATTAAAGGCAGATATTGACAGAAATAAATTTTTAAAAAACCCAAAAACTTAGAATGATAAAAACAAAAAGGAAATAATAAAGATTCTTAATGAAAAATAAAAAAATAAAAAAACGTGAAAGAAATATTAAAAATTTGATAAACCAAAGTAGAAATAAGCATTCCTTTTATTAAATGTGAGCGCAACTTGCTTCTGGTATTAAATTGTTTCCTGTAGTGCACAATTTTGGACTCAAAATCTAATCAACATTGTTGATGGGTCAGAAACTATTCACTATGTTTAATTTTAAAGCTCTGAAATGCATAGAGAAGAAAAGTAATTGCAATAATCTCTTATGGGACATGAACACTTCAAATAAAAATGCTCACAGTAGTTATTTAAAAGAACACGTGAGCATACCAAAAAATAACAAATAGCTAAAAATGGCACAAATTATAGAGAGATTACCAATGGGGTCTGCAGTTAAATCAATACAACAAGAGAACATGTCTGCTTCATCATTAACAAATTAATTAATCTCAGTAGCCATTACTACTGAATATTAAATTTAATGGACCATAGAGTGTACTCTAACATGTACTATCATTATATGCGATGGTTGGGTCACACCATCCTCATGCCTGCAGACAGACTCCACCGTAAAATACTTTATGGTGATCTCGCAGATGTGTTGCATATCGTGCCACGGAAGAAAAATCTTCCGGTAAAAAGACAAAGAGAAAGATAAAGATATATATATAAAAAAAAAGGCAGAACGGAAGAGAGGTCTTGCGGTCAAGAAACGGGGAGAAGATGTAGAAATATATATATATATATAAAAAATGAAAACGGAAGCGGGGTCTTCCGGTGAGGAGGCGGAGAGAAAGATAAATAAATATATATGTCCGTTATCAGATCAAAAGATAAAAAGATTCATGGGCATATTTTTCGTATATAAAGGTTAGTGGATCTCGAAGGCCAGTCAGTCCCCAGCAAGCAGCCGTGAACGTAACCTCGTCGCCTTCCGTCTTCAACCACCCTCCAAATCACCCGGGCATTTTCATTGTGAACACTCGTCGCCCCTCACCACCCACACAGACGGGTCATATTTTTATATACATGTGTCTGTGGTTTTATTGAAGTCTAGTAGTCGGCTATACAACAGATTGTACGCGGAGGACAGGAGGCCCTCAAAAGCGGTTCAAATACAATATTAAGACAACGTTGAATAAATGCACTATCACACCATCAAGTCTTAAAGATCTGGCCTCCAATAGACATGGTTGAAGAGATGCGTGCCGCACAGGAGCTGAGCGGCTCAATATCGAGTTTAACAGGGCCGCAGAACAGCGACGTCTTAATCGTCATGAACCACCAAATGCAGATGGGAATTTCCCTACCAATATGTGTGACCGCATCTGCAGGTTCAGAATTGGACTAACTAGCCACCTGGGGGTCCGTAATTTTTGATGATATGAAATGACGTCATCGTCGTCAGCGATAGACTTCTAAAAGGAAAAGAAGGGATCATTGTAGGTCAGTGTACCTAAAATTAATGACAATCATGAGGTCCTCCACATTCTCCAAAACTAGAGCCTCACCATCAGATGCTGTTTAGTGTCATGCCCAAGACAGCCCATTGGGGGAGGAGTCTTAAACCTTTGCATATATATATATATATATATAGAGAGAGAGAGAGAGAGAGAGAGACAGACAGACAGACAGACAGACAGAGAGAGACAGAGAGACAGTGAGATAGATAGATAGATAAAAGGGTATGAAAACACACAATGTTGTTAAAATGAATATATGTTTATATTATCTAATTATCATTATGCTCTGATGATGATTTTTATGAATCGAAATATTGCCAATATTAGCAATGAAAATGATATAAAAAATATATTCATTTTAACAACATTGTGTGTTTTCATACCCTTTTATCTATACATATACCATCGGATTCATTTCCTTACTGTTAACTCATATACATACAGATATAATTAGAGTAGTCTAAACCCCGTCAACAGGGTAGAGCAATTATTTTATGACAGCAGCGTCTAGAGAGATGAAAAACTTGAGAAAAATATACAAGATGCGTAACATGATAAGGTAGTAACACATTGTTAGATTATAGACGCATAGGCTTGTACGCTATTGCTGCCACTCTCCGGTGTAAATAGCTACAGCCCAATGACAGGCATAGCAACTTCTGGCTATGCAAACTGAAGGTTTTCCTTCAAGGTATATTCTCTTAGATCTAGATACCTACAAGTCAATAAAGGTTTGTATAGAAGGAGGAAAATAGAGGGGGAAAATAGATATTTGCTTCAACAAGTTCCTGCTAAGGGGGGGGGACCAAAAAAGAAGCGAGTTCATTGTCTTCTCGCAGGCCAAACTTTCTTTTGGTCAATACAGTCTTCGACCAGCAGCTAAAATGCCGCCGCCGCCGCCGCCAAAATAATATTTTCTGAATGCCGTCTCACGTAAGCCGAAAGCTTCTCTGCTCGTCACCCTGCTCGCTTTGGTTATTTATCAGCATATTACTCAAACATCCGGGCACATCAGTCGAACCTCGCGTCCGTCCAGTTCCTAAATCGCATTTGTTTTCGCATGCGAGAGGACGCAGGTTCGATCCCGGCAGGCAAGACAATGTCTTACTCTTTTTCCTTTCTCATTCACCGTCATAGTTTGTAGGTGGAGCTTCCTTCTCCAGGTGCCAAATGAAGAATGGTAATTTTGGGATTTAACTGTAACTCTTTAGCCGACTTTACCAACTTATATAGCCGAATTCTTAGGAAATGCGTGGTGTAATGGTTAAACTCATGGATAATCGACTCGTCGCCCCGAGTTCAAATCCTGGACGTGGTAATTGCATTTCACTTAGCGCTAATACCCTTTGGAAAGGTATGAATCCTACTCTCCCACCATCTATAGGTAAATAGTAGGGAAGACTGGGCTCTTTAACCTTGGTTAGGCAACCGGTCTAGGAGAAGGAAAACTCTGAATTCAAACTTGTTGAACCCCGCTTAAGAAATTGACCTTGTGTCGCATCCTGCTCGTGCGGAGGGGTTGGTAAATATATATATATATATATATATATATATATATATATATAGCCGACTTCTTCATGTTATTCTGTTCTCCTTTAAAACCATATACCGAGTGAGCAGTGTATAACATGTCAACGAACCAACTAACACGATACTACCAACCAGAGTGTGCCTTACCATAGCCTGAGATGATTCGGCCACGCGGTCTACTCTCTCCAACAAGCAGGTACAAGAATATTGCAAAACTCTTAATGCTTCCTAGTAGTGAAATTAACGCAGTGAACGTTTTCACCAAAATATTTAAAAAGAATTGGGCACATAGCGTAGTGTGTAAAGACAGTGCTAAGTGACAGTTATCTCTAGGCTGCAAGTTCAATCCTGGTCAAGGGTGACAGTAACGTAGAATAATAATAAACACAGCTTAACAATTGTACCCGAGCTATGGTTAGCGGAATGAGAACAGGATACCCCCGTGGATTGAATAAAGGGTTGGTTTCAAAGTTTCGTGATGGCTCCCGATTACGACAAGAAGTTTTCCAAGTTCGAAAAGAAGGTTCCCGAGTTCTAGAAGGCTCCCTAGATCGACAAGAAATACCTGAAGAAGGCCGGAGGGCACATCGTCCGAAACATTGTACAGATAACAATAAAGATGAGGACAATAGTCCGAATAATCCAAATAATACTAAAACAATGAACATTAATATATTCTTTAAAAAAGATGACAAAATACAATGTAATTTGAAGGCAAATATCTATGTTGTAACTAAAAGTGCACATGTATATAAGTTTGGCTCTAGTTGAGACAAACGACGCCAGGTGACCTTGCTATACGGGGGAACTCTTAGAGTAAACTGATTACATGCTTGATAAATCTATTTTACAACAACATGATAAAAAAATCATTGATAATTTTTTTTCCTTCTTTGAGTTTCGGAGAGAAATTCCTGGTGGGCCTTTTGAAAAGAGAAATCATTTTTATGGCCGGATGTGTGCCCTGTTTTTTTTTTTTTTTTTTTTTTTTTTTTAAGCACGGAGAGATGCCCCTGAAAGATTACAGCGATTGATCATAAAGGTTACACGAACGATAATATATATATATATATATATATATATATATATATATATATATATACTCGTGTGATGAACGACTTTTTTAGACCAATTTTTCTCCTAAAAAACACGGGGTCGTTCATTACATGAGATATGTTTTTGGAACGTCGAAACTTACCTAGTTACTAGACCTTACCTTGTAATTCAAAGAGTTCTCGCACAGCCTATAGGTAAAGGCGACTCATCGTTGTGTAGCTAACTTGTCTTGCAGATCCATTACTACTGAATAGCAATGCTGGATGCCTCATACTTCAACCTTGTGTTGAATACTAGTTGGTTGGCTGGTTGGCTGGTTAGTTGGCTGGCTGGCTGACTGGCTAGCTGGCTGACTGGCTGGCTGGTTGCTGGCTGGCTGGCTGGTTGGTTGGCTGGTTGGCTGGCTGATTGGTTGGTTGGCTGGCTGGTTGGCATATTGGCTGGCTGGCTGGCTGGCTGGCTGGCTGGCTTGACTGCTGGGTGGGCGGCTGGGTGGCTGGTCGGCTGGTTGGTTGGCTGGTTGTTGGTCTGTTGGCTGGCTGGCTGGCTGGCTGGTTGGTTTGTCTGCTGGCTGGGCGGCTGGTGGTTGGTTGGCCTGCTGGCTGGCTTGCTGGCTCGTTCACTGGCTGGCCGGTTGGCTGGCTGGTTGGTTTTAATGTCAACCATTATTGGGTTATCTATGACGAAATTAGCTTTTGTTTGTTTGCTTCTTGTTTTTTTTTGTTTTTTGTTTGTAGTTTGGTTGTGGTAAACAGATTGGTGTAGTCAAACATGTAACTCGCTTGTTCGCTGCTTACAGACTTGAGTTCTCTGGTGATTGTAAAAACATTCCCCAGTAGGGATGTATCAATTAATTGTTCACCCTAGACTGACAGCCGATGATGGCCGCAAGGGTAAGGAACGTGGCATACGAAAATTCTGTCGGGTTTTGATCCAGGCTAGAGGTAGCTGTTAAAAAGTCGAGCCGCACTGATGAGAAGTAAACTTTGAAACACGTGTCTGTGGATGACTGAAGCTTCCGCGAATGAGTTTTCTGGGTTACTTAATATTAATAAACCTTGTAGAAGAACAGTAGTAGTACTATTTACCCAATACCTGAGGTATTGAGTGAGGCTCATACCTTTCCCAAAAGTGAACATAATAACGTGACTGGAGTTCGAACTCTCTTACTCCAATATCGCAGTCCATTACGTTACCTACTTCCCCACTGTAGCTTCCTTGGAACTGTTGAAAAAGTTCCATAAATCTGCCGGTAGCTAATTTTAAGTTTCTCGGATGTTTGAACTGACAGGTTTAGTATTGTTAGTGATATCGTTGGTCTTTTTTTAATACCCAGACACAATCAACGTGTGAATATCTTTAAATAAAGGAATCTTAGAAAAAATGTCTACAGTGTGCGAGGCAAAAGTAATAGGCCAGTCAGTCATAAATAAAGATGTGATGTTTCTCTGTGAATATCAAGTGTCATTAATGTGTTTACTCTTGACTTACGAGTAGTCCAACATACGAGTTTTTGAGTCACAATCACTCACTGATTTTTTGTTTGTTTTGTATTAAGAGCTAAAATTTGAGTTACGAGTGAGCTTCTGATACACTTAGGTTAATAAATTCATTAAAAATACTAGCAACAGAAAACACCCCCCGGGCGTCGTAAAAATTAATTTTTGAAAGACATTGCTTGAGAGGGTGGAAGTTAAAAATTTAATGTCAGAGGGTTTGTATCATAAGTAAGACAAATCCTCATATTTATTAAAGGGGTAAAAAAAATAAATAAAACAATTTGAAATGAATACTGAGCCCCGTCCCTCTCAAATAAAATATTGCGTGCATGTAATAATCAAACAATTATTTTGAATATTTTTCCCATCAATTTTACACAAAATCGTAGGTATTTATTTATTTGTAAACTTTTTAGTTAACTTCTTGTTACTGTAAAAAAAAAGGGACGAGAGTAAAAAAACAATTTTTAAAATTGCTTACTCAAATTTTTGGTGTATGTAGCATAAGAATATTGTGACGTAAGCTGTGACGTAGAGCTATGACGTAAATTTTGGTACAGACAGAAATACAGACAATCTCCATTATTAATAGATTAAAGTTTCCAAATTTTTAATGCCAAAGAAAAAAAATTACAAAAAATAAACATTAAAACATACAACAGCACAACATTCATTGGATTCTACGTTTTGTATTTTACAATATTTCATACTATATTTTTTTCTCGTTATTGGACAGCAGTTCAACTATTATTATTAGTTTTTTTAAGCACGGAGAGATGCCCCTGAAAGATTATAGTGATTGATCATAAAGGTTACACGAACGATAATATATATATATATATATATATATATATATATATATATATATATATATATATATATATACTCGTGTGATGAACGACTTTTTTAGACCAATTTTTCTCCTAAAAAACACGGGGTCGTTCATTACATGAGATATGTTTTTGGAACGTCGAAACTTAGCTAGTTACTAGACCTTACCTTGAGATTTAAATTCAAAGAGTCCTCGCACAGCCTATACGTAAAGGCGACTCATCGTTGTGTAGTTGTTAGCTAGCTAGTCTTGCAGATCCATTAGTACTGAATAGCAACGCTGGATGCCTCATACTTCAACCTTGTGTTGAATACTACATGTGGCAAACGGATTTGGATCTGGTCTATACTAGTAGTTACCATCCCAACCGGAGTTGACAGGTTTTAATTCAGAGTTTTACTTCTCCTATACTGGTTGACTAATCAAAGTTAAAGACCCCAATCTGTCCTACTATTTTACCCATAGCTGGAGGGAGAGTAGTTGGATTCATACCATTCCCAAGGGTATTAGCACTGTATGAACTCGTCCAGGATTTGAACCCTGGTCGACGAATCCATTTCCCACGACTCTAAGCAATACACCAGGCACCTTCAATAACTACGTCTGGTCTCTTAGCTACCATTAGGTGATCCGACTGTATCTTAAATCCCAGAAAAACTTATGCGTCGCATTCTCTTGGAGATATTCACCGTTTAGTCTCATGTTGAAAACTTAATTTCTTGCACTATTCTCAGTGGAACACAGGTAATTATTATTATTATTATTATTATTATTATTATTATTATTACTTTATTTACTTATTATTATTTTTTTTACTTTACTTACTTATTATTATTATTTTTAGTAGTAGTAGTTGTTGTAGTAAAAGCAGCATGTGTAGTAGTAGTAGCAGTAGTAGACGTAGCAGTAGAAGCAGTAGAAGTAGTACTAGTAGTAGTAGTAGTAGTAGTTGTGTTAGAAGCAGCAGCAGTATTATTATTACTAGTAGAAGCAGTAGAGGTAGTATAGTAGTGGTAGTAGTAGTTGTGTTAGAAGCAGTAGCAACAGCAGTATTATTATTAGCAGTAGCAGTAGAAGTAGTACTACTAGTAGTAGTAGTAATTGTAGTAGAAGCAGCAGCAGTATTATTATTATTAGTAGTAGTAGCAGTAGAAGTAGTACTAGCAGTAGTAGTAGTAGTTGTGGTAGAGGCAGCAGCAGCAGTATTATTATTAGTAGAAGTAGTACTAGTAGTAGTAGTAGTAATTGTAGTAGAAGCAGCAGCAGTATTATTATTAGTAGTAGCAGTAGAATTAGTACTAGTAATAGTAGTAGTAGTAATTATAGTAGAAGCAGCAATATTATTATTAGTAGTAGCAATAGAAGTAGTACTCGTAATAGTAGTAGTAGTAATTATAGTAGAAGCAGCAGCAGCAATATCATTATTAATAGTAGCAATAGTAGTAGTAGTAGTAGTAGTAGTAGTATCAGTGTCATACTAAACTTCATAATGATCCTCCTCCCTGTTGATGCAATGAAAACCGGCCTATAAGGCGAACAAAACGAAATAAATTGCACTTTATGGCGATCAATCAATGCTGGGAGTTGGTTTAAATGCCGGTTCTCCCTTGGGAATGTGCAGAACAAACTACAATGACGATGGGTGCATGATAGAGCACATTTCATGCATCACTGAACATGGAAGCAGCTGATAATCTGGACACCAGCCGTTCACTTCCGCTTGCTGTACTCTTGGCTTGGCGCTCTAAAACACAACATCGCCCGATCCATTGTAGCCAACAGGAAATTGGCAGCCATTAGATTGGAACGACAATAAGTTTTAACTCCTGATCATTAACGAAGCCAATCCTATTATTTATCGAGCTATCTAACTATGCATATATATATATATATATATATATATATATATATATATATATATATAAGCAACTTGTTTATATATGTGTATACTTATCAGTCCATATCTATCTATCTATCTATCTATCTATTTATCTACCTTGGGCAGTTTGTCTAAAACGCTATACACTGCTGGAGATGTAAAGACGAAGGCATGCGACTTTATATATATATATCAAGCTAACTATGTAATATATATATATATATATATATATATATATATATATATATATATAAAAACAACTTTATGTCTCCTTATCAGTTCATATCTATCTATCTATTTTCTATCTGATTTTGCTCTAATCCCTGATTCTTCTCTCTTTGTCTCTCTGTTTCTCTGTCTCTGTCTCTGTCTCTCTCTGTCTTTCTCTCTCTCACTCTCTGCCTTTCTGTGTCTATCTATCTATTTATCTATCTATCGATCTATCTTGAACGGTTTTTATGACACTCTATACACTGCTGGAAATGTAAAGACGAAAGCATGTAACTATTTATATCGAGCTATCTATGCATATATATATATATATATATATATATATATATATATAATATATATATATATATATATATATATATATATAGGAACAAATGGACATGCTACTATTAACACACTCATTTACCCGGATTTTAATAGCATGTCAAACCCACAAAAACACTTTTATAGTTCTTCTATAATGCTCCCTTTCTAATAATCTATCAACAATTTCTTCAAATAAGAAATTTTCTCCTGACGATGACCTAAGGTCGAAACTAGTTGAGAATAAACAACATACAAGAAATATTCCTGATTGTCCTGATTGATTCCTTAATACTTTTGTTCGTACTATATATATATATATATATATAATATATATATATATATATATATATGCAACTTTATTATTATATGTGTATCCTTATCAACCCATATCTATCTTTTTATCTATCTATCTGATTTTGTTCTAATCCCTGCTTCTATCTTTCTGCCTTTCTGTATCTATCTATCTATCTATCTATCTATTTATCAATTTTGCGTGGTTTGTCTGACGCTCTAAACACTGCTGGAGATGTAAAGACTAAGACATGGGACTTTATTTATATATATATGTATCCTTATCACTTCATATCTATCTATCTATCGATCTATCTATCTCATTTTGCTCTAACTTCCGCTTCTTCTATCTAGCTATCTATCTGCCTCTCTATCTGTCTGTCTGTCTGTATGTATCTATCTATCTATTTATCTATCTTGGACGGTTTTTCTGACACTCTGAAAAGGCATGTGACTTTGTTGATACATGTGTATCCTTATCAGTCCATCCATCTATCTATCTATCTATCTATCTATCTGTCTTCGTCTTACTTGGAGCGTTTGTGTGATCCACTGACCATAGCCAGGGAAGTAAGAACGGATTCATAATTGGGGTTTTCCTGTGGACGACCACACATGGACACACCAGAGTGAGCCGATCAGCAAAGACTTATATTGATCAGCTCTGTGCAGATACTGGATGTCTTGAGGAGGACTTTCCAGGAGCCATGAATAATAGGGAAGAGTGATGAGAGAGATTCATTAGAATCTGTGCAGTTAGTGCAAGATGATGATGATGGTGACGATAATGATGATCTATCTATCTTATTTTGCTATAATCTCTGCCCCCTCTGTTCGTCAGCCCTGTCGGCTGGGGCGTTAGAATACACCGACTGCACCTATGCAGAGGGGTAAGACTTCCCTGTTGGCCGTGGGTGGTGACCCGTGATGCTTAAAAATGGAACCCAAGTGGCTGAGCAGTCCATGACATATAACACTTGTCCCTTACTTAAGCTAGACGAGCGGTCGGAGAGCCCCCCTCTGATCAATCGGCTGGTCACTCCAAACCCTAGCACCGGTATAATTGCCAACCCTATTGCCCTTATAGCAAGTCCCAACCCTTTTTATCATATGGGTGCTAGAAGGTGGTGATCATCATATACTGGGGATGACGTTAAACTCTATCGAGGTTCTAGTTTTGGAAGTTTGGGGAATGTGGAGCACCCGTTTAACACCAATGTACCCTGGTCGGAGTGGTAGTATCTGTAAGGGTTCCATGTATGGTTTGAACAGAAAATTTATTTACAAAAATTCGAGTTTATAATTTTTTTATTCCAAACTATCGCTACAAATGTTTCAAAACGTTGCCGGCATTAAATGACCCACCGTGGTTTGTATGCCGTAAAACAAAATAAAACATTCCTCTGTCTGTCTAGCAGCCTGTCTGTTTCTCTGTTAATCTTTCTATCTATCTTTTGTTCTAGTCAACTATGACAGTGTCGAACAGTGAACAACTAATATTTTAACATTCCTAATTACCATTGCCTTTCTGTCTTATGAGATACTAGAAGCGACTACCCAGCATCACCTGGATAGAGTGTGGCAAAAGTTTGTCTCGCAGATTCATTATTACTGAATCCTAAGTTGGTTTCTAGAAGGAAACCCCATTAAAATTCATACGTAAGAAATACCCTGGGATGATCCGGCCTGGTTAGCCGACAGAAAATAAGTGCACAGTAACTCTGAAAAGGAAAATTAATGTCTCCTATTAAATATACTAAATGCACCTGTTAGAGTCCCATCTATGGGTTGAATAGATTTAAAAATGAGTATAAAAATGAATAATGGCAAAGAGGAATTTGAATTGATGCATATTGCTACCTAATTGTTAGAATTCAAAGTATTCCTTCTCCTAGACTAGTTGCCTCACAAAGTATTAGACCAGTCTAATAAGGCGTGTGCCAGACGGCTACTTTTACATATAGACTCGCCGACTACCATGTGACCAGCAAAGGCAGCCTCTTATCCAATCACAGGCAGTGCTGCTGCTACTGTTGTTGTATTTATACTGGCCTGATTCTGGTCTTAGCTCACTATTGCTTGGATCTTCTTGGACGTCGGAACCAAAGGATACTTACCACAGGACTTACTGACTTACCAAAGGATTGATATAACTCGGGACTTACCTACTTATTTACTTTAAGTTCTTTTACAACTGGCCAAGGATCGTGGCCAGATACTTAACAACTAGCATGAAGGTTTAGTTTCTTTGTTTAATGGCATTGTTCAACCTTCATGGATTACTTAATGCCAAAGCTATCCTAACAGAAGAACAGTAGCAGTACTACTTAACCCATAGGTGATTGGTAAAAAGGATTCATACCTTTCCCAAGGGTATTAGTCTGAAAGGGAACGTAATAGCGTGTCCTGTGTTTAAACTCACTACGATGTCGCAGTCCAGTATGTTAGTAACTGTGTCACGGGGTGTAAAGTGAAACGAAACCAGCCTCATACAGTATTTAAACTATCATATAATGAGGCCATCATATATGGAGGCGCGTAGTGTAATGCTTAGAATCGTAAGAAATGGACTCGTTGTCCGGAGTTCAAATCCTAGACAGGGCTGTTTGCATTTTACATAGCGCTAATACCCTTAGGAAAGATATACTTTAAACTATTATTCTTCTAGCTATTGGAGTGAGTTCTTTAAATTTGGCTAGGTAACCCGTCTAGATGAAAGTGTTGTATACCATTCTCATTACTTCTATTCTTCTTCTGTTCATCTTCTATCTTAGATTCTTCTTCTTGGAGACTTCGTCTTGGTCGGTCGCACTTAACTCATTTCTTCTATATCAGTCTTGTTACCAAGACATCCATTAAAAACAAGACCGTGTTATTTTTCTTAAACTTTTATTTCCTTAACTAAACATTTCATGTAACTAACATCTGACTAACATAGCGCGCGTATGCAGTGAGCTTCAGCTAAGGCAGAAAGACGTCTAACTGAAACTGAGGACCTAACCAGGTCCCACGTGACTTCACATATTTTCGCGGGCTTTCTGTACTATTCCATGGAAAGTCCCGCCCATGATATAAAAAGGGCCATCCCTTTAGAATCACAGGGGATTGACAATAATTTTATGCAACCGCATAGATTATGTAACAAAAGAAAACTCTGAATTCAAACCTGTTTAACTCCGCTTAAGAAATTGACCATGTGTCACATCCTACTCGTGCAAAGGGGTTGGTAAATATATACAATGAGGCCATCAGATGGTTTTGTAAACATGAAAACTGTGCCAAGGTCAGTTGATTGACTGGCTGGCACTGTAAAACAAAACGTGTATATTTAAAGGGAATTTCAAACTCAATATCTCGGAATTCTAAATCTTGATATATCATCAAGCTATGAACCAGCACGTCAGCTCACTTGGCGTGTCAGCTTCAACTCGCGAACATATATTTAAGCTTGAGAATTTTCCTGCCTGAATCGGGGCCATCTGGGTCTTGCAGGTGGCATTTTAGGGGTTTGAAGGGGTTGTCTAGTAATGCTAGGTCCTAAATTTAGTCGGGTATGTTATTGATATTGCCAAGTCTGCATGTCGTGACCAGGTGAACCGTGTTATTAATGTGTACTGTTTGGTTTTGTTAATTTGATAGGTCGGCCTCGCTTGCTGCCACAAGTGAGATGTGTTTATGTCTATGGGATTTAAAAAGGTTCTATGTTCCAATAATGGTTACGTTCTTCTGTCATTTCAATAACGGCGTAAATTTCATACTGATATTGTAAATCAACTAATTTAAAAATGTGTTCTTAGTATGATTTGGTTCCGTTGTTTAATGGCATATCAAGCTTCATGGTTTATTCAATGCTATCCTTATAAATTAACAGTAGTGGTACTATTTAACCCTAGCTGGGGGATAAAGGGGTTCATACCTTTCCCAAGGGTATTAGTCCAAAAGTGAACATAACAGCTTACAAACGATTATGGAGGCGCGTTGTGTAATGGTTAGAGTTGTAGAAAATGGACTCGTCGACGCGAGTTCAAATCCTAGACGAGGCTGTCTACATTTCACATAGCGATAATACCATTAGAGAAGGTATGCATCCACCTGTTCTCCATTAAGCTATGGATAAATAGCAGGGCAGACTGGGGTCTTTAACCTTGGTTAGGGAACCAGTCTAGGAGAAGGAAAACTCTGTCAAACTCCACTTAAAAATGACTTTGTGTCACATCCTGCTCGTTCAGAGAGATTAGTAAATATGTACAACGATATTGCAGTCTATCACATTATCTACTACATCACTAAAACTTCATTGGGACTTTTAAAAAAGTATTGTAAATCTACGAGTACATAAATTGAACGTAATCTCACGATTGGAATTCGAACTCGATTACTACGATGTCGCAGTCTATCATGTTAGCCACTACGGTAATGGAACCTAGCCTTATAAGTCGACCAAAGGGACCCAGAGTCTGGAGTTCAGTACACAACATTCCTTTGGTTATCTCTACGGGTTACCAGTTTAAAATAAATCGATTGAACTCGAATTACGTCGAACTCGCTTATGACGATGTCGCAGTCTATCTCGTTAGCCCCTACCGTACCAGTCCTGTTAGTCGACCAAAGGGATCCAGAGTCAGGAGATCAGTACACGGCATCACTTTGGTTATCTATACGGGTTACCAGTTTAAAAATAAATCGATTGAACTCGAATTACGTCGAACTCGCTTATGACGATGTCGCAGTCTATCTCGTTAGCCCCTACCGTACCAGTCCTGTTAGTCGACCAAAGGGATCCAGAGTCAGGAGATCAGTACACGGCATTACTTTGGTTATCTATACGGGTTACCAGTTTAAAATAAATCGATTGAACTCGAATTACGTCGAACTCGCTTACGACGATGTCGCAGTCTATCTCGTTAGCCCCTACCGTACCAGTCCTGTTAGTCGACCAAAGGGATCCAGAGTCAGGAGATCAGTACACGGCATTACTTTGGTTATCTATACGGGTTACCAGTTTAAAATAAATCGATTGAACTCGAATTACGTCGAACTCGCTTACGACGATGTCGCAGTCTATCTCGTTAGCCCCTACCGTACCAGTCCTGTTAGTCGACCAAAGGGATCCAGAGTCAAGAGTTCAGTACACGGCATTACTTTGGTTATCTATACGGGTTACCAGTTTAAAATAAATCGATTGAACTCGAATTACGTCGAACTCGCTTATGACGATGTCGCAGTCTATCTCGTTAGCCCCTACCGTACCAGTCCTGTTAGTCGACCAAAGGGATACAGAGTCAGGAGATCAGTACACGGCATTACTTTGGTTATCTATACGGGTTACCAGTTTAAAATAAATCGATTGAACTCGAATTACGTCGAACTCGCTTATGACGATGTCGCAGTCTATCTCGTTAGCCCCTACCGTACCAGTCCTGTTAGTCGACCAAAGGGATCCAGAGTCAAGAGTTCAGTAACGGCATTACTTTGGTTATCTATACGGGTTACCAGTTTAAAATAAATCGATTGAACTCGAATTACGTCGAACTCGCTTACGACGATGTCGCAGTCTATCTCGTTAGCCCTACCGTACCATCCTGTTAGTCGACCAAAGGGATCCAGAGTCAGGAGTTCAGTACACGGCATACTTTGGTTATCTATACGGGTTACCAGTTTAAAATAAATCGATTGAACTCGAATTACGTCGAACTCGCTTACGACGATGTCGCAGTCTATCTCGTTAGCCCCTACCGTACCAGTCCTGTTAGTCGACCAAAGGGATCCAGAGTCAGGAGATCAGTACACGGCATTACTTTGGTTATCTATACGGGTTACCAGTTTAAAATAAATCGATTGAACTCGAATTACGTCGAACTCGCTTACGACGATGTCGCAGTCTATCTCGTTAGCCCCCTACCGTACCAGTCCTGTTAGTCGACCAAAGGGATCCAGAGTCAGGAGATCAGTACACGGCATTACTTTGGTTATCTATACGGGTTACCAGTTAAAATAAATCGATTGAACTCGAATTACGTCGAACTCGCTTACGACGATGTCGCAGTCTATCTCGTTAGCCCCTACCGTACCAGTCCTGTTAGTCGACCAAAGGGATCCAGAGTCAGGAGATCAGTACACGGCATTACTTTGGTTATCTATACGGGTTACCAGTTTTAAAATAAATCGATTGAACTCGAATTACGTCGAACTCGCTTACGACGATGTCGCAGTCTATCTCGTTAGCCCTACCGTACCAGTCCTGTTAGTCGACCAAAGGGATCCAGAGTCAGGAGATCAGTACACGGCATACTTTGGTTATCTATACGGGTTACCAGTTTAAAATAAATCGATTGAACTCGAATTACGTCGAACTCGCTTATGACGATGTCGCAGTCTATCTCGTTAGCCCCTACCGTACCAGTCCTGTTAGTCGACCAAAGGGATCCAGAGTCAGGAGATCAGTACACGGCATTACTTTGGTATCTATACGGGTTACCAGTTTAAAATAAATCGATTGAACTCGAATTACGTCGAACTCGCTTATGACGATGTCGCAGTCTATCTCGTTAGCCCTACCGTACCAGTCCTGTTAGTCGACCAAAGGGATCCAGAGTCAGGAGATCAGTACACGGCATTACTTTGGTTATCTATACGGGTTACCAGTTTAAAATAAATCGATTGAACTCGAATTACGTCGAACTCGCTTATGACGATGTCGCAGTCTATCTCGTTAGCCCCTACCGTACCAGTCCTGTTAGTCGACCAAAGGGATCCAGAGTCAGGAGATCAGTACACGGCATTACTTTGGTTATCTATACGGGTTACCAGTTTAAAATAAATCGATTGAACTCGAATTACGTCGAACTCGCTTATGACGATGTCGCAGTCTATCTCGTTAGCCCCTACCGTACCAGTCCTGTTAGTCGACCAAAGGGATCCAGAGTCAGGAGATCAGTACACGGCATTACTTTGGTTATCTATACGGGTTACCAGTTTAAAATAAATCGATGAACTCGAATTACGTCGAACTCGCTTATGACGATGTCGCAGTCTATCTCGTTAGCCCCTACCGTACCAGTCCTGTTAGTCGACCAAAGGGATCCAGAGTCAGGAGATCAGTACACGGCATTACTTTGGTTATCTATACGGGTTACCAGTTTAAAATAAATCGATTGAACTCGAATTACGTCGAACTCGCTTATGACGATGTCGCAGTCTATCTCGTTAGCCCTACCGTACCAGTCCTGTTAGTCGACCAAAGGGATCCAGAGTCAGGAGATCAGTACACGGCATACTTTGGTTATCTATACGGGTTACCAGTTTAAAATAAATCGATTGAACTCGAATTACGTCGAACTCGCTTACGACGATGTCGCAGTCTATCTCGTTAGCCCCTACCGTACCAGTCCTGTTAGTCGACCAAAGGGATCCAGAGTCAGGAGTTCAGTACACGGCATTACTTTGGTTATCTATACGGGTTACCAGTTTAAAATAAATCGATTGAACTCGAATTACGTCGAACTCGCTTATGACGATGTCGCAGTCTATCTCGTTAGCCCTACCGTACCAGTCCTGTTAGTCGACCAAAGGGATCCAGAGTCAGGAGATCAGTACACGGCTACATCGCTAAACTATGAATCATTATTGATATTCTGTACGCAGACTTTGCTCGTGAATTTCACTGATATTGTATGCTCATTCACATTGAGTTCATATGAAAGCTAGTCAGTTTAATACCAATCCGAAATGAATTAATATCTGGATGCTGGAAGGCCTGTGAATATAACAAAGGATTATACCATACTCTGAACGTCTCGCTGCCCTGGGAATGGATTCGCTGAAACTTCAGCGTCTGGCAACTGAGCTGGTAAACGCTCATAAGGTCATTAATCATCTTAACAACAGCAACCATGAGCACCTTTTTGATCTCCATCTTTCTAACACACGTGGGCATGCCTACAAAGTCAGAAAACAGCACTGCTCACGTGACTTTCGGAAACATTTTTTCATGATCAGAATAGCGGAGGCATTGAAAAAGCTGCCCGCGTCTGTTGTAGGCTGCCGAAACACTGAATCTTTCAAAGCCTCCATGCTTCCCGTAGTCCGCCGACACTATACCTGATGCCCCCCTCCACACACATATGCACACACATACATGCATATTACTACTGTAAACTGTTCATGTTCCTGACACTAATACATTATTCTGTGTACTTGACATGAGACTTTGATGAGTTGTGGTGCACCTGAGCACTGTACACATATATGTATATTATTAACTGTATGCTATTCATGTTCCTGACACTAATACATTATTCTGTGTACTTGACATGAGACTTTGATGAGCTGTGGTGCACCTGAAGCACTGCACAACATACCTGAATAAGGCCGGAGGGCACATCGACCGAAATGTTGTACAGATAACAATAAAGATGAGGACAATAGTCCGAATAATCCAAATAATACTAAATCAATTTATTATAATATACCACCATATTTATATTTTGTTGGGTCCTAAATTTTTCTGTGATCCCCTCTTGGTTCATCGGAGCTACCCATTTTTCAAAGTTGGTCTAGTGCCCCCATGCGAAATCTCCTGGACACCGTTGAGTAGCCTGGTTTAGTTTATAAAGGAAATTTGTTGCTGCAAATTCTAAGACAAAATGGAGGATACTATATATGTTGATACTTTTTATTCGAACTAGCAAAATAAACAAAAACAAAACACAAACAAAAAAAACGCCCACAAGCGTGGTAAAAATTAATTTTTGAAAGATATTGCCTAAGGGTGTGGGAGTAAAAATTCAATGTCAGAGGGTTTGTATCCTAAGTAAGCCAAATCCTTATATTTATTAAAGGAGTAAAAAAAAATAAAACGATTTAAAATAAAACTTAGTTCTGTCCCCCCTCAAATAATATGTTGTTGTAATCCATTAATTA
>CM042160.1:6105964-6115964 GCA_023376005.1 Doryteuthis pealeii
TAGCCCAGCCCTTAGATAGATAGATAGATAGATAGATAGATAGATCAAATATTCATATAGATAGATAAATGAAAATAGACTGATAGATAGGTAGATAGATAGGAAGGAACAGACAGATAGATTGATTGATGTAAACAAGAATACCTATCACCTTGAAAATCAGCGTACAGATCAATTTTTTTCAAGTTCAAATAACAACCACCCTCTATGTATCTATCTGTCTATCTACTACAGTTGTCAGGCTGCGAGAAGTTTCCGCTATAAGTTGAGTACCAATGCGTCAATTAAATACTTAATTAGGGGACCAGTTAAGCAACAGCAGGTACTGTAACCGACCTGGATACAACCGACCTGGATATCAACCCGAAATTGAATTGCCACTAAACAATGTCTGTTCATATATGTTTTTGTATGTATGTATCTATCAATCAATCATTCAATCTATCCGGGTTGGTTGACATCTATCTATCTATCTATCTATCTATCTGAGTCTTTTTACATCTATTTATTCAGCGATCTCAGGCTGGTCATATCCATCTATCTTTCTATCTATCTGAGTCTTTTTACATCTATTTATTTAACGATCTTAGGCTGGTCATATCTATCTATCTGTCTATCTATCTATCTATCTGTCTTTTTACATCTATTTATTTAGCTATCTCAGGCTGGTCATATCTATCTATCTGTCTATCTATCTATCTATCTATCTATCTATCTATCTGAGTCTTTTTACATCTATTTATTCAGCGATCTTAGGCTGGTCATATCTATCTATCTACCTATCTATCTATCTATCTATCTGAGTCTTTTTACATCTATTTATTTAGCTATCTCATGCTGGTCATATCTATCTATCTATCTATCTATCTATCTATATCAGCCTGTTCATATATATCTATCTCATTCTGTTTATTCATATGTATGTATGTATCTATATCTATGTATCTATATATCTATCTATCTGTCAATGTATCTATTTATTTATCTATCTCAATCTGGTCATATCTATCTATCTACCGCCCTGTCGGCTGGGGCGTTAGAATGCACCGACTGCACCTCTGCAGAGGGGTAGGACTCCCCCAATGAGGCCACCTGTTGGCCGTGGGTGGCGACCCGTGATGCTCAAGGATAGAGCCCAGGTGGATGAGCAGTTCATGACTTGCAATACTCCACTTTGGCCCCTATCTTGGGCTAGACGGGCGGTCGGAGAGGCTCCCTCCGACCAATCGGCTGGTCACGTCAAGCCCTAGCACCTATATGATTTTCCCAACCCTATTGCCCTTATGGCAAGCCCCAACCCCTTTTTATCATATGGGTGCTAGAAGGCGGTGGCTGCGGGTCTACATGTCCTGGCAATGACGTTAAACTCTATCTGATGGTGAGGTTCCAGTTTTGGAGGTTTGGGGAATGTTTGAGCACCCCTTCATCACCATTGCTCCCTGGTCCACTCTGACTCAGAGTGGTAGTACCTGTTAGGGTCCCATCTATGGGTTAAATAGAAAAATATATTTATAAAAAATTGGGTTATCCATTAAGAATTGATTTATTTCAAAACTTTATTGGCATTAAATGACCCACTGAGGTTGATATGCCGTAAAACCAAACAAAACCAAACCAAAATCTATCTATCTATCTATCTATCTATCGCTCAGTCTGTTCATATCTATCTATCTCAGTCTGGTCATATCTATCTATATATCTGTCTATCAATCTATCTCCGTCTGTTCATATCTATCTATCTATCTATCTATCTCAGTCTGGTGATATCTATCTATCTATCTATCTATCTCAGTCTGTTCATATCTATCCCAGTCTATTCATATCTATCTATCTCAGTCTGGCCATATCTATCTATCTATCTATCTATCTATCTCTGTTCATATCTTACCTATCTATCTCAGTCTGTTCATATTTGTCTATATCAGTCTGTGCATATCTATCTATCTATCTATCTATCTAAGTGTACTTAGCGTGCTTTGTGTAACTGTTTTTTTTTTATTACTGAAAATTGTCATAAATCTGACTTTTCGCTAGGGTCTCTACAAAGGTTAGATGTAAAGTTAATAGACTGACCAAGAACCTCTCATGGGATGTGATCAAATAAGAATTATTTTTCAAAACTGTCCCCCGCAAGCGGTTCACACAGTTCTTTCATCGGCGTCTGTGTGCTTAGATCCCATTGGTCAAAAAAGTTATCAACAGCACACGTGATGTCATCATATAAACTTTTCAACCTATCCTCGTAGTTTATACATTTAAACAAATGTTGCATACTGGCATCAAATTCTATATGTTATATAGCGGCTTCTTCTTCACGTTGCTAAATCGCGTATTTGTATACGTAGCGGGTATGGTCACAGTACCCAAAGCGATGTATGTTAGTAGTCAACTACTACCGACTACTGGACTTCAATAACAACAGATACGTATGTACAAAGAGAGGACCCTTCTTTATTTTCTTCGGTGTGTGGGTGGTGAAGACACGAGGTGTGGTTGCTGAGTGGAGACGTGAAGTGTCCTTTCGGCTGCCGGCTGGCGTCTGACTGCTGTCGGCTCGACCCTCTGGCTTTTTGTATTGACGACACGCCTACGCATCTTTATCTTTTGATCTGATAACGGACCTTTGTTATATATTTATTTATGCTTTCCCTGCTTCCTTGACCGGAAACCCTCTCTTCCGTTTTTTAACTTCTTTTTGCTTTTACCGGGAAAAAAGTCCTTTGTTATTTTTGTCGTCTTTTCTTTGTTTCGCTCGTACAATATAGTACACAAAAAGATAAAAAAAATTCTCTTTAGCTAACCCAACAGACAGATCCATGATAACATACTTAAATTCTAAATCAATAAATGGAGGCACGTTGTGTAACGGTTATCGTCGTTGGAAATGGAATCGTCAACAAGTCTAGGAAAACGTCTAATTCAACCCAGATGTACACCGTTTAAAAATCACTCACCTGTTGAAAAATAGTGTTCCAGAGAGAGAGAGAGAGAGAGAGAGAGAGAGAGAGAGAGAGAGAGAGAGAGGAGGAGAGAGAGATGGGTGGTGGTGGTAGGGTTGAGAGAATTTGTAGACACAATTTGTAGTCATAAAACTAGATAACAGCAAAATGGAGAGAGAGAGAGATAGAGAGATAAATGAATAATAAGAGAGAGAGAGAGAGAGAGAGAGAGAGAGAGAGAGAGAGAGAGAGAAGAGAGAGAGAGAGAGAGAGAAGTACATGTGTAGGCTTTTATCCAACCCTGTTAGCCTCGGGTCAGGTAGGATGTGACACAGAGTCGCATGCATGAGGCACCCAGTGAAAATCGAACACGCTATTCAGTAGTAATGGATCTGCGATAGAGTCCAGATGTAATGATTTACTTTGTTGTCCCAATTTGTTGTCCCAATTACTTACTCTTTTTATGATGACCTTATGTCACACCCTAGCGAGTCAGATCACCATTGAAGAACAATTGAATATCCTGTAGTCGGGTTTTGGTTAATTTCATATTAAAAAAAGCATTGATTCTGTCTGAAGAATTGTACAACAATGTATATAGACAATTCTTTTGAAGCAGACAACAAACTGAAATTTACAAAGAAAGAAATTCGAAGCTTTTGCTTGAAGCCTATGGATGGACCGAAAAATCATAACAAAAACTAACACCCTTTTTATCATATTTGTGCTAGAAGGTGATAACTGAGGGTCTTAGTGTTCTGTGTATAAAGTTAAACTGTTGTAGACAATATAGAATAAGAAATGCGGCTTCCTCTGAAGAATAAATTGAAACTCAACATTTTTTTAGTCATTGGAGAACCGTAATGTAAAAAAAAAAAAAAAAGGGAGTGAGATTCGAAAAAGAAACATTTTTGTGAGAGATCGTGCACCTGGCATTCATGTCGGGTGGTCTCTAAAAATTAACCGCTCAGTTCCAGAAGCCCTTCCCTCAGGCATCACCTGCTCTTCAATTCAAAGGGAGAAGAGGTGAATTTTTTTGGCTGGCGCCTGAAGCGTCCTTCAAAGGGAATGTCGACGAACAGGAAAATTTTTAAAACAACTCCCATATTTACTGAAAAGCACTCTAGTTTAAGACCGACCTTGTGTCTCATATCTAAAGCGTGAGACTTGGTTAAATCTGAAAATAAATAAAAAACAGAACGTGTGTGAATGTGGAGGTCTTTTGAAAATTTGTTGTTTTTATAAAGTGTACTTTTATCTGTCCTGGGAGTGTTTGACGGGTGGAAATGTCTACGTGCTCAGTAGATTCAGTATTGTGGATATTATATACTAAGCTGTTTCTGACAGTGAGGTTCCATTCCATATAACTGCGCAAAAAATAATATTAATAAATGAAAATAATTACTTGAAACCATATAATTATTCGTATTAGATATCAGTTCTTGAAGCCATACAATTCTTTACAAATTAATTGTATTAGATAGAAAATGTTGATACCATATATCATATCACTGTGGATAAAAAACTCTTAATAAATAACTACATAGAAATACAAATGAATAATGAATGCAATTGCGTAAAATAACCCTAAACAGATTGACATGCCATCAATCAATCAATCAATCAGGAGATATGATGGAGACGAGTCCGGGAATCTCACTTATTCCATTAAGTACCAGGTGGTGTCGTTATGACAGATAAACGTGTGGCTTCTTAGCGGCCGTCGCAAGAGGTAATCTATAGGCAGGGGAAGTAGTGGTATAGTCAGAGGGATTTGTAAAAAGAAAAAAAAAACAGAAGCTTCGTTTATGCATACCGAATTTAATTGCATAAAAACTAACCGAGATTAGTGTTCATTTGTCCTACTACCGACATAAACTGATTCTCGTGGGGTATTCCATTCCTGTTATATATATATATATATATATATATATATAATATATATATATATATATTATATATATATATATATATATGTGTGTGTGTGTGTGTGTGTGTGTGTGTAAAAATGGAAATTGGAAATGAATCCGACAATATGAGGAAGAATGAATGAAGAAAAGAAAGAATAGAATGGATAATAAAAAAATCAATATCGCTTACACATGTGTTTCGGTCAGTTAATCTGTGTGAAAATATTTCGCACACAGAGAAGATTCAACCTTCATCAGAGTGAAATTTTATTTTATATTTTATATATATATATGTGTGTGTGTGTGTGTGTGGGGTAGAAATGTATAGATAGATAACCTACTTAAGTTTCACCAAAAAGGATCATCAGGATTAATTGTAATTAATCAATCAAGAAATTAATTAAATAAAGACAAATTCAGAAATGAATAATAATTGAATTATGCACTTCCGCAATTGTCTTTAATGAATCAATTTCCTGATTAATTGATTTCAATTAAACCTGATGATGCCTTGTTTTGGTAAAACTTAAGTAGGCTATCTACTTATACCGTTCTATTAAATCCGTTCTACTAACGTTTTGAGCACTTCATATTCTTCATAACCCTGACTTATTCAGTTAATATTGTATCGACCGTCGATATTCTATTCCTCGGTAAGTCATTTTCTTTATATATATATATATATATATATATATATATATATATATTATATATATATTATATATATAGTGATGCTAGTAGCCTTTTGATTTAGTGCGTCATGGGACGCACAGATTTGCTTTCAATGAGTCACAGGGAAAATTCATGGGTCCCAACAAAAGCCGTCTAACTCCTACCTGGTAACACATCCTGTGTAATTCGTTTCTAAGAAACTATTGAAATGTATTTACAGTTAGCTTTTAAATGGACAGGGAAGAAAAAAGGGAAACACTGTGATGCATGGATACGATTTAATGCGTCCTTTTAGATTTTTGTGTGTCAGGGACGTAACTATCAACATCTGTATATATATATATATAATATATATATATATATATATATATATTATATATATTAAAAGCAATTGGTAATTTGCTTGAAGCATTGTTAAGTATGTTAAATATATTAATATTTTGAAGGACAATACAATGCGTATGAAAAATAAAAACAAAAAGATGTTATTTTTGTCTTATTGATTTCGAAGCATGAGCTTCATCATCAGAGTTTATTTTCAAAAAATAAACTTCATCATCAGAGTTTATTTTTGCTTCGACATCGATAAGACAAAAAATAACTTTTTGTTTTTATTTTTCATACGCATTGTATTGTCCTTCAAATATTAATATGTTATAATATATATATATATATATATATATATATATATATATATATATATATATTTGCTACTTCCTCTACTCAGATTTCTCTCCAATAAAGGCTACTCTCCTCCCCTATCCGGTATTTCTCAGCATTCATTTTTTTACCTACCTCCCTCAACTCTCTACTCATCTGATTTCCTTCTGATCTCCCCCAAAGATGTCCCCTATAACCAATCAAATCTTCCCCTCACCAAAAAACTTACCCACCTACCTACTTCTCTCTTCTATAAAACACTTGTATGATCTGAATAATTCAATAAAAGCTGATGAAACCGGGTTCAAATCCCAGCGAAATATACTACACATTTTTGTCTGAGTTTTGTTTTTTCATTCCTTATATTTTACCTCATTCTGTCGGATTCATTCCAACCGCCTATTCCACACACCACACACACATATATATATATATATTATATATAATATATATATATATATAGTTGAATGAAGTGACAAATAAAGTTTTAGCTTTTATTCATTTATTTGGGAATGATATTACTACCAGTGGTTTCCTGATAAAAGCATTCATCAGGTAAACGAAATATTTTTTTTTTTAAATGACAGTAATGGTTTACATGGACAAATATGTGCGTTTTTTAACTGTATTTTTCGTGTTGCATGTCTGCGTGTTTACGTGATGGTCAATGCTCTTTTTGTTTGTACTTGTGCGTATTTTTGTTTGTGCGTATGAGTATGATGTCATGCGCGTGCGCGTGGAAATGCGTGAACGCTGTGATGATATAATTGTCTCCACGGGCGTGTGTGCGTATGAATGTGCGTATTTGTGTTTGGTATTTTTGGTTACGTATCTTATGTGCAATTAATATAATGTATTTTTTAATTATGCTGTTAATAATAATGACTGTGTTATGTATTGCGTTGGTGATGTAATGTGAACGTTATATTTGTATGATATTATTGTACAATGTAGACAGATAGAGGGAAGTTACTTACAGTTTGGCGGATCTGTTGCAGTGTTTAATAATTTTTTTATATATACGTGTGTGTGTGTGTGTGTGTGTGTGTGTGTGTGTGTAAGAGTGTATATTTGCTGAGGAAACATGTATTAAAAGTGAAGTAGAATAAAGTAAACCAATGTAAACTCTAAGACCGTTGTTCGTAATGACAGTTTTAGGCCCGTGTCCTATTGAGCTAGATTTATTCATATCTTTATATCAATCAATGAGAAACATCTGGTGCTGAACGATTTTTTATTAAGCATGACTTCATTTGTGGAGTGAGCTTGATCTTTATCGAGTGTCCTATGTATCGAGTATTCGGCTTATATTATTGAATATCAGCGCATATATATGTAAATGATTGCGGCACCGCTATGGTCAACAAGCACATCTCACTGACCCTTAGTAGAGCAAATATGATTCTCACTATCTATTATTCTATGCATCAATTAAATAAACAATGCATGCAAACCAACACATACACGATTACATATGTAGGTCTGACTATGTGTGTCTATGTGATATATATATATATTTATTATATATATATATATATATATATATATATATATATATATATATATATATATATAAGTTAGTAAGGAAATGAATCCGACGGTATAAGTATAGATAAAAGGATATGATAACCACAATGCTGTTAAAATGAAAATATTTTATATCATATTATTTTCATTTTTAACAGCATTGTGTGTTTTTATATCCTTTATATATATATATATATATATATATATATTATATATATATATATATATAAAGGGCCGGTTTAGCTCAGTCGACAGAGTGTTCGGCTAGGAATCACAAGATTCATAGTTCTATACAGGCCCTCGCAAACTCAGCGTATGAGTAGTACAGGGACATGTGCGGTAAAGTGAGAAGCTGATGTTAGGTGTGGCGCTCCACCTCAGACGCTAAAAATTCTCCTTGGTCAAGCGCTAGTGAAAAGGGGATAGACCCTGGATGTTTGGCTGATACCGACTTTAGGCCACCTCGACGACTTTACTTTTACTTATTATATATATATATATATATATATATATAATATAATGTAGAATGAATGTGAACAGTATATATATATATATATATATATATATATAATATATATATATATATATATATAATAGTAAAGCAACATTATAAAGAACTAAATGAGTCAGACACTATCATCAGGATAATTCTAAGTCAGAATTATCCTGATGAAACATTCGGGTGAAACCTTGGTAGATAGTGTCTGACTCATTTAGGTCTTTATAATTTTGCTTTACTTTTTACATATATAACTTAGAACACTTCTTTGGTGTTTTTTTTTCTTTTGGTCGCTTTATTACGATACAGATGATTATTTTTTTAAGGTACGGGTGTGTTGCTCTTTAAAAAAAAATGTTTCCCCCACAGATATCAGTTGGTAGATTTTCTGATTTGCAAACTGGGTTATCTGTTGTTGTTTTTTATATAGCGGTTAAGTTTAACAATAAAACAATGTACATCTGAAACGGACTAGGCATGCAGGGCACTGCTGGAGAAGCAAAGACGAACTCATAAGTGATGTTCTCCTGTGGAAGCCAACACATGGACATGCCAGTGTGGGACGCCCAGCAAGGACCTACATTGACCAGCTATGTAAAGATGCTGACTGCAGCGAGGAAGAACTCCCTGGGGCGATGAATGATAGGGAAGGTTGGCGAGAGATTGTCATGGATATCCGTGCTGCCTGCACCACATGATATATATATATATATATATATATATATATATTATATATATATATATATGGTCTAATTAATGACATAGGCTTGGAACTTGGAACTGAAAGACAATGAATGACGTTGACTCTGTCTACGCTCTTTTAATAATAAAGATTGTTATCGTACGATTTTTTGATTCCTCAATATCTTTTTTGTTCTACTGAGCATTGTCGTGTAAAGACGTGCATGAAACCTAGGTTTGCAGATAAATATCTATGTAATTAAATATATATACAAAACAAATATTCATTTATTTATTTATCGCTTTATGGCATATAATGATCACGCTCCAAATAATACCGCATATATTTGGAAGCCACTAACTCAATTAGTGAGATAGTGATAGCAATAGACAATTATAACACACACACACACACACACACACACACACACACATAGTGAGCACTTTTACATATTCTGAGCGAGAAAAAAAATCCCGGAGTATTTAAGGTTTTATCTTTATTTACTTCGTGTATTTTAATCGTCACTCCGGTATATATAATATATATATATATATATATATATATATATATATATATATATATATATATATATATATATCTAATTGGTGATTTAAATTACTTTTTCTACTAAGCATATAAGCAATGATCGTTCCCCCGCAAACTTGATCTCTCTGTGATCGTAAAAATATATAAACAAACCTATGTATTAAATAGTTTAAAAACCAGTCTACGCTACAACAGCTGTCAGTGGCCGAGAGGATAAGATATCAGGCTGGCCAAACAGTCAGTCTGAGTTCGACCCTAGCTAAAGATAGCTGTTGTGTCTAGCCACACTGAAGAGGCGGGAAACGCCGAAACACGTGTCTGTGGATGATTTATCAATATATATATATATATATTTCGTTTGTATAATTTAATCTCTTGAAATCAATAATAAAATTAACCAGAAATACGTTAAACACTGACTTTCCCGCCAATCTGCACATAGGACAAACATGCAATCTGAGTGTGTAATTAAATATATATATATACAAAACAAATTTTTATTTATTTATTATTATATTATCGCTTTATTACATATAATGATCACGCTCCTAATATAATATATTGA
>CM042160.1:6120964-6145964 GCA_023376005.1 Doryteuthis pealeii
TGCCATTTTCTTTATCAAATACATGATGATAGATTTTAATTACATGTACAATTTTGTTTATTCTGACATTTCTCTCTTCATATACACACCACACCACACACACATATATATATATATATATATATATATATGAAGAGAGAATGTATATATATATGAAGAAATATATATATATATATATATATATATATATATATATATATATATATATATATCTTCCTTTAGTTTGCATGATTTAATCTCTTGAAATAAAAATCAAAACAACCCAAAAATAAAACCAAATACTGAATTTCCCGCTAAAATTGCACATATCACAAATATGGCAGCGGCCAGGTTCATCGAGTACAGAATTCGCATAGTATGTTCTTTTTAATTTTTGTAAAATTGAATTCCTTTAATAATTTTTTTTTTTCAGTTGAAAGTTGTTTAGTTATTCGTATCCGTCTCCGCCATTTTAAATTCTATTAACATCGTCCTTAAGAATAAAAATAAAATAAGAATTAATAAAAAAAAAATGATAAAATTTTTAGTAAAATCATGTCTTATTCTCTTAATTTTATCTCAACCGCTATGCCTACGTTATTTTTCTTGTTACCTCAAAATGCAAGTGTTTTGATAGAACCGGAAGTGCATTGGAGAATTTAGTGCAAATAGATCCATCATGTCGAAAAAAACCGGGACAGGTGTGCCATGTTGAGATCTGGGTGGAGGTGGTTGCCTGGGGTGTGGGTTTCAGAAGAATTATAGTGGGATTCACTGTGTTTGATATTGGTGAGTGAGGCTGTGGGTGTTGGCATTCTGGTGAGTGGGTAGGACTTGGTAGTTGGGAATTGATCGTTGGGTGCATGGGATTCGAAAGAAAGAATTGATAAGAGGGACGAGTTGGCAAAGGGGTGATATTAGTCTGGAAAGAGTGGTTCGAAGAGAGAAAGATACGAGCAGAAAGAATATATATATATATATATGTGTGTGTGTGTGTGTGTGTATATATATATTATATATATATATATATATATATATATATATATATATATATATATATATACAGGTTTCGTTGAATTGAACAGACAATTCCTGTCTGACAAGTCTTTCATTGATCCGTTCTAATCTTCGGGCCATCCTTCTGGTGTCAGGGTGGAACTGGTATACCAGTCCACCGAATTTTTCAACACTACCGCTTTCGGCAATACACTTTGCCATCCTCAGGTGGGAAACGATGGAATAGTTTTCATGTTCTCGTTTTTAACGAGAACGAGTAGAAGCAAGGAATTAGTGGGAGGTAATATCAATTGTTAGTGGGAGGTTTTTGGAATGGTAGTAGTTTGAAAACAAAGCAGTGGTGATTTTTTTGGAGGGGGCACAGGTTGTGATAAGGGGGGGGAATAATGGAAGTAATGTAGGCCGAAAAATATAAGCATTTTAGGATATGTTGATTTACTTCAAAGTTTATTTTGTTTAGGTAGGTTTTTTTTGTTTATATATAAAGCCAATTATTTGAAGTTTTTGTTTTTTTTTCTCTATGTAGTGTGCGTGTATTTTCAGTTAGAATTTTGCGGTAGGTAGAGGGGGAGGCATGGATGTGTTTTAAGGTGTTGATTATTGGAGCTGGAATCTGATAAGTGTAGGGTTAATCTACGTGATAATGTAGTCGTCGTGTGGCCAATATATGTATTATTGATTATGGAGAGACAGTCTCCTACGGTACATTTGAATTCATACACGATATTGGTCTCATTAAGACGGGTAGTTTTGGAGGAGGTGTTGTTGCAGGTGACCAGATTTGTAGTTTTGAATTTTTTGTAATAAATGATTAAATTGATTTTTCCGTTAGTGTCAGTGGAAGAGACATTGTTACGTATTAATTTTTTTAATGCATTTTCGTCGATATATATATATATATATATATATATATATATTATATATATATATATATATATATATAGTATGACAAAAGTATTAATACAATCAGGAATATTTCTTGTATGTTGTTTATTCTCAACTAGTTTCGACCTTAGCTCACCGTCAGGAGAAAATTTCTTATTTGAAGAAATTGTTGATAGATTATTAGAAAGGGAGCATTATAGAAGAACTATAAATGTTGAAGTGTTTTTGAGGGTTTGACATGCTCTTAAAATCAGGGTAGACGAGTGTGTTAGTAGTAGCATGTCCATTTGTTCCGTGAAGAACCTCTATGAGGTGGGTTATTTTTTTAATGCTCTTATATATGTGAGGGAGTGTTCATGGGAGTTGTGTGTATGGCTATATGTGTATACATATAAATGTATGTGTGTGTTTACATGTATGTGTGTGAATGTGAGTGTGTGTATGTATCACGGTACTGTACGCGTGACTTCTAGATTTTTAATTTTTTATACTCAAATTGTATACAAGTTTAAATAATATCATAGTTTATTTGGTGATCAGCTAATCAAACGAATTATTTCCTTTTAAAATAATTCGTTTAAGTATCTGATCACCAAATAAAGTATGATATTATTTAAACTATATATATATATATATATATATATATATATATATATAATCCAAAAGACCGAGATATTTGTGGCGGAAGTGCTCCTATTTGAAACTACAACATATTTTTTTTTTTGCAACATCAAGATTTTCGCTTGGATTCATATCACAGGACTATAAAATTAAAAAAAAAATAAAAAAAAAATAAAATCTGTTTTCAAATGCCTTGAAAGTAATAAAGAATTCATCATTCGCATCTGATGAGTCGGGAGAATTAGACACTTTGTCTAAGATCCCCGAAATAGACTATAATGTTGAATCTATAAGTCTTTTGTTATTTCTTACTATATATATATATATATATATATATATATATATATATATATGAAACATATATATATATGAAATTTAACATTTTTGAAAAATGATGTTATAAATTTCATACTGTCGGATTAATTTCCATCTATTTTTCCTATATAATATAATATAATATAATATAATATAATATAATAAACATAGATATATAAAGTTTTTATATATATGATAACATAGGAACAGTCACGACCATTTGGTTTCATGCATGCATAACCGCAAACATTCGTCAGGTGACGTTGGGGTTTTAATTTCAAATGCAAGGAAAATCGGAAATTTCAAAAAGTTTTACAGACATAAGATGTATTTGATTGGATAAAAGGTTATGCGTGTGTATGTGGTGTTGTTATGAATGTGTATGTGTGTTTATGGACATTGCAAAGGTTATGTATACGGGTCAGCGGATCTCGCACACACTATAATACTGCACTTTGGCACACCGTTCCAGTAAAAGCTGAAACAGTGCCAATCCCACAGTATATATATATATATATATATATATATATATATATATATATTATATATATATATATATGAGAAGTAAATACACATGCGATGTGTTTATGATATGGCTTTTTTAGCCGACAACTTTTGGGAGAATATGTGGTTAATTGAAGTTGTACCTAATTTTGAAAGTTAATTAATTAATGACTAATTAATTAGGCGGGCATACCTATTTAAATGTAAGGCTAAACAAATCGAGAAAAATCAATCTCTGTATGTATATTTCGGCCTATTAGGCCTCATCAGCAGAGCTATAGATAAGAAGACCGCCTTGTGCGTGACTCGAAACCCGACTGTCAAGCTGACAGGCGAGCACCGTAACCCTTATATATATATATATATATATATATATATATATATATATATATATTATACATATATATATAATATATGCGTATATATGTGTGTGTGTGCGTAGAAAGGCAGACAATCATGGGATGTTGTAGAAAATGGATGTTTATTGTAGGTAGTGATGACGACGTTGTAACGTTTCGGTCTGTTAGACCTTCTTAAGGAATTGTATATAGTTCTTGCTTCAATGGTGAACATTTTCAAACTGGGGAAACAGGAAGGCGCGAGTAAGAGGAGGGTGGTCGGGGGTTGGTAGTGGATTTTCATTTTCTCTAGATAGGGAGTGTATCAAAAGGGGATTCTGGTAATGGTACCGCAGGTGTTAGGTGTTTGGCTTATACTGGATTGGTTATGAGTATTGTTGTACCGGCCGTTCCTACAGTGGAGAATATACACCGGTTCTCACTATAAATAGTGAGACACCGAGTGAAAAGGTTGTACTGTTACCGTTTAGCGGCAAGCTAGCCGTTCTTGTACCTTATTGTAAATACACTTGTCTCATTTTACCCTACCTCGACTTGACTTCTTTTTTTACTGTTGAACTAACATCACAACAAGTATATATGTGTGTGTATGTATGTGTTTATTCTTTTTCTGTGTGGGGGAAAGTATTGGGCAAAATGTATTTACCATTAACATACAGTTTATATCCAAGTCCTGAAGAAGGTCTAACAGACCGAAACGTTACTACGTCGACATCACTACCTACAATAAACATCCATTTTCTACAACATCCCGTGTTTGTCTACCTTTCTTCACATACTGTCGGATTAATTTCCTCATATTTCTCCCATATATATATATATATATATATATATATATATATATATATATATATATGCTGAAAAAATGAATAATGGAAATAATAGAACGAAAGTATAGAATGGATAAATAGGATATTTTAATCAATTTAAACTTACACGTGTTTCGGGCAGGAGTTTATATATATGTTGAAGAAATGAATAATGGAAAGAAAGTATAGAATGGATAATATAGGATATTTTAATCAATTTTACTTACACGTGTTTCGGGCAGGCATTTTTAATAAGAAAATTCGACCTTCACCAGAGTAAATCCTTATTTGAAAATGATGAAGGTCGATTTTTCTTTGCGTGCGGAACATTTCTACATTTTTCTACTATTATTATTTCATTTCATTTGGTTATTTAAAAATAATAATAGTTTGAATAATGTACACATGGATAAACTCCTGACCGAAACACGTGTAAGTAAAATTGATTAAATTATCCTATGTTATCCATTCTATACTTTCTTCCTTATTTCTTTTTTCAACATACCGTCGGATTCACTTCCAGTTTCATTTTACACACACACACACACACACACACACACACACACACACACACACACACATATATATATATATATATATATATATATATATATATATATATATATATATATATATAACTAATAACGTTACGGAAAAGTAAGAAAAGGCAAGCAAGCAAGCAAGAAAGAAAGAAAGAAAGAAAGAAAGAAAGAGTTGGATATAACATGAATCAATACGAATAAGAAAAAATCGAAAATGGGTTGAAGCAAGTTGGAAAAAGAAGAAAGAATTCAAAGAAAAAAGTTAGACTGAAAAAGTATGAAAAAAGAAAGGAAGAAATAGAAAAGCGCATTGTATGAAAATGAAAGGATGTGGAAAATGGTAAAACTAAATAAATAAAATGAATGAAAATTACTTAGAGGCAAGAAAAATACATAAATAAATAAAAGAAAGAAAGAACGAACGAAGGAAAGAAAGAAAGAAAGAAAGAAAGAAAGACTTGGATATAACATGAATCAATACGAATGAAAAACATCGAAAAAGTGTAAAAGCAAGCTGGAAGGAAAAATACTTAGAAAAAAGTTAGAGGGAAAAAGTATGAAGAAAGAAAGGAAGAAAATGATAGGATGTGGAAAATGGTAAAAATAAATAAATAAAATGAATAAAAATTACTTAAAGGTGAGAAAAATAAAAAAAAACAAATAAAAGAAAGAAAGAACGAACGAAAGAAAGAAAGAAAGAAAGAAAGTCTTGGATATAACATGAATCAATACGAATGAAAAACATCGAAAAAGCGTAGAAGCAAGCTGGAAGAAAAATACTAAAAAAAAAGTGAGAGGGAAAAAGTTGGAAAAAAGAAAGGAAGAAATAGAAAAGGCGCATTGTATGAAAATAAAAGGATGTGGAAAATGGTAAAACTAAATAAATAAAATGAATAGAAATTACCTAGATGCGAAAAAATAAATAAATAAAAGAAAGAAAGAAAGAAAGAAAAAAAGAAAAAAAGAAAGAAAAGAAGAACGTTGATATTTTGAAATAACTTGAAGCATTACGAATGACGAGCGTTGAGGGTAGTAGCGATTTGGAAAAAGGAAATAAATCAAATGAGTGAGAGAGAAAAGGCAGAAGGAAAATGAAAGAGTTAGAGAGAAAGAAAAGATTGAGGAAAAGAAAGAAAGAAAGAATTAAAGAAAGAAGGAAAGAAAGTGGGGAAGTATACAGAATGCAAGAGAAATGAAGGGGTGTAGTGAGTTATAAGAAGAAAGAAAGTAATGAATATTAAAAAAATATTGAGAGGAAGGAGAAAGGAAGAAATATAAAAAGAAGAAATAGTAAAAAGAAAAAGAGAAGAAATAAAAGATATAAACAAAAATAAAAATTGGAGGATAGAGAAGAAAAAAGAAGAAAAAATAGAAGAGAAGAATGCACATACGCACACACACACACACACACAACACACACACACACAATATATATATATATAATATATATATATGAAATAATGAAAAAACAAAGGATGTTTTCAACTGCATGGTCTCATCAGGAGAGAATGTGCAAACCGTTTCGGGGCCTTCCTCTCGACGGTTTAAAAAGCAACACCGGCCCTACCTCACTGATATGAGGACCCACGCAATATTATGCATCGACCGCACGTGGGTCGGTCATCAACAAAAATAAGACGGGAAAAAATGATGACCGACCCACGTGCGGTTGATGCATGATATTGCGAGGGTCCTCGTATCAGTGAGGTAGGACCGGTGTTGCTTTTTTAAACCGTCGAGAGGAAGGCCCCGAAACGGTTTGCACATTCTCTCCTGATGAGACCATGCAGTTGTAAACATCCTTTGTTTTTTCATTATATCATATTCACACTGTCGGATTAATTCCATTTTATTTTCACACACACACACACACACACACACACACACATATATATATATATATATATATATACGCGCACACACAGACACACTTCCCCCCCTCAAAACATGATTTCGTAGTGGACTGAAATCATGTAGTGTCCGCCCATACTCAAGAAGGCACATGGACAGGCTCGTCTGAAATTTACAATTGAACACCAGTATGATTCTGAGGAGTGTTGGGAGAAAGTGCTGTGGTCAGATGAGATTAAATTGAGCTTTTTGTCATTAACTCGACTTGCTGAGTATGGAGGAAAAAAGTTAACTTGGACCCTGTTACAATCTTATGGGCCATCCTTTAATCTTTAAGCAAGAGCGTTAGTCCAGCGGAAATCATTGGTAATCGTCTCGTAAAGAATCCTCAGTATTGTACGTTCCTTCGTCAATGATTGAAAAAATACTATGGCAAGTATTAGTGTTTAAGTAGTGAATCAGTCGAACATTATGGCTGTTTATTGGCGTAGGGATAAGCCTCGTGAATATATATATATATATTATATTAATATATATATATATATATATATATATAAATAATATAAAGGAATAAAAGTAAGAATGAAAGTAATGATAAACAATAAAATTAAAAAAATAAAAATAAAAATGAAAAATAAAATTTAAAAAAAAATAGATATGGTGTTTGTATAAAATGTAAGTTTGTTTATATTAATCGGAGTTAGAAGTGGGAACATACAAAAGTATATATTATATATATATATATATATATATATATATATATGAAGTAGTCAAACAGTGTGTTTGAAAATGGCAAAGGCCGACAATTTGTGGGAGATTATGTGCTTAATTAAAGTCATACCTAATTTTGTTAATTAATTAATCATAACTAAATGAATTAGGCGTGCATATCGGTTTAAATGTAAAGCGTAAACGACTCGAGAAAAAGTCATCTCTGTATGTACATTTCAGCCCATTGGGCCTCATCAGCAGAGCTATAGACAGGGCAGTGCTTTGTGCGTGATTCGAATATATATATATATATATATATATATATATATATATATATGTTCATATTTCATGTATATAGGCGGGTTGAGGAAACATAAAATTAGCATACAGCCCCCCCAAAAAAAACAACAAGAAACAACAACAGAACAACAATAGTAATAATAATAATACATACATACAAACATATATATATATATATATATATATATATATACGCGATATCAACGAATGTAGGACTAGTTACTCGGTTGCGTTATTGTCCTGCACAGAGCTACGACCAAACAGCATCTTAACATGCTTGAAGCTGTTGACATTAGAATAAGAATAAGAATAAGAATAATAACGAGAATAAGAATAAGAACAAGAACACGAACAAGAAAAGATAGAATACTACCTGGACTTTTCTTGAGATTTAGAAAAAAACTGTGAAATATGTGGGTGAAAGGGATACCACGTGCGCCAATTACAATTTGTAATTGGCGCACGTGGAACGGTTGTCAAAAGTGTTGGGAAACAGACTTGAAGAATTGGGAATCAGAAGAACAACTAAGACCATCCACACAACAGCATTGTTAACATCTGCAGGAATACTCAGGAGAGTCCTGGAGATATGTGTAAACTTGTTGTCACTCAGACTCCACTGAAAGACCATCACCTTTTGCTGGAGTGAAAAACTCGCAATGAGTGAAATAATAATAATAATAATAATAATAATAATAATAATAATAATAATAATAATAATAATAGAAAGAAAGCTAAAAGATAGACAAATACAAAGACCTTGCCAGAAAACTGAGGAAACTGTGGAACATGAAGGTGAAGAATTTGAATTGGAAATCAGAGGAAGAATCGAGACCATCCAAACTACAGCACTGTTGGGATCAGCTAGAATACTCAGAAGAGTCTTAGAGACCCGAGGAGACTTTTTTCACTCAGCCTCCAGTGAACCACTAGCAACAGCAGGTGTGAAAATATAATAATAATAATAATAATAATAATAATAATAATAATAATAATAATTCCAACAAATCACAGGGTGATGATGAAAGAAAAGGAAAAGATAAACAAATACCTGGACCTTGCTAGAGAATTGAAAAAAAAACAACAAAAAACAAACAAACTGGGGCATATAAAGGGGGGAATTGATACCTATTGTAATTGGATGCATTTGGGACGATCCCCGAAAATTTAGAAAAAATTGCGTAGAGAGTGAGTGCGTTGGTCCAGGATTATTTATACACTGCTGTCTGAGAACATCGGAATTATTTCTGAGACTGTAAGGATTCGAGGTTTTAACACTCTTGTTGCGACTTACTATACGTCTGGCGCACATGTAGTTAAATGTACTAGTATAATGAATAGTGGGTAATTTTCACCTTTAGTTGGCTAAATTCTTCGCAAATAAGGCAATTAGAGTAACCTCCCTTGACTTTTACTTTGAACCAAGTCTCCATGCGAAATAAACACATCTTAGAAACTTTTTCGAAAACAATACAACTGCATGCTTTAACACAAAATATCATAAAATGTGTTATTAATAACAATTAAGTTCATTTCAGATAATTTCATGCTAGGAATTTAGCCAACTGACTTTCACTTTGAAACAAGTCGGTAGCCATTTTGAAAGTCTCCATGCGAAATTCACAAATCTTCGAAACTTTTCGAAAACAATACAACTGCATGCTTTAACACAAAAATATCATAAAATGGGTTCTTAATAACAATTAAGTTCATTTCAGATAATGCGCACGCACAATTTATGCTAGGAATTTAGCCAACTAAAGAGGAAAATTACCGATTAGTGTAGGATCCAGCATACGACAAGAACTTAGGAGAGTTGTTTTCATTCAAACTCTAGTGAAAGACCATCAGCTTACGTTGGCGGGAAAAAACTTGCAAAGAGTGAAATCATCTTATTATAATGGAGAGTGTGGATTTGTCTGTATGTAACCGAAACTGTATTACTATACCAGTCACAATTCCCTTTGTTATTTACACCACATTGTCCATGATTTTTTTTTTTATTTAAACCTCAATTATTAATAAAATTGTTTTACATCATTAAGATTGTTAAACATATCTACATACTAATAACATGCAATTATATTTATATATACAACAAAATAGTGGTTCACAGTGGGAATGGGAAGGCTAATTTGCATATTGATATTAAAAATTTGATTTTAATAAATATATGCTTAGTATTATTGATTTCTAATTGTTTGGTTTTATCTTAATGAATATAAGTAAAAATCTCGGGGATAAATCTTAAAAGAAATCCATTAACAAGAAGAAATAACTGTAATATTATTCTTTACTTCCTACTTTAACTAAATAGTTAAATTAGGAAAATTTACCAATGAACGACGGGAGTAATGGAAAATGATGGAAGAGTTAGTTTCAAAGTTGTTCTATTTTTCGTTTATACCCCCTCTGTTCCAAATATTTTTATCTGAACTAGCAAAAGTATGCACCCTCCGGGTGCAAGTATTTAGGTTTTAATGTAATGAAATATCGTATTAAATTAGAAACGCTAATGAAACTAAATAAGAATGCAGATAAAAAGATTTGAAACAGAGGGGAGTATAATCGAAAAATAGAACTGAAATTTACTCTTCCATCACTCTCGTCTTTCATTGTTATTTTTTCTAATTTAAGTATTTAGTTAAAAGAGGAAGTAAAGAATAAAATGACAGTTATTTTTTCTTGTTAATGGATTTCATTTAAGGTTCATTGAAGAGATTTTTGCTTATATTCATTAAAATAAAACCAAACAATTAGAAATCAATAATGCTAAGCACATATTTATTAAAATTACATTTTTAATATCAATATGCAAATTAGGCTTCTCGTTCACACTGTAAACCGCTATTTTGTTGTATATATAAATACAATTGCATGTTATTAGTATGTAGATATGGTTAACAGTGGCTTCGGCCTCTGGACCATTGCTATAATTAACAGCGTCGATCCCAGGGGGCCATCCCCCCAGGCAACACCTGCCCCCTTGATTTAAAGGGGCAGGGCTGGGTTTATTGCCCAGCGCCTGAGGCGCCCCCTTGAGGGGGAATGCCGACGGGATCAACGCAATTTTTCACCCGCCACCCCATGAGTCTCGGCTTGTGGGTGGTCCCACATAAATAGGGCCTTTGTGCCTGACCCGTACAAGTGGGGTACGTGGTAAATATCATGTAGATATGGTTAACAGTATAAATAATGAAAAACAATTTTATCAATAATTGAGGTTTAAATAAGGATAAATTCATGGTGAATGTGACGTCAATTACTAAGGGAATTGTGACTTGAGTAGTGATTTAGTTTCGGTTACAGATAGAAAAAGCACACAATCTCCATTATAATAAGATTCTTATTGAGTTTCATTAGCCTTTCTAATTTAACATGATATTTTATTATATTAAAACTTAAATACTCGCACCCGGAGGGTGCATATATTTGCTAGTAATGATAAAAAAACATTCGAAAAATAAAAGAAATGCATAAAATTAAAAAAAAAACCCCAGAAAAACAAATCATGGGTGTTTGGGAGAGGTAAGAAATTTACGAGTGTGAACGTGAATATATATATTTTTTTTACTCTGTCAAGGAAAGAAGGAATTCCATTAGTTAAAGCATCTAATTTCGTAAGAATCCTTGAAGGCAGAGAAATAAAGCAGTAGCATACATTACAATAGGACGTCAAATTTACTCGCGAATATTATCCCCACGTTCGTGATTGAGAAAAGCTCTCAACGTCACCTGCAAGTTGCTTTATTACGTTCAACAATGGGATAGGCAACTACTGCTCATAGCAAAAAGTACCGACCGCTATTTCATATATATATATATATATATATATATATATATATATATATATATATATATTATATATATGATAAGTTATAAACACGGTTTGTTTTGGAATGGCTTTTTGCCGATAATTTTTGGGAGAATAAGTGCTTAATTGGAGTCGTACCTAATTTTGAAAATTAATTAATTAATAATGAATTAGGCGGGAATACCTATTAAATGTATGGCTAAACAAATCGAGAAAAATCATTATTGATTTTTCTCGATTTGTTTAGCCATACATTTAATAGGTATTCCCGCCTAATTCATTATTAATTAATTAATTTTCAAAATTAGGTACGACTCCAATTAAGCACTTATTCTCCCAAATATATATATTATATGTATATATAATATGTATATATATATATATATATATATATATATATATATATATCTTATTATTATAATGGAGATTGTGTGTTTGTCTGTCTGTAACCGAAACTGAATCACTACTCAGGTCACAATTCCCTTAGTTATTGACGTCATATTCACCATGAATTTATTTTTATTTAAACTTCAATTATTGATAAAATTGTTATACCTTATTAATACTGTTGGGTTAATGTACATAGTAATAACATGCAAGTATATTTATATATTCAACAAAATAGCGGTTTACAGTGTGAACGAGAAGGCTAATTTGCATATTGATATTAAGAATTTGATTTTAATAAATATATGCTTAGTATTATTGATTTGTAATTGTTTGGTTTTCTCTTAACGAATCTGAGCAAAAATCTCTGGGATAAATCTTTAAAAGGAATCCATAAACAAGACGAAAGAACTGTAATTTTATTAAATACTTCATAATCTAACTAAATAGATAAATTATGAAAAATGAAAGACAGGAGTGATGGAAAATGATGGAAGAGTTAGATTTAATGCTGTTCTATTTTTCGATTATACCCCCTCAGTTTATCATTTTCTAAATAGTTTCTAATTTGATACAATATTTTATTACATCAAAACCTAAATACTTGCACCCAGAGGGTGCATATATTTGCTAGTATATATATATATATATATATATATATATATATATATATGTGTGTGTGTGTGTGTGTGTGTGTGTGTGTGTGTAAGAATGGAAAGGGAATTGAATCCGACAATATGAGGAAAACATGAGTAAAGAAAAGAAATGTAGATGGATAAAAATGAATTTTATCGATATCACTTTTAATCGATATCACTTACACATGTGTTTCGGTCAGTTTATCAAAATGTATACGGATTTACGCTATTATTATTATTAAGATAATCAGATGGAGTTGAAATGATGATAATAATAGTAATAATAATAATAATAGGAAAAATGTAAAAATATTCCGTACACAGAGAGATTTTTTTAACTTCATCAGAGTGAATTTTTTAAAAATTATTATATATATATATATATATATATATATGTGTGTGTGTGTGTGTGTGTGTGTGTATGTGTTGTGTGTGTGTGTTTGTGAAGATATGATGGATGTAGTAGAATCCGACAGTATGAGGTAGGTAAAAGGATAGTGAACAAGAAATGATAACTCAAAACAAATCTAAGAGTTGAAATATTTCGTCCGATTTATACGGACATCCTCAGTCGATAAATATATATATATATATATCATTAAATATAAATATAAATCATATGTACATGCATGTAATTTTGCTTTCAATAAAAATCTTTCGACTGAGGAGGTCCGTATGAATCGGACGAAAATATTCAACTCTTAGATTTTATTTGAGTTATTCATTTCTTGTTCACTATCCTTTTACCAACCTTATATATATAAATATATATGTGTGGTGTTGTGTATGTGTGGTGGCCGCGTGTGTATCTCTCTTNGTGTGTGTGTGCGTGTGTGTGACAGAAATATATTTATATATACATATATATATATATGTGTGTGTACATATATGTCAAGACTAATATATTGTGTATGTTGTATGTCTATATGTGTACTGTACGTAATAGTGTTTGTGTGTGTGTTGTGTACGTGTGTGTGTGTGTAGGAGTACGTATAAAATATTTACATACATATACATATATGTAAGTTTTTTAATAGAAAAGCGTGTGCGCATTTGCGGGTGTAATAGTACGTATGCAGTACATTCAGGTAGATATACTTATACAATATATATATATATAATATATATATATATATATATATATATATATATATGATGATTGGGAACACTAGACATTTGGTCTAGCGTTCCTGAAATAGGACTATAAAGCAAAACAATCTAAATATTCTGTTATATTTTTTTTTACTTATATACTTATATATATATATATATATATATATATACATATATATATTATTAATATTTTTATGTTATTTTATATTTTTTGTGTTATTATGTTATATTTTTACTTATATATGTGTGTTTTTTTAGGTATATTTATCCGTTTTGTGTAGGTACATATATCAAGTTTGGGCATTAGTGTGAAGCATTAAGGAAAATAAGAAACTCGGTTGTTTGACAGAAGAGTTTCGTTTATGTAGTAAATTTTTAAGCTTGCATACGCTCTTCATCAGACTGGGTAAAGAAATGACGCCGGTCTCTGCTGCTCCTCATAGTGGGGTTGCGGTGAGTGTGACAATATATGTATGCATGTGTGTGTGTATGTGCTGATATATATATATATATATATATATATATATATATATATATATTTAAGTAAGTGTATTTGGCAGCATTTTTTCTTTTTACAAGTTTTGTTGAACTGTACAGACAATTCCTGTCGCGACAAGTTTTTCGTTGATTCCGTTCCAATTTTCGGGCCATCTTTCTGGTGTGCGGGTGTAACTGGTATAACAGTCCACCAAAGGTTTCAAAAACAAGCGCTTTCGGCAATACAATATATACAATATATATATATATATATATATATAATATATATATTATATATAATATATATGTTGAAATGGTATATAATATGTGTGTATCTTGAAATATTCTCTGGTTAGATTTAATGCTGTCTATTTTTCGATTACTACCCTCATTTATCAATTTCTAAATAGTTTCTAATTTGATACATATTTATTACATCAAAACCTAAATACTTGCACCCAGAGGGTGCATATATTTGCTAGTATTATATATATTATATATATATATATATATAATATATATGTGTGTGTGTGTGTGTGTGTGTGTGTGTGGTGTAAGATGGAAAGGGAATTGAATCCGACAATATGAGGAAAACATGAGTAAAGAAAAGAATGTTAATGGATAAAATGAATTTTTATCGATATCACTTTTAATCGATATACTTACACATGTGTTTCGGTCAGTTTATCAAATGTATACGGATTTACGCTATTATTATTATTAAGATAATCAGATGGAGTTGAAATGATGATAATATAGTATAATAATAATAGGAAAAATGTAAAAAATATTCCGTACACAGAGAGATTTTTTTAACTTCATCAGAGTGAATTTTTTTAAAATTATATATATATATATATATATATATATATATGTGTGTGTGTGTGGTGTGTGTGTGTGTGTGTGGTGTGTGTTGTTTGTGAAGAATGATGGATGTAGTAGAATCCGACAGTATGAGGTAGGTAAAAGGATAGTGAACAAGAAATGATAACTCAAAACAAATCTAAGAGTGAAATATTTCGTCCGATTTTATACGGACATCCTCAGTCGATAAATATATATATATATATCATTAAATATAAATATAATACATATGTACATGCATGTAATTTGGCTTTCAATAAAAATTCTTTCGACTGAGGAGGTCCGTATGAATCGGACGAAATATTTCAACTCTTAGATTTATTTTGAGTTATCATTTCTTGTTCACTATCCTTTTACCTACCTTATATATATATTATATATGTGTGTGTGTTGTGTGTATGTGTGTGTGTGCGCGCGTGTGTATGTGGTGTGTGTGCGTGTGTGTGACAGAAATATATATTATATATACATATATATATATGTGTGTGTACATATATGTCACAGACTAATATATGTGTATGTGTATGTCTATATGTGTATGTACGTAATAGTGTTTGTGTGTGTGTGTGTACGTGTGTGTGTGTGTAGGAGTACGTATAAAATATTTACATACATATACATATATGTAAGTTTTTTAATAGAAAGCGTGTGCGCTGCGGGTGTAATAGTACGTATGCAGTACATTCAGGTAAGATATACTATAAAATATATATATATATATAATATATATATTATATATATATATTATATATGATGATTGGGAACACTAGACATTTGGTCTAGGCTTCCTGAAATAGACTATAAAGCAAACAATCTAAATATTCTGTTATATTTTTTTTTACTTATATACTTATATATATATATATATATATATATATATACATATATATATTATGAATATTTTTATGTTATTTTATATTTATTTTTTGTGTTATTATGTTATATTTTTTACTTATATATGTGTGTTTTTTAGGTATATTTATCCGTTTGTGGTAGGTACATATATCAAGTTTGGGCATTAGTGTGAAGCATTAAGGAAATATAAGAAACTCGGTTGTTTGACAGAAGAGTTTCGTTTATGTAGTAAATTTTTAAGCTTGCGATACGCTCTTCATCAGACTGGGTAAAGAAATGACGCCGGTCTCTGGCTGCTCCTCATAGTGGGTTGCGGTAGTGTGACCATATATATGTATGCATGTGTGTGTGTATGTGCTGATATATATATATATATATATATATATATATATATATATATATATTTAAGTAAGTGTATTTTGGCAGCATTTTTTCTTTTATACAAGTTTTGTTGAACTGTACAGACAATTCCTGTCGGACAAGTTTTTCGTTGATCCGTTCCAATTTTCGGCATCTTTCTGGTGTCGGGGTGTAACTGGTATAACAGTCCACCAAAGGTTTTCAAAACAAGCGCTTTCGGCATACAATATATACAATATATATATATTATATATATATATATATATATATATATATAAATATTATATATATGTGAATGTATATATATATGTGTGTATCTTGAAATCTCCCCCCATCTCTCTCTCTCTCCTTCTCTCTCTCTCTCTCTCTCTTCACTCTAAATTATATATGTATATATATCAATAAATATAAATATAAATATATATAAGAGAGTTTTATAATTTGCTTGAAGTATTGTGTATATATTGGTTAGGAGGTTGATTTAGAAGGCTATCACAATGCAGGTGTAAACTGTAAAATAACTAGACTGCTTCAGTTCCAGTGATCTTTTGAAAAAGATATTATCTCGAAAATTTAAGAATTAAATACAGGTTAACACACAAAATCATTGTTACCGTATTATTATTTATTTTCTTTACACCTGCATTGTGTGTGATAGCCTTCTAAATCAACCTCCTGACCAATATATACACAATGCTTCAAGCAAATTATAAAACTCTCTTATATATATCTATATTTATATTTATTGATATATATATATATATACATATATTTATTTAGAGAGTGAGAGAGAGGGGGGAGAGAGAGAAAGAGAAGATGGAGGGAGATTTCAAGATATACACATATATATAATGTGATGATGATGATATATTATATATATATATATATATATATATTATATTATATATAACATATATATATTTAGTACAGCAATATATATATATATTATATATAATATATATATAATATAATGTGTATATAAGAGAGAATGTGAAAGAGATAGAGACTCTATGTATGTGTGTATAAAGCTATATCCAAACTCTGCTTAAATCTTTTTTGCAATAATCATTATTACTAAAAAAAAATCTCTGAAACCATTTGCTTTTAGAACGACCTTTTAGCGTTACTGTAGTTTCACACGCTTTCTTCAATAGATTCTCAGACGCTTGTCAAATCCCTTACTAAGTGTATGCAGGTTGCTAAAAAAAATCATGAAACTCCCAATGACGCTAAAAGCTCGTGCTAACACATTTTTGTTAATACAGTTTTGGATTTCTTTTCTTTTTTTTTTTTTTTTTTTTTTTTTTTTCAAAACGATTTTGCTTATAATCATAGTCTGGATACAAGCATAGATATTGTGCAGTATTAAAAAATCAAAGTACAGAAAATTGATATATATATAATATATATATATATATATATATATATATATATATATGTGTGTGTGTAATAGTTTCAACTGTACATTATTTCCGTCTTGCGCCGTCGGAGAGGTCTTCCGATAAATTAGTACGGCCGATGTCTTTGATCTTGTGTTGTACACGTCTGCGCATGTCTGGAAAATCATAAAGGAAATGTGGCGTGTGGCGGCTGTGGTAGCGTTGTTAAATGTGCCAAGCATAATAACGTCGACATATTGTCTATAAAAACAGAATAAACACTCACGGCTGAGTTTCTCGTTGTCAATCTCCAAGTGGCACAGCTATAGGAGAAAAAACAGTATTGAGACTAATCTACCTGAGGATCGGCAACGGGGAATACAAAATGTTAAAGCTTTTTAGAAATATCATTCAGTAGTGGATACATGCAAGAATAATTGTTTTGTCAACCATCAGCTTTGAAAACGTATATCTCAGCTTAAACTGAGGCGAGTCAAAAGTTTTGCAATATTTTGGTAATTGATACCCACTTTGGCACCTCCAGATGTTATATACTGACGTTTTCACGGTACCAAATTGATATATGTTGTATACCCTTTCTTAAATTCTATATCTTGGACATCTATTCTTCTGGCCGGCTTTGCTTCTATCTTCTAACATCTTGCGTCTGGAGTTGTCTTGGGGACTTCGGTCTGGTTTTCCATGCTAGGGATTTTTCCTTATCAGAAGCCCTGTGTCATTGTTAGTTTTTAGTAAACACAAGACTTCGATTTTCTTTTCATGTTACTTTATTCGGTAAATCCCCAACCCAGACATATCATAGCGAGCGTATGCAGAGTTACACTTTAGACAGAGCATCATGGCCGAATGCTCTGTCTGACGTCCACTGCAAAACTAAACTAAAGCTCCTTACTATTCTTAAACCGGAACAGGTTCTTCTATACCTTCCGGTTCCCACGATTTATCCCCGGAAGCAAGGTGAGAGTGAGGTCAGACACCGTCACTCACTTTCAGGGCCATCAACTGCACTGATCGCCACCATATCTCTATACTATCTTACATAAGTATGAAAAGGGTCATCCCCTCAGAATTACATGGGATTGGCAATAATCTTATGCCACCGCATAGATTATGTAACACAGATTCTTTTGCCAAGGTTGTTGAGGTGATAAATACCACTGGACAGGGTAATACTGAGCTTTCCTGATACTCTCCAAAAGTTTCTCACCAAATAACCTCTATGGTATGGAGTGCAGGTTTGAAATCCTAGACCTTGCCTGATTGTTAAGGTTCTTGCAAACCAAGCAAAATTTCTTGAACTATTTGGTTACTCTATTCTCATAAAGTATGCCTTTACATTCTACAGTGTACGTTTGTAGTTGCTTCCATGGCGCTATGATTCTTGGTTTCTTGGTTTGTTTTGTTTTACGGCATATCAACCTCAGTGGGTCATTTAATGCCGATAAAATTTTGAAAGAAATCAATTCTTAATGGATAAAACAATTTTTTTATAAATACATTTTTCTATTCAACCCATAGATGGGACCCTAACAGGTACTACAAATCCAGGTCAGAGTGGACCAGGGAGCAATGGTGATGAAGGGGTGCTCCACATTCCCCAAACCTCCAAAACTGGAACCTCGCCATCAGATAGAGTTTAACGTCATTCCCAGGACATGTAGACCCGCAGCCACCGCCTTCTAGCACCCATATGATAAAATGGGGTTGGGCTTGCCATAAGGGCAATAGGGTTAGGACAATCATATAGGTGATATGGCTTGACGTGACCAGCCGATTGATCGGAGGGGGGCCTCTCCGACCGCCCGTCTAGCCCAAGATAGGGCCGAAGTGGAGTATTGCATGTCATGAATTGCTCATCCACCTGGGCTCTATCCTTAAGCATCACGGGTCGTCACCCACAGCCAACAGGTGACCCCATTGGGGGAGTCTTACCTCTGCAGAGGTGCAGTCGGTGCATTCTAACGCCCCAGCCGACAGGGCGGGCTATGATTCTGTTCAAACTTATGAAGTATAAGTTACCAAATGAGACTATGTTTCATATTCATCTATGTGGCTTTTAAATTGAACATGAAGCCGTTTTTAACACAATGGTTTGATGGTATTGAGAAATATAGCTTTGACGAGTGGCAAAATATATTTTATGTGCCAACGAAATTTAAAAAAAAACTCTATTCAACGATATATAATTGGTTTAAACTAGTAGTAAACTAAACTTTACTCATTAATGTAGTGTAGCTAACACCCTTTCAACACTCTATCCGCCCTGTCGGCTGGGGCATTAGAATGTACCGACTGCACCTCTGCAGAGGGGTATGACTCCCCCCAATGGGGCCACCTGTTGGCCGTGGGTGGCGACCCGTGATGCTTAAGGATAGAGCCCAGGTGGATGAGCAGTTCATGACATGCAATACTCCACTTTGGCCCTATCTTGGGCTAGACGGGCGGTCGGAGAGGCCCCCTCCGATCAACCAGCTGGTCACGTCAAGCCATATCACCTATATGATTTTCCCAACCCTATTGCCCTTATGGCAAGCCCCAACCCCTTTTTATCATATGGGTGCTAGAAGGCAGTGGCTGTGGGTCTACATGTCCTGGAAATGACGTTAAACATCTATCTGATGGTGAGGTTCAGTTTGGAGGTCTGGGAATGTGGAGCACCCCATTCATCACCATTGCTCCCTGGTCCACTCTGACCCGGAGTGGTAGTACCTGTTAGGGTCCCATCTATGGGTTAAATAGAAAAATGTATTTATAAAAATTGTATTATCCATTAAGAATTGATTTATTTCAAAAATGTATCGGCATTAACTGACCCACTGAGGTTGATATGCCGTAAAACAAAACAAAACAAACAAAACAAACAACACTCTGTCAGATAGACTGGCTCATTGCCATCAAATAGCCTACAATTAAAGTACATTAACTAGCTGAATAATATTCAGACTGACTTTACTGCGTTGGCTATACCGATTTGACCATCCTCTATTTACTATAAGTTTTGTCTTATCAATTGCTTGTACTTATTTGTTCTAATTCTGTATGTATCCGTTTAGCACCGGATACTGGTGTTTAATAAATGTATTAAACACCCCGTTCTTCTGTGTATCTTTCCACCTCGCGAATACAACTCTCAGTAAAATATGAAGTAGACCTCAATGGTAACACGAACTGTTGATAATTGAAAATATTGTGATACTAGCTTAAAAGCTGCCTTATTGGGCGGCAATTAAGTTAGATCAGAATGCAGAGGGCGTTTGATTAAGATGTTGGCCCAACAATGATACTTTATGCATTGAATACCTACTAAATTTTATTAAACTTAAAATATATTTTTTAAAGAAGTTTAACAGTTTTCATCAAAACTAGTTCGACACCGGTCCTCGCCAACTCACCATATAAATAGCACAGGATCTGTGTTGTAAGTAAGGTGCTGATTGTAGGTGTGGTGCTCAACCTCAGACGCAAAAATGATGAAAAAAATGAAAAGGGGATATATTCCCTCGCTGATTGGCTGATACTGACTTTAGGCCACCCAGACGACTTTACTTACTTTATCTAGCTATATAACATACAATAGAAGCACGTGGTGTAATGTTTAAAGTCATGGGAAATGGACTCGTCGCCCCGAGTTCAAATCCTGGATATGGTAATTGCATTTCACTTAGCGCTAATACCCTTGGGAAAGGTATAAATCCTACTCTCCCTCCAGCCATGGGTAAATAGTAGGGCAGACATGGCTCTTTAACCTTGGTTAGGCAACTGGTCTAGGAGAAGGAAAACTCTGAATTCAAGCCTGTTAAACTCCGCTTAAGAAAGTGACCTTGCGTCACATCCTGCTCGTGCGGAGGGTTGGTAATATATATATATATATATATATATATATATAACATACAATGTATGGACTCATCTATAATATAGTCAGTATCGGGACTGGCACACTTGAGGATCGTCAAAGATAGCGATATATAACAAATAGGGGCAGTTTTGCAGCAAATCTAACTCGGCTAGACGTTAATAGAGACATCGTTAATAAATAAGATGCTAATTAAGATGAAATAATGACTATTTCATAATCGATGAGGATATAACTTAAATAACTAAGGAAATTGTGACGTCAGTGGCGAAGTAGTTACGGTTACAGACAAACAGTTACATAATCCCCTTTATGATATAGTAAGTAAGATCTATCCATTAATCTAACGCACGTTGTCTTTGCTCTTTTGAACTTTTGTTGCATATCGTACGGGCGGAAGTAGGATTTTCCGTTTAAACCGAAACAAAGAAAAGACGACAAAAATGACAAAGGACTTTTTTTCCGGTTAACGCGAACAAAGAAAAAAAGTATAACAATGAAATCGGAAATAGATTTTTCCTGATAAGTATAACAAAAGAAAATGCGTGGGTGGTTTATATACATAAAAAGGAAATCAATAGCAGAGATGGCGGTTAGTTAGCCAGAAGACTCGGGACAGAGAACAAGTGAGACGACAGCGGCTCACAGCCCTTTCACGGCCGACGGGCTGTGAGTCCAACGTAGCCACCTCCCCCGCCTCACCAACCCCTTTCAGCAGTCATTGTCAACGCTCGCCACCCACGCACAGCCGAGAGAGAATAAATAAAAATCAACCGTTTCTACTATACCCATGTGTTGTGATTTCCTTAGGTCTGACTACTACATTTAAGCTAATAGACAATGTACACCAGCGATATCAATTGGATACCCGCTTTACAACATACACGATTTAGATACGTAAAAAAGGCACGACGTAACACTTTTAGAAATAACGATGCCTCTTTTATTTTGTTGTACAATATTAAACTAGTTAATAAAATAACATTGAATTTGGTATTTTTAGCAAGCCCCTAACGGGTCTAATCATGCCTGATAGTTTGCAAGTTTGAACATTTTGGTTAACTTTAAAAATGTTGCTTAAATTCATATACTGAAAATCAAGGCTTCAAAACACTTGAAAAAGATCTTTAAGAGGCATTTTTCACTTCGTTTCGACGCACGTAAAAAAAAAAAAACTTGAAAAATTAAGATTAAATAATGACTATTTCATAATCGATGAGGATATAATTTAAATAACTAAGGAAATTGCGACGTCAGTGGCGAAGTAGTTACGGTTACAAACAAACAGTTACATAATCCTTTTATAATAACAAGCAAATATATGCACCCTCCGGGTGCAAGTATTTAAGTTTTAATATAATAAGATATCATATTAAATTAGAAAGGCTAATGAAACTGAATAAGAATGCAGATAAAAAGATTTGGAACAGAGGGGGTATGATTGAAAAATAGAACAACTTTGAAACAACTCTTCCATCATTTTCCGTTATCCCGTCTTTCATTGGTAAATTTTCCTAATTTAACTAAATAGTTAAATTAGGAAATAAAGAATAAAATGATAGTTATTTTTTCTTGTTAATGGATTTCATTTAAGATTCATTGAAGAGATTTTTACTTATATTCATTAAAATAAAACCAAACAATTAGGAATCAATAATACTAAGCACATTTTTATTAATATTACATTTTTAATATCAATATGCAAATTAGGCTTCTCGTTCACACTGTAAACCGCTATTTTGTTGTATATATAAATACAATTGCATGTTATTAGTATGTAGGTATGGTTAACAGTATAAATAATGTAAAACAATTTTATCAATAATTGAGGTTTAAATAAGGATAAATTCATGGTGAATGTGACGTCAATTACTAAGGAATTGTGACTTGAGTAGTGATTTAGTTTCGGTTACAGACAGAAAAACACACAATCTCCATTATAATAAGATTCTTATTCAGTTTCATTAGCCTTTCTAATTTAAAATGATATTTTATTATATTAAAACTTAAATACTCGCACCCGGAGGGTGCATATATTTGCTAGTAATGATAAAAAACATTCGAAAAATAAAAGAAATGCGTAAAATTGCATGTTATTTGTATGTAGATATTGACAACACTAATAAAAAGGTGAAGCAATTTTATTAATAATTGAGGCTTAAATAAAAATAAAATCATGGAGAATGTGATGTAAATAACGAAGGGAATTGTGACTTGAGTAGTAATATAGTTTCGGTTACAGACAGAAAAACACACAATCTCCATTATAATAAGAAGATATAGTAAGATCTATCCATTAATCTAACGCACGTTGTCTTTCCTCTTTTGAACTTTTAAAAATAACGATGCCTCTTTCATTTTCTTGTACAATATTAAACAAGTCTCTTCGTTAGCAACATCCTAATATGAAAAGACAAATTATAAATTGAACATCTTACTCGTCCTCTACGTTATTACCCACGCATATAATTCCAGGAGATACTGGCAATAACTTTAGACAGGATAATGTAAACCAGATCATCCTAAAGTGGCCGCAAGATTATCACTTTATCTCTTTTATATGTTTTTCTTTCCGTCTTGCACCGTCGGAGAGGTCTTCAGATAAATTAGGACCGCCATTGCCTTTGATCCTGTGTGGTACACGTCTGCGCATGTCAGGGAAATCATAAATACGGCGTCAGCGTTGTGAAATGTGCTAAGCGATAACGTCGACATATTGTCTATAAATTTCGAGGTTTGCCTAGCATTTCTGACACATTCGATAACACCTTCGCTGGTGTGTGAGTAGCAGTTAAAGTATCGCGGGTAGATTATTGGACTGACGGCTTCGCTTGCTAAGAGTTCATAACGGTTGATACGATTTATTATCCAAAGAGCTTTGAGAAAAAATGTTTATCATTCGTGACGGGTTTGATGGTAACCGAAGCAATTTAAGAGGCACTGGTACAAGAATTAAGTTTATATATATATATATTATATATATATATATTATATATATATATATACAGAGAGAGAGAATTAGGTTTTTATATATATATATATATATATATATATATTATATATATATATATATACAGAGAGAGAGGTTAGGTATATATATATATATATATATATATAATATATATATATATATATATATATATATATATATATAAGATTTTTTTTATGTTTGTTTGTTTTTTTAGAAGCATTGCTGAATAAAGTATATATATTAGATATTTTATGTTTTTGCTTGAAGGCAATTACAATGCGAATATCGCATAAATTCGATAATTATAGAAGATAACAATGACAAGTGAATTTCGCAAAGAATTACTCGGCGTGTAGAATATCGTACAAACTGTTT
>CM042160.1:6158464-6163464 GCA_023376005.1 Doryteuthis pealeii
TACATGTTCTAACACTAAAATGATATAAACATTGACAATAATCAATAATGGTGTCTGTGATTTCTAAATATTTTGAACACCTTAAGTTTAGGATTAACCTCGTATATATATATATATATATATATATATATATATATATATATATATATATATATATGAAGGTAAAAATGGATATTGAATCCGACAATATGTAAGAAGGTTTTATAGAAAAACAACAAGATGTTAAAAATTTTTGCTGACATATATCTGTTTCGACATTATGAATATGTCTTTTTCAAAGCAACATTGTAAGCGGAAAAAAAAGTTTTCTGCTTACAATGTTGCTTTGAAAAAGACATATTCATAATGTCGAAACAGATATCAATCAGCAAAAATTTTTAACATCTTGTTGTTTTTCTATAAAACTTTCTTATATATATATATATATATATATATATATATATATACATGAGTAAAAAATATAACAGAAGACTTAGATTATTTACTTATGGCCTATTTCAGGAGGCCTAGACCATGTATCTTAGGATCCCAATCTTCAGCAGTTGGTAGAGCGTTCGGCTAGAAACCAAATGGTTCCTAGTTCGATACTGGCCCTCGCCAAATCAGCGAATGAGTAGCACAGGGATATGTACGGTAAAGTGAGGAGCTGATGGTAGATGTGGCGGTCCACCTCAGATACTAAAACAATCTCCTTGGTCTAGCGCTATTGAAAAGGGGATAGACTCCCTCGCTGTCTGGCTGATACCGACATTAGGCCGCCCGACGACTTTATATATATATATATATATATATATATATACACACATCTACATATACACACACACACACACATGTATATATATATATATATATATATATTATACATTGTACCTTTATCTTTACATTTTTGTGTAGTTGTTTTTTAAGATTTTTTCTTTAAAAACGATCGATTCTTAAAACTAACATTGCACTCCACACGCACTTTACACACACACAAACACACACAGACGCGCGCGCGCACACACACACACACAACACAGACACACACACGCACTTACACACATACAAACACAGACACATACACACACACCGCGCGCACACACACACACAAACACAGACACAGACACACACGCGCGCACACACACACACAAACACAGACACAGACACACACTTACACACATACACACACACACACACACACACACACAAACACACACACACAACCACAGACACAGACACACACACGCACTTACACACATACAAACACAGACATACACACACACACACACACCACACACACGTGCACACACACACACACAAACACAGACACAGACACACACACGCACTTACACACATATAAACACAGACACATACACACACACACACGCACACACACACATACGCACACACACACAAACACAGACACAGACACACACATGCACACACATACACACACGCACAAACACAGACACAGACACACACACACGCACTTACACACATATAAACACAGACACATACACCCACACCATGCACACACACACACATGCACACACACACAAACACAGACACAGACACACACACACGCGCGCACACACACACACGCACACACACACAAACACAGACACATACACACATGCACACACATACACACACGCACAAACACAGATACAGACACACACACGCACTTACACACATATAAACACAGACACATACACACACACACGCACACACACACAAAACACAGACACACACACACGCACTTACACACATATAAACACAGACACATACACACACACACATGCACACACACACACACGCACACACACACAAACACAGACACACACACACGCGCGCACACACACACGCACACACACCACAACACAGACACATACACACACATGCACACACATACACACACACACAAACACAGACACAGACACACACACACGCACTTACACACATATAAACACAGACACATACACACACACGCACACACACACACAAACACAGACACGCACTTACACACATACAAACACAGACACATACACACACACACACACGCACACACACACACAAACACAGACACAGACACACACACGCACTTACACACATACAAACACAGACACATACACACACACACACGCACACACACAAACACAGACACAGACACACACACACGCACTTACACACATATAAACACAGACACATACACACACACACGCACACACACACACAAACACAGACACGCACTTACACACATACAAACACAGACACATACACACACACACACACGCACACACACACACAAACACAGACACAGACACACACACGCACTTACACACATACAAACACAGACACATACACACACACACGCACACGCACACACACACACAAACACAGATACAGACACACACACGCACTTACACACATACAAACACAGACACATACACACACACACGCCCACACACACACACAAACACAGACACAGACACACACACACGCGCGCACACACATACAAACACAGACACATACACACACATGCACACACATACACACACGCACACACACACACATATATATATATATATATATAGGTAAATGGTAGGATAGACATGGATCTTTAACCTTTGTATGCCAACCAGTCTAGGAGAAAGCAAAAACATTGTTCAAGACAGCACTCATCATCCTTCTTTTTTATTCCAATCTAGTTTTTTCTCTAAACATTTCGTTAGAGTTCAGGTAGTACAGACATACAGTTGCACGCACACGGCTACAGCCTTGAAGAAATCTCATTTTATCTTAATAGAGAGAACAGATATTTACATGATCTTTAATTTGTTTATATCAATCCATGTCTCTGTAATATTTATAATTTTAAAACTGTTGTCCTCATCTTTATTGTTATATATACAACATTTCAACCGATGTGATCTCCGTCGCTCTTCAGGTGTTTCTTGTCAAACTCGCGAACCTTCTTGTTGAATTCGGTACTTTCTTGTCGACCCTTTTTTTAAGATCACGAATTAGGACTGAGCTTATTCTAGTAGTGACCACCTCAAGCGGAGTTTAACAGGTCTGAATTCAATTTTCCCTCTCCTAGACTGGTTGCCTATTCAAAAATACATCTATGTTGATTTCAAATCAGTCTTATTGAGAACAATTTTAACAAATGCTAAAATTGAGAGATAGGATATTAATTGCAACAATCACTATCAATGAATATGTTTTTGAAATAACTAAAGTTGTTGTTTTTCAAAACCTGGATAATACATGACTTCTGGGACACCCTGTATATATCTCCCGGTTTCCTTGCCAAAGTTAAAGAGCCCAGTCTTCCCTTCAATTTACCCATAGCTGGAAGGAGAGTAGTTGGATTCATACCTTTCCCAAGGTTATTAGCGCTATGTGAAATGTAGCTTCGTCCAGGATTTGAACTCGGATCGACGAGTCCATTTCCTATGACTCTTACCATTAGACCATGCACCTCCAACTCGGGGGTCATCATGTCGTAACCGGGGGCCTTAGAACTGAACCTTTTATTTAATCCATTGGGATTGATTATTCTCATTCAGTTAACCATGACCGAATACAAGTATTAAACTATGTTAAGTATTCTATGTTATCTTCACCTGTAGTCAGGATTGAACCTGCAAACTCCATATGATTGTCATTTAGAACTGTATTAATACAACCCTTATATCCGTTGCGCCCTGTGTCCAACTAGACAATCCAGGGTGAATTTTGGGACACATAAATCTAATGTTCTTTTTACCAACAACTTTTACATTTATACTTACGTGTGATTTTGTTCACCTTTGCTCATATTGAGATTAAAAACGAAAAAAAGGATGCCGGGGGTCACATCGGCTGGAACGTTGTGTATATAACAATAAAGATAAGAACAACAATCCGAACAATCTAAATTATTAATTTTAATTGTTTGGTTTTATCTTAATGAATATGAGCAAACATCTCGGGGATAAATCTTAAAAGAAATCCATTAACAAGAAGAAATAACTGTCATTTTATTCTATACTTCCCATTTTAACTAAATGGTTAAAATAGGAAAATTTAGCAATGAAAGACGTTAGTGATGGAAGAGTAAGTTTCAGTTATTCTATTTTTCGATTATACCCCCTGTTTCAAATCTTTTTATCTGCATTTTATCTGAATTCTTATTTAGTTTCATTAGCCTTTCTAATTAAATTTGATATGTTATTACATTAAAACTTAAATACTTGCACCCGGAGGCTGCATATATTTGCTAATCCCAAGTTAACTTACTTTGAAATATATATATATATATATATATATATATAATATATATATATATATATAAAATATATATAAATATATATAATCTGTTTTTGAAATTTTATTGATTAAAAATGTTATTGACTAGGTTACATAATTGCAGGTCTAGATTTGGCCCAGATTGTTTTTAATTTGCTTGCTTCCGTACAAACAATTATTTCTATTTCATTGGGTGACTTTCGCTAGATTTCACAATTAATTTCAAATATTTCTAAGCTATAAAAATTATCATACAAAAAAATTTGTAGCAAAACATCATGTAAAAAAAAATGACCAAAAACAATTGCAGTAATCAAAACTTGGGAATCCAAAATTTCGGTATTGTTGGTCCAGATTCAGCCCGGAATGTTTTTAATTTGCTTGCGGAGTTGGCCCAATTCCCAAATGCTATGATAGGTTGGGCTATGGCCTCTAGGAGCACATTGAGAAAAATCTAACACACTGACATTTACATTTCTTATTATAATGGAGATTGCGTGTTTTTCTGTCTGTAACCGAAACTATATTACTACTCAAGTTACAATTCCCTTAGTTATTTACGTCACATTCTCCATGATTCTATTTCTATTTAAACCTCAATTAATAATAAAACTGTTTGACATTAGTAATATTGTTGGCCTTACCTAAATACTAATAACATGCAATTGTATTTATATATACAACAAAATACCAGTTTTTAGTGTAAACGTATAGCTAATTTGCATATT
>CM042160.1:6168464-6176052 GCA_023376005.1 Doryteuthis pealeii
GAAAAGAAGGTTCCGGATTACAATAAGAAGGTTCCAGAGTTAGAATAGAAGGTTCTGGAGTCCAACAAGAAGGTTCTCGAGTCCAAGAGAGTTCCCGAGTCCGACAAGAAATACCTGAAGAAGGCCGGAGGGTACATCTGCCGAAACGTTGTACATATAACAATGCAGATGAGGACAATAATACTAAAAATATATTAGTTTATTATTTGCCTGAATTTTTGAGATGAGGTTTTGTTATATAGTGGATCATACTGTTACAATACATGAGCGGTCATGAATTGTGAACAGACCCAGTAGCTAAGAATTTAAATTAAGGGCATTAACTTTGAGATCAGGGAGTGGAAAATTACCGGTGACGGTTATAACCTTTTGATCCCTTGAAAACGCGCCATGATAATTTAGTTTAGAGGTGACCTAACTTTGGAAGAGAAAGACGGGATTGTTTTCTCTCCGGGGTCCAATCTCAATCCCCGCGCGGGAATTAAATCATGGGCTCATAAATAATAAAAATTTGATCAAGAAAAACAAAGACTTGTGAGTTACTTATTAAAAATAAGCAATGCCCAGCTCAGCCCAAGAAGAATTAGCAAGGAAGAAGAAGCCAGCAGGTAAGTCAACTAGATAACCATGGCAGACCGAAACAAAGAAATAGCGCTAAGTGAAATGCAATTACCACGTCCAGGATTTGAACTCGGGGCGACTAGTCCATTAGCAGCAACGAATCAGCGCCAAGCAGAGTAACCAGAGAAGTAATATAAGACCATCTCCTCTTTAATCTAAGTCTCTGTCTCTCTTTCACTCTCTTTCTCTCTATCACCCAATATGAACTCTCTCTCTCTCTCTCTCTCTCTCTCTCTCTCTCTCTCTCTCTCTGTGTATTATATACCCGATGTTTATATATATATTTACCAAACCCCTCCGCACGAGCAGGATGTGACACAAGGTCAATTTCTTAAGCAGAATTCAACATGTTTTGAATACAGAGTTTTCCTTCTCCTATACCGGTTGCCTAACCAAGGTTAAAGAGCCAGTCTGCCCTATTATTTATCCATAGCTGGAGGGAGAGTAGGATTCATACCTTTTCCAAGGGTATTAGCGCTAAGTGAAATGCAATTACCACGTCCAGGATTTGAACTCGGGGCGACTAGTCCATTTCCCATGACTTTAACCATTACACCACGCGCTTCCTACCCGATGTTTATAAGCGTATATATCTGCTATACAACAATACAATATTCAGTATACTAGTACATTCAATACAGTTTACGCCAGTAACTCACAACTGAGTACTAAAACATCGAGGTAGACAGTTCGCGTAATGGTTCCGTAATCTCCGCAGCCTCAGTAATCACACCGACGTTCTAAAACAGCAGTGTATAAATAGTTATGAACTAGCGCATTCACTCTCTACGAAAGGTAAACTAGGTTATTCGACAATAGGTTTGGTAATTTGTAAAAGAAGAAACACATGAGGAAAGACGGATGATACATCGGACGAAACGTTGTGCATATAACAATAAAGATGATGACAATTGTCCGAATAATCTATCAATAATGGAGATTCGCTTCCGGTTTTTGTCTGTAACCAAAACTACGTCACAGCTTATGTCACATTACCCCAAATTGTCATAACATAGAATAAATACACATGCAACATTAGACAGTCCTCATTGTATTTTAAAACAAGTTTAAATAAACACATGACTGGTATTATATATCTATTATATAGTTTGTTTATTTTGATACATATTTAAAGTTTACATTTAAATTGTTTTATTTTTTAATCCTTTAATGAATTTGATGATTTTACTTACTTAGGGTACAAACTCTGACATTGAATTTTTTCAACACCCACCACTCAGGCAATTTTTTCAAAAATCTATTTTTACATCACCCTGAGTTTTTTTTTATTTTGCTAGCACAAATAATACAAATTGTCAAGCCTCATTTAAAAAATTCAGATAAATATTAAGACAAACAAACATGTTGGACACTGCTGGAGAAAGGATGAACTCACTAGTGACGTTCTCCTATAGTCGCCTACATGGGACTTACTAGTGTAAATCGACCAGCAAAAACTTACATCAACCAGCTTTGCACGGATTCTGGATGCCGTACAGAATACCTGCTTGGAACCATGACCAATAGGGACAGTTGGCGAGAAAGAGTGATGAGTATCCATGCTGGTAAAGCGACCTCAAGATGATGATGAGAATTGTATCAACAATGTATCAATGTGAGCAATATGAGATTTAAAGACCATCTCCTCTCTAATCTAAGTCTCTCTCTCTCTCTCTCTCTCTCTCTCTCTCTATATATACTATATATATATATTCTATATATATTATATTATATACCGATGTTTATAAGGGTTTATATCTGGTTTACAACAATACAATATTCAGTATACTAGTACATTCAATACAGTTTACGCTAGTAACTCGCAACTGAGTGCTAAAACATCGAGGTAGACGGTTCGCGTAATGATTCCGTATAGTAAAATTTAGTCGGATAATGTATTTACTAATCTAACTTAGATGTGGCACAAGGCTAGAAGTATGGGCGCCCAATTGGAATCATACTGACTTACAATGGTCTACGAATCTAGCTTGCTAACTATTACACAACGTGAGGTTCTCAATCGGATACTGTATAACCCTGGCATCGTGGAAATATTTTTTACAATAAGCACATCGAATGATAGGTATTGCTATCCACTGGTGAGCAATATGAGTTTGAGTTTAAGTTTTGTTTAACGGCATATCAACCTCTGTGGGTCATTTAATGCCAAAAAGTTATTTTGTATTTCAGTCTTTAAAGTGGGCAGTTCTATGGAGATATTCGGTTATGTTTTGTTAATCTTGTTGAAAAGGTTGCTTTTTTTTAGAAAATTAAAAATGTTTTCAGGGTTTGTATTCTTAAAGATGCCCCTCAGGTTTCTTGCTTGACAGTAATTAGTGCGGATATGTTTAAGGCTGTTACAATTTAGAAGGATATGTTTGGATGTAAGTTGTACTTTGCATGTTGGACACACTGGGGCATCCTCCTTTTTAAAAGGTACGAATGGGTAATGTGGGTGTGCCCAATACGCAATCTGAATATATGAGCAATATAAGATTTAAAAAGTGTATACTTGATTTTAGCCGGCTACTATATTAGCCAGGCAAGGCCAGGAACATTCTGCACGTAATAATGATTAAGAATAAAAGGCTGGATTTACAGACGACTTTTTCGAAGGAAAAAAATACAGGAAAGTGAATATTTTATGTAGAAGCAGAAAAAAAGACTCAGCCCACGTACGTGTCCGTCTCATCATGCCTAATTCCCTGATTTACGGTGACTGTTTTCTTAAATTTTTATGAGTAGTAAGGCAGAGTGGTGACGTTAGACGGTTTATAGTCGACATTTATTTTTTTAAGTTAGGGGCTGACTCAATATATAACTTAAATTTATTTTTTTCGCTTGTTAATGTTTGTAATTCTGACATATGTAATGTTAAGTGAAGCGAGATTCTGTCAGCCATATTGACGACCACATGGTAGTCGACAGGAAGTACAAGCAGGCGTAAACATGGCACGCGTCGGGCCCAATAATTCGCACCCATATTTACACTAAATAAACACATGTACTCATCTATCTATCTATCTATCTATCTATCTCCCTTTCTCTCTTCTCTCTCTCTCTCTCTCTATATATATATATATATGTGTGTGTGTGTGTGTATGTGTGTGATTGTGTGTGTGTAGAAGTGTGTTCTGTTATGTTTGTCGGTAGCTCTCACTATCTCATTGGTGTAAGCACACACACACACACCACACACACACACACATATATATATTATATATATATATATATATGTGTGTGTGTGTGAGTAAATGTGTGCATAAACATGTATTGTTGGTGTAGTGATGTTTCATAAACAAGATTGTGATAAGTAGATAACACATACATTACCCGCATACAAAACACTCAACACACACACATACACACACACACACACACACACACACTATATATATATATATATATATTATATAATATATATATCTTGGGCAGCAGTTGTCGGTGTAGAGATACTGTTAATCTCGAGCTGTATCTACGTACCATATATATTATATATAATATATATATATTATATATATATATATATATGTGTGTGTGTGTGTGTGTGTGTGTGTGTGTGTGTGTGTAATCATTTTTGGAATCTGAACAGATGAACTGATTCATTGCAACGCTCTCCTATTAAAAGGATGGGGCACTCTATGCCGGTCTTTACATACATACAGATGTGTGTATTAAAAGCAGTTAAAATCCCCTTCGCATTCTGTGGGTGACGATAGCCGAGCGGTTAAGCTGTCCAACTGAAGTTGAATCGATCGGGTTTCTATCTCGGCAGTAGGTAGCTCACGAATGTCTAGCCACACTGAGGAGACTTGACAAGTCGAAACACGTGCCTGTGGATGACTCTCTCTCTCTCTCTCTCTCTCTCTCTCTCTCTCTCTATATATATATATATATATATATATATAATTCAAACTTTATTTATCTATTATATTCAATTCTCTTTTTTATAGTTTGTTTATAACAATCTATCTATCTATCTATCCTGGTCAGTTGCTATCTTTCCATGTCTGTTCATATCACTTTGTCTCTTTATATATCCATATTAGTCAATGCTATCTTTCTTAGTATGTTTATGTACATCTATCCAAGTTTCGATCTATCCATACTAGTCAATTCCCATCTTTCTTAGTCTGTTCTTATCTATCTATCTATCTATCTATCTTTGTGGACCAAGTATCCAATAGGTGGAAGATGTTTTCAAAAGAACATATTTGGTTTTCACCGTACACTTCCGGTTGTAGTACGAGAAGCGCATGGAAAATAAACTTAATAAATTGTGTGATACCATTTCCGAACAACATCCATTATTTAAATAAGCATAAAAATATTTTGTAAATAAAAACTATAATAAACATATCTGCATTTCACTTCTGATTAAATAAAAACTATTTTTAATATGAAAATGTGTTTTTAATATAAGAACGTGTCTTTCGTTTAATGTTTTATAATTAAAAAAAATCCTATTGAATTAACAAAAACAACCTGAAATAACTAATTTTTTAAAATTAAAATCGAAAATTATTTTAGTATAAAAATGTGCTTTGGGTTGTAAATATACATGAACAAACTTAAAAAAAATCTTACAGTGAAATTCTAATGCAAAAAAAAATCGTCTGTTGTTTGTTTACGGTGAAAAGCAAAACAGCTTCCAGCTGGGGTGCCTATTGGATACTTAGTACATCTTTGTTAATCAATTCTATTTTCCGTTGTGTGTTCATGGCTATTTCTATCTCTCTGCCTATTCTAGTCAATTACTATTTTTCATAGTCTTTCTAGGACTAGCAAAAAAAAAAAAAATCGGATACTACGAGTTTTAAAAGCGAATTAAGAATAATTAAATCTATTATTTAAGGTTAAACTTTGTCTAAATCGATAAGTAGTAACATAATGATCAATCATTAAAAAAAGAAAAATATAATTACATATGCAGTTTATTTTTTTTAAATTTAAAACTATTTGTTTTGGTCAATTTCGACGCGATCCGCCATTTTGGCTGTTTTTCAATGGTTTTAGGCGCTTGTTTACAATTTTAACGTAACATTTGGGATGAAAAAAAAATTACCAAAAATCAAGTAATTATCCGATTTTAATGTTCAGTATTTTAATTTTCAGTATTGATTTAAAAATTAATGAATTTTATAATGCATCAGTTATTATATTTCAAAACTTTAATTTAGTATTTTTGCTATGAAAAATTAATATATAAAATTCATTTAAAATAAAAAATTTCGGATTTTAAGTTTAAAATGTTATATTTTTAGATTCTAAAAATAAATATCTACTTAATGCAAACCTTATTTTTTCGAAAAAAGTATACGTTTTGAAGAAAAACTCGATTGAAAATGTACCCCATCCCCTTTTTAAGCAGAAAAAAACATCGATGTATAATTTTTTCTTTTATAAGATAATAGCCAATTAAATAATTATCGAAATGAGTAAAAAAGAAATCTCCAAAAAATAAATTATTTATTATTTTTTTACATTTTATTTTTCGATTTTCGGTACTTATTTTCTCATAGAAGCGCAACCGTACAAAAATTTATTTTATTTCTCGTCATAAGTTCGGTCTTTTATCTCATTATTTATACTGTAATTAGTACAATATATGACCAACTTGAAAAAAATTTTACGCCCCCAACATAAGTGGGGTTAAAATTAAGCGACCTGAAAAAATGAGAAAGTTTTGAAATAAAATAAATAATGCATTATAAAGATCATTTATTGATAAATAAACACTGAAAATTTCATTAAAATCCGATAATTCCCTGATTTTTGGTAAATAATTTTCTGTATGGACGGCTAAAGTCATTTTGTCAAAAACGCATTTTAGGCTCAGTTTGCCAGTAGCTAGTCTATTCATCTCAATCTATCTATACTGTTTTTATGTATCTATTTGTTTATCTGATTATAATATGTAAGGAAATTGAAGAAAAGATTAAAAAAAGTAAAAAGAAATTCTCCATTGAAATATGTACATTTGTAAAACCAGATGTTTAACCAAAAACAAAATTATATTCAGGGGAGACAATTTATGTAGTGTGACTGAACTCGTAAATTTAAAACTGAACTGTTTCAGCGATTCTATCCATTTTTACTTGTTTACACCTTTTAGTGTTTCTATATTGTGTGCGTATTGATTTAGTAATAATGGGGACAGACTGTAAAAAACCTGGACGTAAATTGACTATGGAGAACTCATTGGATCAAGGTTTATTCTTTTTTCTATAAATCCTCGTCATAGTTCAGAAGCTCGACATAAATTAGTACGCTTCTCTCCCATTAATGAATTGCTTTTTTGGCTCATATCAATCTATCTCAGTCTATTTCTATCTATCTATCTATCTATCTATCTATCTATCTATCTTAGTCTGTTTCTATCTAACTCAGTCTATTTCTATCTATCTATCTCAGTCTATTTTTATCTATCTATCTATCTATCTTAGCCTGTTTCTATCTAACTCAGTCTATTTCTATCTATCTATCTCAGTCTATTTCTATCTATCTATCTATCTATCTATCTATCTTAGTCTGTTTCTATCTAACTCAGTCTATTTCTATCTATCTATCTCAGTCTATTTTTATCTATCTATCTATCTATCTTAGTCTGTTTCTATCTATCTCTTGTTTTCTATTCATCTATCTCGTCTATTTCTTCTCTCTTTTCTCTCTCTGTCTCTCTTCTGTCTCTGTCTCTTCTGTCTCTCTCTGTTCGTCTCTCTCTCTTTTATATATATATATATATATATATATAGTAGAGTAAGAGTCAATGTTCTTGTGATTACCTGAAGATGCCGTATTAATACGGTTGAAATAAATTATTGTAATGAAGCAAGTTTAGAGTTTTTCTTTCATTTACTAAATTTCTGCTCTGATCTGTTTAAACACTCTCACTGGATATAGGCCATGAGCTGCTCTTATGGTCTACTGCATAGCTATGGTTAACCACACATGGAGAAGACCCTAA
>CM042160.1:6176152-6178652 GCA_023376005.1 Doryteuthis pealeii
ACTATATATATAATTCAAACTTTACTTTATCTATTTATCATTTCAATTTTCTCCTTTTTATATATTTGTTTATAAAATTATGTATCTATTATCTTCCTGGTGTCAGTTGCAATCTTTCAGTCTGTTCTCACTTTGCTCTTTATATATCCATATTATCAATGCTAAATCTTTCTTTAGTATGAAATGATACAGCTATCCAACAGTTTCGATCTATCCATACTAGTCAATTCCCACTTTTCTTAGTCTGTTTTAATCTATCTACTATCTATCTATCTATCTTTGTTGACCAAGTATCCAATAGGTGGAAAGATAGTTTTTCAAAAAACATATTTGGTTTTTTCACCCGTACACTTCCGGTTTTTGTAGTATGAGAAGCGCATGGAAAATAAACTTAATAAATTGTGTGATACCATTTTTCAACACAACATCCTTTTTATCAAATAAACATTTAAAAATATTTGTTTAAATTAAAACTATACATAACCATATCTGCATATTCACTTTCTGAATTTAAATAAAACTATTTTTAAATATGAAATATGTGTTTTTTTAATATAAGAACGTGTCGTTTCGTTTAATGTTTTATAATTTAAAAAAAAAAATCACTATGATATTAACAAAAAACAACCTGAAAATAACTTAATTTTTTTAATCACAAAACCGAAAATTATTTTTAGTTATAAAAATGTGTTTGGGTTGTAAATATAACATGAACAAACTTTAAAAAAAATCTATTAAAGGTTGAAAATCTTAATGCAACCAAAAAAAATTCGTCTGTTGTTTGTTTCGGTGAAAAGGCAAAAAAACGCTTCAGCTGGGTGGGCCTAATTGGTACTTAGTACAATCTTTTGTTAATTCAATTATTTTCCGTGTATGTTCATAGCTATTTTCTATCTCTCTGCCTATTCTAGTCAATTACTATTTTTCATAGTTAGTCTATTCTAGGGGGACTAGCAAAAAAAAAAAAATCGAATAATACGAGTTTTAAAGCGAATTAAGAATAATTAAAAATCTATATGTATGGTAACTTTGTCTAAATCTAAGTTAGTAACATAATAAACATCATTAAAAAAAGGAAAAATCAAATCCATATGCAATTTATTTTTTTTAAAAGATTTAACAATTGTTTTTGGTCATTTCGACGCGATCCGCATTTTTGGCTGCTTTTCAATGGGGTTTTAGGCGCTTGTTTACCAATTTAAACTCCGTAACATTTGAATGGAAATTTTTTACCAAATCAAGTAAAATTATCCCGATTTTAATGTTCCAGATTTTAATTATCAGTATGATTTAACAATTAGATGAATTTATAATGACATCAGTTAATTTTATTTCAAAACTTTAATTTAGTATTTGCTATGAAAAATTATATATAAATTCATTTTAAAATAAAATCGGATCTTAAGTTTTTTAAAATGTTATATTTTTTTTAGATTTAAAAATAATACATAAAACTATTTTTTTCGGAAAAAAAGTATACGTTTTGAAGAAAAACTCGATTTGAAATGTACCCCTCCCCTTTTTTTAAGCAGAAAAAAAAAAAACATCGATGTATAATTTTTTATTTTTTAAAATAAAAGCCAATTATAATAAAATTATCGGAAATGAGTAAAAAAGAAATCCCCAAAAAAATAAATTATTTATTATATTTGTACACATTTTATTTTTCGATTTTCGTGGGTTACTATTTGTCATGAAGCGCAACGTAAAAAATTTATTTTATTTCTCGTCTCATAGTGTTCGGTCTTTATCTCATTATTTATGTATTACTGTAAAGTACAATATATGACCAACTTTTGAAAAAAAATTTTACGCCCAAACATAAGGGTGGTAAAAAATTAAGGCACCAAAGTTTGAAATAAAATAATAATGCATTATAAAAAATCATCATTGAATAAAATAACACTGAAAATTCATTAAAAATCCGATAATTCCCTGGATTTTTTTGGATAAATATTTTCTGTATGGACGGCTAAAGGATTTTTGCTCAAAAAATTGCATTTTAGGCCAGTTTAGCCAGTAGCTGTCGATTCTCTCAATCTATCCTAAACCTATTTGATGAATCTATTTGGTTATCTGGATTATAATATGTAAGCGAAATTGAAAAAAGATAAAAAAAGTAAAAGAAATTCTCATTGAAATATTGTTAACAAATTTGTTAAAACCAGACGATGTTGTTTAACCAAAAACAAAATTATATCAGGGGAGACAATTATTAAGTGAGTGACATGAACTTCGTAATTTAACTGAAACTGTTTCAGCGTCTATCCATTTTTAGTGTTTACACTTTTAGCTGTTTTCTACATTGTGTGCCATGATTTTAGTTAATATTAGGGGACCAGACTGTAAAAAACCTGGACGTAAATTGATATGAGAACTCTTGGATCAAGGTTATATTCTTTTTTCTCATATCCTCGTCATAGTCAGAGCTCGACTAAATTTAGTAAGCTTTCTCTTCCATATGTGATATTGCTTTTTTTGGCTCATATCAATCTATCTC
>CM042160.1:6183652-6186152 GCA_023376005.1 Doryteuthis pealeii
GCAAAAAGAAACCAAAAACAACGGATGAATCTTCATCTTCGCTTTCATCTGTGGCTTTGGCATTGAGGAACGTCTTGTTCATTTTTTTTCTCTAAAAAGTTTGATAAGCACACATGGACCTTTATATCTGATTTTTATGTGTTTATGCTTTTAGGGGAAACAGCAAAATTGGTTGAATCAAACTGAATAAATTCATAAGGATAAGTAAAATGATATATATATATATATATGTGTATGTGTGTGTGTGTGTGTGTGGGTGTGCGTTTAATAAAAATATACTTTTTGAATATCTATCTTCGTGTCAGGTAATTTTTCAAAAGTCTTATCAGACCATCTGTATGTGTAATCTACGTAAAGAGTACAGACTTGGTTCACACGATGTTGTTTGGGTTCACTTACTGACTAAATGCTAGAATACGCCCTCCCGAACACACACACACACACACACACACACACACACAACACATATATATATATATATATATACATTCATATATATATATATATATATATATTGAGAGAGAGAGAGAGAGAGAGAGATAGTGATGAAGAGAGAGAGAGAGAGAGACAGACAGACAGACAGAGAAAGAGAGTAATGTCGAGAGTTAGAAAGAGTAGGTGAGAGAGAGAGAGAGAGAAGAGAGAGAGAGGAGAGAGAGAGAGAGAGAGAGAGAGAGAGAGAGAGGGGGGGAAAGGGTGAGAAAATAGATAAATACATGTATCCAGAAAAAAACTGATATAAGCATACAGATGTATATGGACTAAGAAATACAGTAAAACATAGATAAATTGAGATAGACAGTTATATTATTATATATATATATATATATTTATATATATATATATATATATATATATATATGTGTGTGTGTGTGTGTGTGTGTGTGTGCAGAAAGGAAGTGAATCCGACGGTATGTAGTATATTAAGAAAAATGAAAAAACACAGATTTAAATGGGTTAAATGGTGAGTTTATTGGCCGACGCTGCAGTGTTTCGATCTATTAATTAGATCATCTTCAGGGCATTTGTTGGTATACCAACAAATGCCCTGAAGATGATCCAACAACATTTAAACCTGTGTTTTTTCATTTTTCTTAATATATATATATATATATATATATATATACGACCTGAGAAACCTATCAACGGAGAGAGAGAGAGAGAGAGAGAGAGAGAGAGAGAGAGAGAGAGAGAGAGAGAGAGAGAGAGAGAGAGAGACCCCTTATATATATATATATATATATATATATATATATATATGGTTTTGAAAAATATTGGCCGAGGTAGCGAAAGGACACACGTCTGAATGCTTCCAAGCCTTGTCGGTGCAAAAAGAAATGTTGGGGCTTACCTTGTCACGTGACAAACAGACACGTGGCGTGGGAAAGCACTGCCTCCAATATGTAAAAGGGAGACAATTTTATTCTATGACAAAAGAGTGAGTCTTATCCTGAATATTTTAAGCAACAAACCTGTATGGAATGGGGTCCAATACGATCAGAGCCCTCTCGGCTGGGACTTTAGAATACACAGACTGCACCTCTGCAAAGGGTTAAGACCTCACTCTCCCAATAGGGTCACCTGTTAGCCGTGGGTGGCAACCCGTGATACTTAAGGACGGAATCATGGTGGATGAACAGTTTGTGACATGCAACACTCTATTTTGGCCTTTACTGAAGCTGGACGGGCGGTCGAGAAGGCCCCCTGCAATCAATCAGCTGGTCGCATCAATCCCCATCACCTACATGATTGTCCCAACCCTATTGCCTTCATGGCCAGACGCAACCCCTTTTTATCATATGGGTGCTAGAAGGTGGTGGCTGAGGGTCTTCATGTCCTGGGAATGAGATTAAACTCTATCTGATGGTGAGGTTCCAGTTTTGGAGGTCTGGGGGATGTGAAGCACCCCTTCATCACCACTGCTCACAGGTCCACTCTTCCTCAGAGTGGTAGTACCTGTTAGGGTCCCATCTATGGGTTAAGTAGAAACAAATGTGTTTGAAAAGAAATTGAGTACTAATCAAGAATGAATAAAACAAAAACGTCTTCGGCATAAAATGACCCAACAAAGGGTTAACATGCCGTAAAACCCAACCAAATGTTAGAGGCGCGTAGTGTAATGGGTAGAGTCATAGGAAATGGACTCGAGAAAAATTCAATCACTGTATGTACATTTCAGCCTATTAGGCCTCATCAGCAGGTAGGGCTCGAATCACGCACAAAGCACTGCCCTGTCTATAACTCTGCTGATGAGGCCTAATAGGCTGAAATGTACATACAGAGATTGACTTTTTCTCGATTTGTTTACGCCTTACATTTAAACCGATATGCACGCCGAATTCATTTAATTATAACTAATTTATTTCAAATTAGGTATGACTTCAATTAAGCACATAACCTCCAAAATATATATATATATATATATATATATATATATATATTATATATATATATATATGTGGAAATACGGTGAGGAAATTAATTCGACAATATGAGAAGA
>CM042160.1:6191152-6218652 GCA_023376005.1 Doryteuthis pealeii
ATATATATATATATATATATATATATATATGATTAGTCTATATACGTGTGTATATGTATATATATATTATGAGTCTACATATATGTGTATCTATTATAAATATCTACTGATGTATCAATATATATACGCGTATATATAATATATATATTATATATATATATATATATACTATATATATATATATATATATATATATATATGTAAAACTTATACACGTGTTTATATATGTAAATATCTATCTATCTATCTATCTATATATATATATATATAATATAATAAATATATACGATGAGTCTTATATATATATACTAAACAAAACGAAAAATCTAAGGTTTCGAATCACGCACACGACGCGGTCTTCCTATCAATAGCTCTGCTGATGAGGCCTAATTGGCCGAAATGTACATACAGAGATTGATTTTTATCGATTTGTTTAGCCTTACATTTAAATAGGTATGCCCGCCTAATTAATTAATTATTAATTAATTAACTTTCAAAATTAGGTAGGACTTCAATTAAGCACATATTCTCGCAAAAATATATATATGTGGTATATTATATATATATTATATGATATCTATATATATATATATATATTATAAATATATTAATATATATATATTATCATAGATCTATATAAATGAAGTATATTATAAATATATATATATCAGAATATATATTGTATATAATATAAATATATATACATAGATAATATATATAATATATATATATATATATATATATATATATATATATATATATATATATATATTCGGGGGGACCAAATGATATTCTAATACCGCACACACACACACACACACACACACACACACACACACCATATATATATATATATATATATATATATATATATATATATATGTATATGTGTGTGTGTGTGTGGGGGGGTTCTGTATGACAAAACTGGTCTCTTTTATAGAGATTCTAGCTGAAATAAATTCATAATAGCCAAATGAAAATGACAGTTTGTTGAGTTTTCTCACTTATATGGATATATATATATATATATAATATTATATATATATATATATATATATATATATATGTGTGTGTGTGTGTGTGTGTGTGGATTTAGACGAGACACACATATGTATCCATAATATGTTTTCGTACACACTTAGCGTATATGTAGATGTTTTAATAGATAAGAAAATAACCAATGCCATCTGTTTGTGTTCACTGTTTATAGCGTTTGTTCATCTACGTTTACATTAGGAAGATAAGTATTTGGATATATTGGCGATTCTTCGCGTAGATTTCATTTGCAACATCGCACAGACCCGCCATTGGTCACCTCCTAAACTAAGAAAGAGTTTATAAGTTACGTGTAACATCTTGAGGGGCCGGGTTAGCTCAGTCGGTAGAGCGTTCAGCTAGAAACCACAAGGTTCCTAGTTCGATACCGGTCCTCGCCAACTCAGCGTATGAGTTGCACAGCGATCTGTGCGGTAAAGTAAAGAGCTTATGGTAGGTGTAGTGCTCCATCTCAGATGCTAAAACAATCTCCTTCATCTAGCGCTAGTGAAAAGGGGATAGACTCCCTCGCTAACTGGCTGAGACCGACTTTAGGCCGCCCTGTCGACTTTACTTACTTTATATATATATACTTTTCATACCCTTTTTATCTATCTATCTATCTATCTATCTATCTACTTCTCTCTGCCTGTTCATATCTATCTGTCTATCAATCTATCTATCTGTCTATCTATCTATCTACTTCTCTCTGCTTGTTCATATCTATCTATCTATCTATCTATCTATCTACTCTCTGCCTGTTCATATCTATCTATCTATCTGTCTTCTATCTATCTTCTACTTCCCTCTGCCTGTTCATACCTATTTATCTATCTATCTTCTACTCTTTTCCTGTTCATATATATATATATATATATATATATATATATATATATATATATATATATACTTCTCTCTGTCTGTTCATATCTATCTATATATTTATCTATCTATCTACTCTCTGCATGTTCGTATCTATCTATCTATCTACTTCTCTCTGCCTGCTTATATCTATCTATCTATCTATCTATCTATCCATCTACTTGTTTATATCAGCGACGTCTATGTGTGTATCTGTTTATATTCTGTCTGACACTAAGTTTAATTGCAACTTTGACAAGATTTATACGTTTCTCTATTTCATTTTGAAAGCAAGACGATGATACGTGATTGAATCTGATATTAGAAATCGTCCTCTGATTCATTGAAAAGTCCTCATTCCACACACACAGAGTAAAAAGAAACTGCTCAACTCTGTAAACCTATTAGTCTTGTGAACTTGTATAAGATATTTGACACAAAGAAAGAAATCTAATTTTTGTCTGAACGTCTGCAGATGAGGATTCATCACCATTATTATCGTTCATTGATCTACCCGGACTAATGTCCTCATCTTAGTTGTTCTTTGTCATGAAGCTTCGACCTTTGTATCTACAGACCCTCTTCAGATATCATCGACGATCGACGAATTTCGAAACTAATCCTTTATTCAATCCAGATGAAGATGATCTTCTTTTCTGGCATCTTAAGAAAGAAAGAGTTTATATATATATATATATATATATATATATATATATATATATATTATATAATATATATAATTTTGAAAAGTATCATACTTTATTTCATGATCAGCAATCTAAATGAATTAAAAAAGAAAGAAAGCGAAAGACGATAGAAACCTTAGGGCTTCGAAAGTTTCTATCTATCTATCTATCTAGCTAGCTAGCTAGCTATCTGTACCGATGTTGTCTGTTTAATTCTGTTGATACCAACTCTCTTATTTCAATACTCTCTCTCTCTCTCTCTCTCTCTCTCTCTCTATATATAATATATATATATATATATATATATTATATATATATATTTAGCTACCTGCACCGATTTTGACTTTTAAATTGTTTGATACCAATCTCTCCTATTTTAGTACTCTCTCTCTGTCTCTCTGTCTCTCTGTCTGTCTCTGTCTCCTGTACCGATTTTGTCTGTTAATTCTGTGATACCAATCTCTCTACTCTTCTCTCTTCTCTCTCCTCTTCTCTCTCTCTCTCTCTCTATATATATATATATATATATAATATATATATATATATATATTATATAATATATTGATATCTACCTGTACCGGAATTTGTCTGTTTCATTCTGTTGATACCATCTATCTTATTTCAATACGTTCTCTCTCTCTCTTTCTCTCTCTCTCTCTCTCTCTCTCTCTCTCTCATCTATCTATCTATCTATCTCCTGTACTGATTTGTCTGTTTAAATCTGTTGAACCAATCTCTCTTATTTCATTACTCTTTCTCTCTCTTCTCCTTCTCTCTCTCTCTCTCTCTCTCTCTCTTCTCTGTCTCTCTCTCTCTCTCTCTCTCTATATATATATATATATATATATATATCTATATTATCTATCTACCTGTACCGATTTTGTCTGTTTAAAACTGTTGATACCATCTCTCTTATTTCAATACTCCTTTCTCTCCCTCTCTCTCTCTCTCTCTCTCTATATATATATATATATATATATATATATATATATATACATATAATTTATCTATCTACCTGTACCGATTTTGTCTGTTTAAATCTGTTGATACCAATCTCTCTTATTTCAATACCCCTCTCTCCTCTCTCTCTCCTCTCGTCTCTGTCTCTCTGTCTCTCTCTCTTCTATCTATCTATCAACGTGTGTATATTATAGACTATTCCTTTGGGTCATCTTTTTTCTTATCTCAAATAAAAGATATTTCAAAAGTGCAGTTCAAAGACAAAATTATATAATCTTTGCATTGTTTCTATTGTCACTCTGGTTTTTTGCCCAAGGGTAAAGGGGTGGGGAGAGGTTCATTTCAGTTTATTTGTGTTCCATTTAATATCTAATAGGAAGAACCTTTGATCAATACTCCAAAGACATGTCTTCCATTTACATCGCCTAATTTGCCACCTTCTTCTTCTTCTTCTTCTTCTTCTTCTTCTTCTTTCTTTCTTTTCTTATTGTTGTTGTTGTTGTTGTTGTTGTTCGTCTTCTTCTTCTCTTCTTCTTCTTCTTCTTCTTCTTTCTTTTGTATTGTTGTTGTGTTGTTGTTGTTGTTCTTCTTCTTCTTCTTCTTCTTCTTCTTCTAATCTTTCTTGTTGCTGTTCTTCTTGTTTCTTCTTGTTCTTCTTCTTCTCTTTCTTCTCTTCTTTCTTCTTCTTCTTCTTCTCTTCTTCTTCTTCTCTCTTCTTCTCTTCTTCTTCTTCTCTTCTTCTTCTTCTTCTTTCTTCTTCTTCTTCTCTCTTTTTTGTTGTTGTTGTTGTTGTTGTGTTCTCTTCTTCTTCTCTCCTTCTTGTTCTTCTTGTTCTTTCTTGTTCTTCTTGTTCTGTTTTCTCTTTTTCTCTTCTTCATCTTCTTCTCTTTATTCTTCTTCTTCTTCTTCTTTCTTCTTTTCTTCCTCTTCTTTTCTCTCTTTTCTTGTTATGTTTTGTTCTTTTTCTTCTTGTTCTTGTTCTTCTCCTGTTGTTGGTTGTTGTGTTGTTGTTTCTTCTTCTTCTCTTCTTCTTCTTCTCTTCTTCTTCTTCTTCTATTCTTTTCTCCTCTCCTTCTTGTATTTTTTCTTCTTCTTCTTCAAAACATCCAAATATATTTGTACTCAAGATCCAGTTTATTTCTAAGAATCCGCCACAAGTTGTAATTTGTTACCCACAGAGGAACAAGTAGTTACTCACACCACTGACAATAATGTAATGTCTCAAACTTGTTAAACTCCACTTTAAACTATTGACCTTGTGTTGCATCCTACGCGTATAAATCATTGGTGCATAGAATAAACGAACCTTTTTATAAAGGAGTAAAATTCTTGCAAAAAAATGAAAATAAAACCAAAACGAATGGATGTGCAAAGACTTGTTGTTTGAAAGTCGCTAGGTGTAGACATGATTTGACAAGAACAGATGCGTGAAACTGACAGTTACAAAGTGCGTTGCCTGCCTCTGTGTCTATGTTATTCTAACCTAGGTATATACAGTGGTAGCCTGACTTACGAGTTTGATTCGTTCTATTCATAGCTCAATTTCCTCGTATATCAAATCAATTTTATCCATCAAAATAAACTGAAATGTCCCAAATTCATTCCAACATGTCTTACCCCCCTATGCAGAGGTGCAGTCGGTGCATTCTAACAGCCCAGCCAATAGGGCGCCAAAAGCGTAATAAAATAGAATGTAATAAATTATGAGCTATAGTATGTTTTAATACTTATTCTTTTGATATAATTATACAATATATATAATATATATATATATTATATATTATATCTTATTATAATGGAGATGTGTGTTTTTCTGTCTGTAACCGAAACTATCACTACTCAAGTCACAATTCCCTTAGTAAATGACATCACATTCACCATGCATTTATCCTTATTTTAAAGCCTCAATTATTGATAAAAATTGTTTTACATTATTTTCCTCTACTGTTAGACCATAATTACATTATAATATTAACATGCAATTATATTTAATATATAACAAAATAGGCGGTTACAGAGTGAATGGAAGGCTAAATTTGCATCTTAATATTAAAAAATCGGAATTTAATAAATATGTGCTTAGTATTATTGATTTCTAACGTTTGATTTATTTTTAAATGAATATAAGCAATCTCTTCATTAATCTAAAAATGGAAATCCATTAACAAGAAAAGATAAGTGTCATTTTATTCTTTACTTCGTATTTAAACAAAACAAACCAAATACTTAAATTAGAAAAAATAAACAATGAAAGACGAGAGTGATGGAAGAGTAAGTTTTTCAGGTTGTTTTTTTTTTTCTATTTTTCGATTATACCCTCCTCTGTTTAAAAATATCTTTTTATTCTGTATTCTTATTTTTAGTTTCATTAGCGGTTTCTCTAATTTAATACGAATTCAATACATTAAAACTTTAAATACTTGCACCCAAGGGGTGGCATAATTTGCTTAGTAATCATTATATATTATATAATATTACACCTAGTATATATAATATATAAGTAATATAGATTTAAAATATTAAACTAAATTTAAAAAAAGCGTATATACTTATATATACATACTACAACAAGAAGTTAACTAAACAGTTTACAAATAAATAACTTTATACCTACGATTTTGTGTGAAACTTGATGTGGAAATATTCATAATTGTTTGATTATTACATGCATCGCAACATTTTATTTGAGAGGGAGGGCTTCATTTTTATTTCAAATTGTTTTTTTTTTTTTTTTTTTTTTTTTTTACTACCTTTTAAATAATATTGAGGATTTGTCCCTTAACTATGATAAAACTCTCTGACATTGAATTTTTAACTTCCACCCTCTCAGAGGCAATTGTTTTTTCAAAATTTAATTTTACGACGCCTTGGGGTGTGTTTTATACGTTGCTAGTATTTAAATAATATATGTACATTTAATTAATATTTTTTCTCTTTGATGTATAACATTTTTAACAAAAACTAAAAATGTTTTACGTAATCTCTCTTACCATGAGAACTATCTGAACCGTTTTAAGTCTCAACACAAAAGCCAAAAACATCGACCCACGAGTGGCAGCTCGTAACTCTGGAAAAACTCGTAGTTGGACTCGGAAGTCAAGGTATCACTGACTTATTTATAGAAGCGCGTGGTGTAATGGTTAAAGTCATGGAGAATGGACTCGTTTAGGTGAGTAGGGGACTGAGCGTTGNCACTCTGCTTTTCTCTCTTCTCTCTCTCCTTCTCTATTCGAATGCGCGACGGGGCGGTCTTTTGAGTATCTTTATAGTCGTCATGCTGATGAGGCTTAATTTGGCCGAAATGTACATATACTATGTAGATTATTGTGAATTTTCTTCGAGATTTGTTTATCACCTTGAAAAATTTACTTAATAGTGTTATTTGTCCCGCCGTTAATTCTTTTTTTGATTTACAATTATCTAAGTCTAATTGAAAACTCGTCATAAATTAGGTTCGACATTTGCCGTCCGGGTTAAAACACATTATATCTTGATTTGGCTTTTCTTGACCATGATATGATATACTACTATATATAGTGGAAGTAAATCTTGAAAAATGTCATAACTTACAGCTATTCTTATGGTAGGCTACGCAGGTGTCGAGAATAAAAATGAGGGTGATATTTCTTTGTCTTTATGCCAAATTTTTCTCTACTATTTGTACATATCGTCGGAGTTCATTGCGTTTCTGCATTTTTCTCTTCACACACACACATGACACGCCAACAACATAGCACAAGTTTATATGCTTTTTATGTATACGCCGTCGGATTTTAACTTTATTTATAGATTATGCTGTGGAATATATATATATATACGTAGTACTTTATATATATATACTATTATGGTAGAAAAGGATATCTTTCTGTGTGTATATCATGTATCATTTATGCTACATTATTTTGTATAATATTATAATTAATGAATACACACTATAAACAATAGGGATTACTTACTTATATATATATATATATAAGGTATATATCAATATAATAGTATAGTAATAATATTACGTATATGATTTCAGGAGTTATATAATCTAAATTTTGCGTTATTTTTAAACAAAATAGTTATTTCTTTCCTATATCAGTGTTCACCTGCCTGTCTCTTTATACTTACGCATCGTATGTCTGTGTCTGGTTAGTGTGGTGAGAGAGGAAGAGCGTTTGATGGAGCCGGGACTGAGACCGACGGGAGTAGAGAGAGATAGAGAAGAAGAGAGAGAAGAGAGATAGGGTTGTTGAGTGAAACGAGGGAGATAGAGGTGGGAGTTTTATGATATATTTTGATGAAGATCCCACTTACGAGAAAATAAAGTTCATACTTTTTAAGAGAAAATCACAGCTGCGTTCATCAATTCACAAACAGATCAATCAATTCTTTGTTGAGTCGATTTCGATGACATATTTAATTATGCATGTGTGAAAATGAACGTGACTGTTTACGGCGCCCATTTTGGAGCTGCGGACAAATTCATGCAATATGCACACTCGAATCCGCATTTCTGCTCTTTATTTTACTTTGACTGGCTAATCAACAACCATGTAAATTAAAGAAAGAACTGATGTGGGAACCAAATTTCAGATACAAGGTGAAGCAGACGTAGATGAGATACGAGTAAGCAAACTATGCTAAGATATACTATTTAGAGCCATCATTGAAGATATGCAGGCTGAATATAGCTTGAATAAAGGATGAGATAGATCGGTGATAGATGAAATGAAGACATATATTTATATCGATTGATAAATTGTGATAGATATAGATTCAGTACATATTTAATTGATATATTAGATATTATAGATAAGATAGTGAGTTTGAAAGGTAGGATAGAATAGATTAGAATAAGAAAACCCATATAAGACATAGATTGAATAAGATTGTAGACTACGATAGGTAGAATGGATAGAATAGAACGGAATAGATTAAGGATAGATATAGAGCATATCATGTAGTAGATTGATAGAATTGATAGATAGATAAAATAGATGCGATGATGGATATGATAGATTTTATTTGAGATAAGAACATTATCAGATAGAGTGATAAATTGATTTTAGATCTAAATAGATAGAGTAGATAGAACCTATCAGATTAGAGTTGATCATAAATCTGGATAGATAGATAGAATGGATAGTATAGTAGGTAGATACAGAACATATGCAGATGATGCAGTTGATGAAATTGACTAGGATGAGATCAGATAGATAGATAGATAGCATAAAATATATTGAGATAGAATAGTTTAGATAATATTGATCAGATATAAGACTGAAAAGACTAGCTAGTTAGAGCACAATATAAATCGATAGATCATCATAATGGATGTAGGCGGCAAATTAGCACATATACCATGACAATCTCTCGCCAACCTCCGTATCATTCAATTCTGCCCTATTAGGGAGTCTTACTGTGCAGCAAACCGAGCATCCTCGCATAGTTGATGACTTTAGTCCTTTGCTGGCGGCCCACACTAGCATGCCCATAGTTTTGGCGTTTCAACAGGAGAACAGTCGTTTATGGAGCCTCGTCTTTGTCTTTCTCGCACGCAGTGTCCCTGCATGCTAGTCCATGCTATGCGCGATGTTTGTGTAGATTGGGGGCTAGGTGCGCATAACAGTGTGCTTTATTGTGGGGATTCATGTCCCAACTTGTTTCAATCGAGTGCATCCGCAGCAATTCTTGTGCTGAGCTCTCCATGCTAAGCTTAATTCTCAAGGGCGTTTCATTAGAGTCCAAGTGGTGGGCAGCCTATACAGCAGAGTAGCTCGACGATAACCCAGCCGTTTGAAGAATTGATAGACTATAAAGTGAAAAGAGTATAGCATAGATAGGATATGATACGGAAATATAAAGAATAAGATAATAAGACCTATATTCGAATGCGATAGATAAATTGATAAGATAGATTAGATAGATACTGCAACATTATCAGATTGATTTGGAATAAGAAAAATTTTAAATAAGAAAAATAAGATAAGGATAGATGATAGATAGAATAGATAGAATAAGAATATATTAGATAGATTTTAGATTATATTGATAGATAGAACGCTGCACAGGATAGATAGATATGATAGATTAGAGAACCACATTATGAATGATAAAGTGATAGATAAGAATTGATGGATACAGACAATATTAAAATAGATAGATAAATCTTGATAGATAGATAAATAGCATATTAGATAGATATTATAGATATATTGATAGATATAATCATAGATTTATAGATTGATAGGATAGGGAACAGATTTCAGTAGATTACGACTAGATATGAAACAGGCCTGAGAGAACGAAAGATGTTAGAACGGAATACATATTTAGCGATTACTGATCAGTATGATAGGGATAAAAAGAATAGATAGATAGATAGATTAGATAAGGAACCACCTACTAGTATGCTAACATATTTAGTATGTTGATATATAGGTAGCTGAAAGGATAAAATAGTAATAGATGAATAGATAAGAATAGCAGTGCAGGGTTAGAATAGATTACGTAAATATATGGGAACAACGCCGAGATATACGAGACAGACAGACAGACAAAGATAGACAATAGATAGAGATAGATATACATACATACATACATGAACATACATAATGTGAAAGAGAGCTGAGATAAGATCTAGATAGATAGACTAGATAAATGGGAACAGACCGAGAATAGATATGGATAGATAGATTGAGATACATACAGGAGCACATACATACATACATACAATAATATGTGAAGAGACTGAGATAGTAGCTTCGATAGGATTGACGTAGTAGAGACTAAAATGGGAATCAGACCCGAGAGATAGATAGATGATAGACTAGATTAAGATATGTATAGAATACAAATAACCATAAGCATACTATAACATACATACGATACATAAAATGTGAAGAGACTTGAGATAGATAGAATAAGATAGGATTAGAATAGATAGATTAGATAAATGGTAAACAGACCCGAGATAGATAGTATAGATAGATAGATAGATAACACATACATACATACATATTCATTAACATATAGTATAGCATACATAAATAACATGTGAAAGAACTGAGATAGTATTGATAGATAGACAATGGGAACAAGACGCGAGATGACAGACAAGATAGATAGAAGTAGATATACATACATACATACATACATTACATATAAACAGTTATTAATCGCTGACGAAGATTGAGAAATAGATTGGATAGATAAGATAGTTAAATGGGAATCAGACCGAGATAGACGCAGATACACCTACATACATTACATACATTACATATTCTTATACATACATACTCAAGAATGGGAAGAAGACTAGGATAGATAGAATAGATAGATAGATAATGGCCAACAGACTCTGAGATAGACCCAGATAGTTATAGATAGTGGTAGATTTACATAACAATACAATACATATTCATACATACAATACATAAAATGTGAAGAGACTGAAACTAGGAATTAGACAGATAGATAAGTATATAGAATGAGATAAGAGATTAGTTAAAATGGGACAAGACTGAGAAAGACAACGATAGATAAGATAAAATAGATAGCACTACATACATCAATGACATAGATAATGTGAAAAACTGAGAAAAGGAAGATTATAGTGATATTAACTATCCAGATAGATTAGATTAGTAAATGGGGAGAACAGAGATATGCGTTGAGATAAGACAGACGAGAAGATGACATACATATAACATACATACAATCATACATAAAATGTGAAGAGATTGAGAATAGATAGATAGATAGACTTAATTCCGATAGATTTCGATAGATATATTTACTGGGTTAAACTAGACATTGAGAATAGGACAGACTAGGAGGGATAGATAAATACGATATCATGTTAACAGTAGATAGATAATGACGTTAGTTTCATATTGAAATAGATAATGTCTCTTGCATAGAATGTAAAGTACCGTTTATAAACATGGGACAATAAACCGGAGATAGACAGATAGATAAGATACGATACAGATAGATACCACTACAATACATACCCCTTACTAGTACTCTTTACATCATCAATAACTAAATTTGTGAGAGACTTTCAGAGATAGATAGAAAGATATGATAGATAGATAGATTATTGATGGGCAGAACGATTGAGATAGTAAAGAATGAGATAGAAGGATTGATAGATGTAGAAAATTGCGTGAAAAGAAAACATCAGGAGTTAAATTTATAAAAAAGAAAGAAAGATCCACTTAATAATAATAAAAGGAAACAGAGCATTTAAAAAATAGGTTTTTGGTGATCAAGCCACTCAAATAGAATTGTGATTTTCGGGCCGTGGATGTTTTCCTTTTACGGGGGTCAGGCAATGGTTCATCCTTTTGTATTCTCTTTGCTCCTAAAGTCTATAATCAAGCCGATGAAATGAAGACCAGAGGGGCAGAGGAGGCGGCAGTTCGGACATCGTAGAGAGCGCAGAAGTAAAACGGCCGGTCTCATCTCAGCAAAAACATTTCCTTTAATGAAACAAGCAGTGCCCAGATGCCATCTCTCCTTTCTGCCCTTTCACCGCTTCTCGTCCTATGTTTTTCTTACTCGTGTCAGGGTTCAAGGCGCATGGCATTGGCGGTGTGCTATGTTTATTTCACCTCCATTTGCTGCAAAATGACCTGGACAGCTGGTGTTGCGCATGACGGCAGTGTCATCCCTGCTTTCATGCGACAGCGGCAACGCAGAGGAAGACGTTAGCGAACTTCAGTAGTTTGAAGTGATGGGGGTTTTTGTTCGTTATCTACCTATTTCTCAGTAAAGAGTATTGGTTATAACTATCCAACCTAAATCGTTCGTTGAGTGGTTCACATCACCGTGACGTTACGCAAGCAATGAAATATTAGCTCATTGCGCTTAATAAGAAGCAGAGCTAAACGAGAAAGAAAGAAAAGAAAAGAAAGAGAAGAGAAGAAAAGAAAGGAAAGAAAAAAGGAAAGAAAGAACATGAGGGGTGTAAATGAATAATGCGAAGATGGGTGGAAAGAGAAGATAGCAAAAAAGAAAGAAAAAAGAGATAAAAGTGAAGAGTGTGAAAAAGAAAGAAAGAAAAGCAAGAAATAAAGAGAACGATTAGACAACCACTGATTAATGATATGAATCGGGTGGAATTCGAATAGGACAAAGAATAAGAGAAAAGCAGAACAAAACGAAAGAAAAAGAAAGATAACCAAAAGATAAAAGAAAGACGAAAGAAACGGAAAGAAAAGAAGAGAATAAAAAGAAAGAACAAAGAAAGAACAAAAACGAACAAGAAACAAAGCATAAACAAGAAAACAAAGAAGACAAAAAAGAAAGAAAAAAAAAGAAAGAAAGAAAGAAAGAAAAAAGAAAGAAAGAAAAAATAAAAGAGAAAGAAAAAAAAGATAAGAAACGAAAGAGTTAAAGAAGCGGAGAAAGAAATAGTAGTTGGTAATATAATTATGTAAGATATATAGTATACTATATATAGTATATTATATACATTCCAACCATTGGCTCTTCACAAGTAGCTGATGCGACAGCAGGTTCAATTTTTCTTAAGCGCGGTGTTTAACAGGGTTTTGAATTCAGTTTCACTATCTCCTAGACCTAGGTACCCTATGCCAAAATTAAAGAGAACGCTGAAGTCTACTTTTGCTATTTTACCCCACTAGCTGGAAGGAGAATTGGATTCATACCTTTCCCAAGCAGTATTATCGCCATGTGAAATGAAAAAGTGATCGATACGAGTCCATTTCCTAAACGACTCAAACCAAATGAGACGAACGCGCCAAAGACTTAATATATTGAAGAGTTTGGTTTATAAACAATTAAATGATTGTCGATTCGGCGAAAATGAATCTGCAATCCAGGGTCGTTGAACACGATGAATTAAACGAGAAAAAAGTAAAAAAGACGAAATCACAGTACCACATTCCACGTTGAACCATTACGCAGTGTGGCCCATCTCTTCCATCCCCGCATTCTCGTCTAAGTGTTATCTCTGCTATTAGGAAGGTCTTTTGTCTTCTCTGGCAGAAGCTCCCTGAAGTCTATATCGGGGTCTCTTTCTCTCTCTCTCTCTCAATCTTCTCATCTCTACTCCTCATCTCGTCTCTACTGCCTCTCGTCTCTTTCTTTCTCTCTCCTTTAATATATAATGTATACCTCCCTACTAGATACTCTCTCTCCTCCCTCTCTGCGTCTCCTTCTCGTCGTCTCTATATATATATATATATATAATAGTATATTATTTCTTCTACTCTTTAGAGAGATCTATAATCACTCTCTCTCTCTCTCTCTTTCTCCTCCTCTCTCTCTCTCTCTGTCTCCTTATTCCTCTCTCTAACCACATCGTCTCTTTTATCATTCATCACCTCATCTTTTCATATCCTCCGGTCTCTCATCTCTCTCTCTCTCTCTACTTCTCTCTATAGTTATATATATATATAGTATTATATATCGGGGCTCTCTTCAAAACCTACCTTGATAATGAAATCTCTCTCATACTCTCTCTCATATCTTTCTTCTCTCTCTCTCTCTCCGCATCTCATCCTCTCGTACGGTCTCTCCTCTTTCGATTGTCACTATCTCTCTAACCCCCATGTCACTATCTCTAACCTCCACTAGATCACATCTCATCTCACAATATTCGGACATTGTATTCGGATACTTATTTCTCTCTCACTATACCTAACAGGCATGTTACTTATAAGGCCGTCATATCTCTTCCTCATATCACTCTCTCTCCCCTCTCATCTCTTGTCACTCTCACATGCTCTCTCTCTCTCCTCTCTCTCTTCCATCGGGTGTCTCTAACCCCCTCATCTCCCCTCTCTTAGTCTCTGTTTCTCTCTGTTCTCTCTGTCTCTCTCACTGCTCTCTCATCATCTCGATCAGGCTCTCCTTCTGGTCGTGCTCTCTATATATATGATATATATAGTATTATAATGTAATATAGAGACTCTGTCACCCTTTGCGGCCTCTCTCTCATCTCCTCTCATCTCTCTATCTGTCTCTCTTCTCTCACTGCTAAGTATGATTATATACATATATATCTATCGAGGTCTAATCTCACTCTTGATTGAATCTCTCTCCTGCTCATCTCTCTTCGCGTCTACGCGCGCTTCCTTTCGGGATCTGTTAAGCTATCTCTTAGGAACTTGGCACTCCTCTCGACTATACTTGAGTGTCTCAAGCCTCATCTCTCACTATTAATTGACGGATACTCTTTCTCATCTCACAGACAAATAATTACAGACTCTCCGCAGGATGAATTCATGTCCTAACTTCGCTTCTGCTCTCTCTCTTCTCTCTCTCGTCTCACTCTCTTCTACTCTCTCCCTGCACTTCGGGGTGGGCTCGCCTCTAACACCCACCTTCTCGTATCCTTTCGAAGTACTCATCTCGTTCATCCTCTCTTTTTCTCTCTCTCACTATATATATACAGATAGATAGATAGATATAGGAGGCTCTCCCCTTCCCTCCCTCTCTCTCTCTCTCTCTCTCTCTCTCTCCTCTCTCTCCTCTCTCTCTCTCCTTCAGCAATATGGATCGTGATAACGATGATTTTAGTAGGCTAATGAGAAAATGAGTATACTACTCAAGAATTAAGGGGTTAAAGATTAGAAAGATATTTTTATGAATCAGATCTGTATTGCAGCTATTTTGTCCTTTTTTGTTTTTTTATGGTTTGTTTGTTTTTTTTTTTTTCTCGCGGTTCTTATACTCATGTTTTTTTTTAGATTTTTTAAATTTTATTTGGGGGTTTCTTTTTTCTTCTTCTTCTTCTTCTTCTTCTTTGAAAACCTGGCCCTGAATTTTATCAGTGAAAGTTACAACGGAAATATAATGTCATTGCGTGTAAGTATAACAAATGACATTCCTAAAGACAATGGGTATATTTTGTCTACCATAATGACAGGGGTCAAACGTACAGATTTGTCACCGGGTCGCTGAGAAAAAAAAAACAAATTTGAATTTTCGCTATTTTTAAGGTAAATCTGGCTGCCCTAAATTAGTTTCAGTAACGTGTGCAAAAATTGGTTTTCATTGACGGCTACAAAATTTCCTTCTAGTTACGTATTTAAAAAAATCGGTTTGGTGACGTGTGCAAAAAGTGGTTTTAGTCACGTGTTCAAAAATTCGTTTTAGTCACGTGTACAAAAATTCGTTTTGGTGACGTAATACTTCTCCGGAAAAAGGCGGATCTTAAAATATGACGTAACAGGTTCTAACGGAAAAGTATCGAAGAAATCCGTTCCTTTCCTTTTAGAAATCCGTCGCAGTTGTTTTCAGTTGTAGACCCTCTGGCGGCTAGTTAGTCCAATTCTGGACTTGCAGATGCAGTCACACAAATTGCTAAGGAAATTCCCATCTGCATTTGGTGGTTCATGACGACGAATACGTCGTCGCTCTGCAGCCCTGTAAATCTTGATATTGAGCCGCTCAAATTGAATGTGTTGGGTTAAAAATTTACCTCGTATTTTAAATCATTTACTTTAATCTTATTATAATGGAGATCATGTATCTGTCTGTCCGTAACCGTTTAAGTGACGTAATAATTCACAGGCCAAAGGCGGATCTTAAAATGATGACGTGTTCCTTTTTCTTTTAGAAGTCCGTCGCAGACTACTATGACGTCACTCCATGTTTCATTGACGTGTGCAAAATAAATTTTGTTTTACTAACGTGTGCAAAAATTCGTTTTAGTGACGTGTGCAAAATTCGTTTTAGTGACGTAATACTTCTCTACTGAGACAACGTCGTCACCGATGGTTGGGTCATGTACATCGGATGGATGATGGACGACTCCCGAAAGACATCCTGTATGGAGAGCTAACATCTGGTAACAGACAGATTGGTCGCCCCCTACTGCGATTCAAGGATGTCTGCAAAAATGATCTCAGGTGCTTTGGCATTGTCCCTTCCATCTGGGAAAATCGGGCTCAAGACCGCCATCGGTGGCGGCAGAATCTCCGCAGAGGACTGTATATGTCAGAAGTCACCCTGATACAACATCATGAAGCTAAGAGGTCCATAAGAAAGCAACGGCAACAAAGCATCGGAACATCATCATCTACAAATGCAAAATCTGTGATCGAGAATGTTTCTCAAACATAGGACTTCATAGTCACAGGAGGCGCTGCAACTTCAGAGGCACACAAACACTTTTATCATAGTCTTTCGAGACTGAATTGCCAATGACTTCACAAGAAAAAAAGTGGCTCTTAAAAAGACGACGTGATAGGTTCTAACAAGTAAGATACGAAATAGAAGGAGCCGGTTTGAGGGTGTAGAAGAACGATAGTGTGTTAAGTATAGTTTATTCGCACAGAATAAATATTAGAACAATTCACGACTAACTGATAGCAACGATATTTATTGTCTGGGCAAACATAAAAGAAGCGAATACTAACATGACAAGAGAGTCAAGAAAGAGCTTATTCAGTGTTGTGTAATGGTTAAAGTCATAGGAAATGGACTCGTCGCCCCGAGTTCAAATCCTAGACGTGGTAATTACATTTAGCGCTAATACCCTTGGGAAAGGTATGAATTCTACTCTCCCTCCAACTATGGGTAAATAGTAGGGTAGACTGGGCTCTTTAACCTTGGTTAGGCCATCGGTCTAGGAGAAGGAAAACTCTGAATTCAAACCTGTTAAACTCCGCTTAAGAAATTGACCTTGTGTCACATCCTGCTCATGCGGAGGGGTCGGTAAATATATATACAGTGTTGTATGAATGTATCGGAGCCGCGTGGCATAATGCTTAGAGTCGTGGGAAATAGACTCGTCGACCCGATTTCAAATCCTGGACAAGGTTGTTTGCATTTCACAAAGCGCTAATACCCTTGGGAAAGGTATGAATCCAACTATAGACCCTCTAGCTATGGGTAGATAGTAGGGCAGACCAGGCTCTTCAGCCTTGGTTAGACAAGCTGTCTAGGAGAATTAAAACTCTGAATTCAAACTTGTTAAACTCCGCTTAAGAAATTGACTTTTGGTTGAGGACTTCTTCTTGCCTACTGCACCACTTTGACTTGCTGACCTTGGTAGCAGATGTTAGTTCAAGCAAATCTTTTTACACCTAGAGGAGATGTTGAACTCTTTTAACACACCTTTCTTTCGGCTGCTGGATTTTTTTCAAATTACCTATTCGTGTTGCAGATTGACTGTTTGTTTTGCGCGGGAAGTCGAAAAGACAAAGGAAAATTGAACTGAGAAGACAATAGATAGGCGAGACAGAAATCTTAGTATAACAAAAGAGGTGTGACAAAGAACTCATCTGGACAAACGCTAACTTGAACAAAGGAAAGGACTTCCGGTCAAGGAACAAAGGAATGTGTGGGCGGTCGTCGGTACTTAAGCAGACCCGGACAGACCCCACGAGAGAGACCGACGGGAGACGGCGAAGAAAGCACAAGGTGTCGGACCGTCGATACGGTCGGGCGCTGCTAGCGAGCAGTGAGGCTCGCCCACCACCTTCCACCACATAAGTAGTCGTAGTGTCATTTTCCCTGCCCGCCACTCACCTACCACACACCGAAGAAAATAAAGAAGAGTCGTCTTTTGTATACGCGTATCTGTTGTTATTGAAGTTCAATAGCTAACTACTAGATACATCGTCTAGGGGTCAGGAACGATGTCCGCTGTATACCCGCAACGTATACGAGTCAGAGTAGCGTGAGTTTGAAGAAGCCAGTATACAACATTCGCACCCCTATACCATTTGTTTACAATGGTACATAATTCTAATATACGATGCCCTATATCATTTAAATCTGACACAGTAATTCCCAGTGCCATCAGTCTCGCCATTCAAACTTGAAATTATCAAACTTTTTGTTATCTATCTATACATATATAAAAGGCAGCTGGTGTATATGTATGTATGTATGTATGTATGAAAGGTAAAATGGATATGAATCCGACAATATGTGTAGAAAGTTTTGTAGAAAAAACAGCAAGATGTTTAAAGTTTTGCTGACAGAAATCTGTTTCGACCGTATGCGGCCTTTATTAAAGCAACATTGTAAACGGAAAAACGAAATAAATATATTATCAATCGCGAGGCACAGAACGCTCTCGATCAGTACCGGAATTTTCAAATAATTTTTAAAAATGTGTATTTTATGTTAAACATTTAATAAATTTTATTTTTAAAAAGTATAAGCATTTTTATCATTAAAAAGCTCAAAAGAGTTTGCAGTCAAGGTGTATATAAATATCAAAAAGTTCAGGAAAATGTTCCGGTTATAAAAGAAAGTTTAAAAAATATAATACGTCCAACCGTACAATAGATGAAGAGGGAAAATTTCAGGAATCTGTAATGATGACAAATTCGTAGTGTCGGGATCCGTATTATATTCGAAATTTGAGCCTCCGGTGATATAATTTAAATAATTCCAATTTTGTTTTTTCTGTGGACAGTATGAAAGGTAAAATGGATATGAATCCGACAATATGTGTAGAAAGTTTGGTAGAAAAAAACAATAAGATGTTTAAAGTTTTGCTGAGAGACATCTGTATGTATGTATGTTCGGAGGAAATTATGAAAATAAAACAGTTAACAACAAAGTAAATATATATATATATACGCATTCACTATCATCAGATCTAGCTTTTTCAGTAAAAATAATAAAGATTTTTTTTAAATATATTTGTGAAGATAATTTAAAAAAATAGAATATAAATTTAAATTTGATTTTCAGAGTATCGATGCACTCTTTTTTTTCTGATGCTCCCCCTGGCGGGATCAACGCAAGTTCTTTTTTTATATACAGATTTTAATATGGTATCCAGCAAATATCCAACACGCAATTCAGTAATAATGTCTGCACTAATATTAATAAAAAGACATTCTCTTTGAGTAAACTATATTCCTGACTAGGAACAGCTACTCGGCGTCACCTGTGTACCAAAATTTTTTTGGTACACAGGTGCATTTTTCTTTCTTTCCTATTTATACTCTTTTGTTCTCACTTTTCTTCTTTTGCTGTCTCTGTCTGTCTGTCTGTCTGTCTGTCTGTCTCTCTCTCTCTCTCTCTCTCTCTTCTCTCACCTGCATTCTCTCCCTTATTCTTTCTCTTTCTTTTTCTTCTTTCTTCTTTTCCTTCTTTCTTATTTCTTTCATTTCCATTTTTACTCTTTTGTACAAACCTTCATTCTTTTTACTCTCTCTCTCTCTCTCTCTCTCTCTCTTCTCTCTCTCTCTCTCTCTCTCTCTCTCTCTCTCTCTCTCTCTCTCTTTCCCTCTCTCTCTTCTTTGCCTTCCTTCTCTCTCTCTCTTTTCCTTTACCCTTACTTCATTCTGTCATCCTTTCTATCTTTTCCCGCTCTTTCTTTCCTATTTATACTCTTTTGTTCACACCTTCCTTTTTACTCTCTCTCTCTCTCTCTCTCTCTCTCTCTCTCTCTCTCTCTCTCTCTCTCTCTCTCTCTCTCTCTCTCTGTTTTCCTTCTCTTTCTTTCTCTCTCTCCCTATTTTCTTTATTTTGCCTTTTTATTAATATTAGTATTAGTCCGAAAGTGAAAGTAATAGCACGACTGGAGTTCGAACTTGCCTACCACGTTGTCATAGCCCAGCACTTTAGCCGCTACACTAAGGAGCCTTCCCTTTTTTTATTTGAGATCCCTAAAACTTATCTATATTATTTACAAGTATTGCATATCTCCAACTTTTTTGTACACAGGTGACGCCGAGTAGCCGTTTCTAGTCAGGAATATAGTTTACTAAAAGAGAATGCCTTTTTATTAATATTAGTATTAGTCTGAAAGTGAAAGTAATAGTACGACTGGAATTCGAACTCGTTTGCCACGTTGTCATAGCCCAGCACTTTAGCCGCTACGCTAAGGAGCCTTCCCTTTTTTTTATTTGAGATCTCTAAAACTTATCTGCATTATTTACAAGTATTGCATATCTCCAACTTTTTTTTGTACACAGGTGACGCCGAGTAGCCGTTTCTAGTCAGGAATATAGTTTACTAAAAGAGAATGCCTTTTTATTAATATTAGTATTAGTCTGAAAGTGAAAGTAATAGTACGACTGGAATTCGAACTCGCTTGCCACATTATCATAGCCCAGCACTTTAGCCGCTACGCCCTTTTTTATTTGAGATCCCTAAAACTTATCTGCATTATCTACAAGTATAGCATATCTCCAACTGCACACCTATATCGATGCATGCATTATCATATCTTTGCGTCTATGCGTATGTGTTGTTGTTGTTGTTGTTTTTTAATGCAAGGTCCACACGCACGTTTGTTTTGAATTATACGATGGCAGGTGCTTATACCCTCATAAATAACATAATTTTCACGTAAATCTAAAACCCGAGGGGTACGCATGAGGCGAAATTTAAATCCAAGACCAATATATAATCCTCGGGCTTCAACGTGAACAGACCATATGCGCGTTGATGTATCTGATTGTACTCTTGCTTATAGACCAAACACGAGATATATGAACATACTAGGAGTCGCAAGAAAATAAATTCTCCCACGAGTAGGATCCCTGTACCAGGTATGTTCAAAAAGTATTGGAACTGAAATTTTATCTATATATCTATCTATCTATCTATCTATATATTATTTTAATCATTAAAATCATTCCTCTCCTATCATTATTAAAGAAGGGTTGACTTACCTAATCATCTAAACCTCGTAATCCGTACGGAGAAAAGTGTTTCTGGCTACGTATCCCATTTAAATATGGGGTACTGCTCATCTGATTGGCTGTTACTAACAACCGATCAGATGCACGGTGCGTTGTATTTAAATGGGTTAGTGTTCTATAACCGTCAAAAAATTGTATTTCATTGTCAAACATCTTTTAGCAGCTATTGTTGGTGGTTGTACTAGAGTTTGATCACCTCTGATAGGGTCAGCAGGGCGAGCGAAGTCTGATGCTGGAAGACCCGAAACTTCCCAATGAACCCTGCGGATTACATCACTGACGACATCCACTAGCGCCCCAAATGTAGGAGCGTATATTTAAAGTATAATATATATAATATATATATATATATATATATATATATATATATAACTGAAATGTTATTTATCAAGACCGAAAACAATAATAAATTATTCGTTAATTATCTTCAAAATAGTTCCTTTGGGAAACACGCGTATTCCAGAGAGTTTTCCTTGGTCGAGGGGACTTTAAAGTTCATATTTACATATGCCACGGAGCTGCTGCGTCGTATTTCTTTTAATGTCTTCCCTATCTTTGAATTTTACCTTTAAGATAAATTTAGGAAACAAGGAACATTCTCACAGGGCTTGGGAGTGTGTTGCACTTGAACAATCTTGTGTTTCACTAAAAAAAAAAAAAAACAACTGTAAATCAAGATGTATCAAGATTGTTTATCAAAAAGTAATGACACATATCCACCCAGATAACCAGGAGGCTTGATTGTGTAATGGTTATCGATGTAGGAAATCGCATTGACAAACCGATTTCGAATCCTACACGAAGCTGTTTCTTATTTCAATTCAGGTTAAGGCTCTTTGGAAAGGCGCGAATCCAGCTATTGGGTAAATAGTATGACAGATTTGTTTAGGCAACCAGTCTAGGACACAAACAAAATTGAATTCTAACCAGTTGTAGTGGAAGATACAAACCACTCTTTGATAGCGGAATGCTGAGAACAACGTCCGGCAGAAATAAAGCACTTTTTTTTCATTCTCTATTTCTCTTTCTTCCTTTCTTTTTAATTTCTCTTTCTTTATTTTTTCTTTCTTTCTCTTTCTTCCTTTCTTTTAATTTCTCTTTCTTTCTTTTTTCTTTCTTTCTCTTTCTTCCTTTCTTTTTAATTTTTCTTTCTTTTTTCTTTCTCTTTCTTTTTTCTTTCTTTCTTTCTTTTTTGTGTTTTTTTCTTTTTCCTTTCTCCTTTTTTCTTGTTTTTGCTTTCTTTTTTGTCTGTCTGTTTTCTTTCTTTTTGTCTTTCTTTCTTTTTTTCCTTTCATTTTTCTTTCTTTTTTAATTTTTTTCTTTTTTTTTTCTTTTGTCTTTTTTCTTTCTTGTTTTCTCTCTTTCTTTCTTTCCTCTTTCTTTCTTTCTTTCTTTCTTTCTTTCATTTTTCTTTCTTTTCTTTCACTTTCTTTTCTTTTCTTTTCATTTTTCTTTTTTTTCATTTTTTTTTCATTTTTCGTTCTTTCTTTTATCATTTTTCTTTCTTTCTTTTATCATTTTTCTTTCTTTTCTTTGTCTTTTTTCTTTCTTTCTTTCTTCTTTCTTTGGTCTTTCCTTTTTTTTTTTTCTTATTTTCTTCTTTTTTTCATTTTTTCCGTTCTTTCTTTCTTTCTTTTTTCTTCTTTCTTTCTTTCTTTCTTCATGTCAACAAAAGACAATAATAAATAAATAAACAGCGCGAATCAGCAAACAAATAAACAGGAATATACTTTTAGTTGCATTAGAGAAAAAATAAAGAAGAAAAAAAGAAACAATCGGACGAAACCAAATTCAATAAAAACAACCAAAAAAGAAACAAAGAACAACAAATAAATGATCATCTCAGATTCGAGAACAAAAATGACAAGATGAAATAGGGAGAAGAAAATGGCCGCCACGTGAGCAATTCGAAATCTTTTGACAAAAACAAATGAATGAAATAAGAATACAACAATCATTTACTATAAACGTTTCTTATTTGAATAAAAAGTGACAAGAGAACCAAGGGAAAAACAAAAGAGAAAAGTCAATTTTGAAGTCCATATAGGTATACAATCACACCCCATATATATATAATATATATATATATATATATGTGTGTTGTGTGTTTGTGTGTGTGTGTCTGTGTGTGTATATATATGTATATGTTTAAAAGAAAAAATTCTGCCAAAATACACTTATTGTAATATATATATATATATATATATATGCATATGGACATATATATATATGTATATCTATATGTATATTCTTCCGCCCTCTCTCTCTCTCTTATATATATATATATATGTATATATAATATATTATATATATTATATGCATATGTACATATATATGTATATCTATATGTATATTCTCTCTCAATATATATATATAAATATATATATGTGTGTGTGTGTGTGTGTGTGTGTGTGTGTGTGTGTGTGTGTGTGTGTGTACCTGCGTATGTGTAAGTACTTTTTTAAATAAATGGTATGTTTGTATGCGAGTAGTTTTGATTTCATTATAGAGGGATATAGACATATATACATATACACGTTTGTGTGCGTTCGCCTGAATATGTGTACCTGTGTATATTTAGCTCTGCGTGTTTGTGTGTGTATGAGTGTGTGGCTAATTTTGAGTATGCATCTATATTTCAAAATGTTCAATGTTTGTATATGTCCATACATCAATACATATATATAAGTCGCTCAAAAAATGTACGTCTCTCTGTATGTGTGTGTGTGTGTGTGTGTGTGTGAGAGAGAGAGAGAGAGAGAGAGAGAGAGTTGTGTGTTATGTGTGTGTGTGTGCGAAGGTACTCGTGTACATACATCCATACTTATATATAAGTCGCTTGAAAAAATATACGTCTGTCTGTCTGTCTGTCTGTGTGTGTGAGAGAGAGAGAGAGAGAGAGTGTGTGTGTGTGTGTGTGTGTGTGTGTGTGTGCGCGCGCGAGGGCACTCGTGTACATACATCAATACTTATATACAAGTCGCTCAAAAAAATATATGTCTGTCTGTCTGTCTATGTGTGTGTGTGTGTGTGTGAGAGAGAGAGAGAGAGAGTGAGAGAGAAGAGAGAGAGAGAGTGAGTGTGTGTGTGTGTGTGTGTGTGTGTGCGAAGGTACTCGTGTACATACATCAATACTTATATACAAGTCGCTCAAAAAAATATATGTCTGTCTGTCTGTCTATGTGTGTGTGTGTGTGTGTGTGTGTGTGAGAGAGAGAGAGAGAGAGTGAGAGAGAAAGAGAGAGAGAGAGTGGGTTGTGTGTGTGTGTGTGTGTGTGTGTGTGTGCAAAGGTACTCGTTTACATACATCAATTTATATATAAGTCGCTCGAAAAAATAACGTCTGTGTGTGTGTGTGTGTGTGTGTGTGTGTGTGTGAGTGTTGTGTGTGTGTGTGTTCGAAAGTACTCGTTTGCACGCGTATAGTGTGTGTGCGTGTGCGTGTGTGTATTGATGTGTTGTGTGTGTGTGTGTGTGTGTCTTCAGCTATAAGTGTTTTCTGTCCAATGAAATATGATTTGGTGTTAGGCGACAAAAAATCCCATAATCCATCAGGGCAAAGGCCAACCAGCTGGATGTAACCAATAAGAAGTATGGAAAAACCTGAGCTGAAAATTTGCACAACAGCCGGACACGATATGTGCGCGGGGGATGGGGGGGAGGGGTCTAAATGGTGGATTTGCGTGGAAGATATGTGTGTGGGGGAGGGGAACAGGACGGGAAACGAAAACCCGAAGGAAAATCAAAGTAATAGATTATCCTAGAATGTTGCAAAACGATAGACAATAAAATGAATCAGTTATACCGAAAGGAAAGACAAAAAAACCTTCTTTTTGAAAAAAATGAAAAAGTAGGAAAAAATAAGGAGAAAAAAAAAAACAGAAAAAAAAAAACAGAAAAATACGGAAAAAACGGAAGAAAAAACAGAAGAAAAAAAAACGGAGAAAAAAAAAACAGAAAAAAAAAAAAAAAACAGAAAAAAAAAAACAGAAAAAAAAAACAGAAAAAAAACAGAAAAAAAAACAAAAAAAAACAGAAAAAAAAAACAGATAAAAAAAAAGATAAAAAATCCCAATAATAATCGATGAAAGACATATATTTGTTTGTTGCAATGCCAGGTGAACTTTTCGACATGGCACCTATCCATAATAAGATTCCGTTTGGATGGAAGACAAAAAGTACAAAAATATACTTGTTTAAAAAAAAGATAGTACGTAATGGCATGTATAGTGAAGTGTTTAATAATGTGTAATATACTCTTACATAACGAATCTTATGTGCTGGTAAGGAGATGGGCGTTGCCATATAACTTTTCTTGTACAAGAAATTATTCAAATCTCTAAGACATAACATTTCAACCATTACTTAGATTAGGGGTGCAAAACCTGCGGCCTGATTTTCACGTTAAGTAGCGATCAGCCTGTTATAGCACAGTCACTAGAGCGTCCACAAGGAACCACAAGGTCCCTGGTTCGATACCGGCCATCACCAACTCATCAAAAATAGTACTAAAACTTATATCTAACAACATGAAATCCATTCTATATCCCGACTTCCATTCACCTACTGTTTAAGAGCGTAGTTTTTGGTATTTCCATTCCTTAAAAAACAGAACATTTCTTAACAACTAAATTTAATATTTTTTGAATACTTTTTTTTTCTTATTTTCTACATACCATGGGATTATATTTATTTTTTATTTTTCTAGCCCAGGAAATGTTAATTCAGACATGTAATTTAAATTGGGGGGGTCGAAACTGTGACCTACTTGCATAATGTATGTATCTACCCAACCCTTTATGTTGCTTAAGCTGTAGGGAGAGTAGGATTCATCTCTTTCCCAAAGATATTAGCGCTAAGTGAAATGCAATTACCACATCTAGGATTTGAACTCGGGGCGACGAGTTCATTGCCCATGACTTTAACCATTACACCACACGCTTCGATAAAATATAGAAGAATTTAAGAAGCAATATACAATACTCCGCAATGAGCCGCATAAGACCCAACGTCAATTTTTAGACAGAGTACAACTGATTTTGATACAGTTATCCTTCTTCTAGACTTATTGCCATATCAAATATCCTAGTCTGCTCTACTATTTTCACATAGCTGGAGAGAAAATGGTTGTATTCATATATTTCCCAAAGGCATAAGCTCGATGTGAAATGCCAACTACTTTGTCCAGGATTTGAACTCGGGTCGCCGATTCCATTTTATACGACGATAATCATTACACCATGAGTGTGCTCAAGGTTGCTCTCGAAATCATCTTGTCGATGAACGATGGTGAGATTAACATATCGTTTTCTCGTACGGAATAAACGTAAAAACTACGAAGTGATAACAACGATATTTTATTACCTGAACAAACTTAATAGAAGAGAATACAAACATGTCAGAAGATACAAAGAAGCTTATACATAGTTGAATAAGAGAAATGTTCTAATAGAAAAATAGTATTTTAGTAGATAGAAGCATTGAGGCTGCTGATATAAACACTTATATGTCAAGCCTGTTTTTGTGTGCTGTGCGATACGAAATGCTGGAATTCAAAGCCCCCTGTCACGTGGTGAGGAAATACAACTAGTGCGTGTTCTTCTCTCGGATCAAGAAGGTAAAATAGATTTTGGCGCTTCCCCTTTTTATACTATTGGTCGCTACGCTATCTAACGCTTACCGTAGACACGGGAAGTAATTTCGCTCGTTTTCCCTAAGACAAATAGGACACTGTGGTAAGTAAGGAATGTGTAAAGACTTACATGTTAAGCCTGTTTGTGTGCTGTGCGACACGAAATGCTGGGATTCGAAGCCCCCTGTCACGTGGTGAGGAAATACAACTCGTGCGTGTTCTTCACTCGGGTCAGAAGGTAAAAGAAAACCTTTCACTTTGGCGCTTCCACTTTTATACTACTGCTCGCTACGCCATCTAACGCTCACCGGTAAACACGGGAAGTAATTATCTCTCGTGTCCCCTAAGACAAATAGGGACACTGGGGTAAGTAAGGAATGTATAAACACTTACATGTTAAGCCTGTTTTTGTGTGCTGTGCGACACGAAATACTAGGGTCCAAAGCCCCCTGTCCCGTGGACAAGAGATACAACTAGTGCGCGTTCTTCTTTTGGGTCTAGAAGATAAAAGAGACTTTTGATCTTGGTGCTTCCACTTTTATACTATTGCTCACTACGCCATCTAACGCTTACCGGTAGACACGGGAAGTAATTATCTCTCGTGTCCCCTAAGACAAATAGGGACACTGTGGTAAGTAAGGAATGTATAAACATTTACATGTTAAGCCTGTTTTTATGTGC
>CM042160.1:6227391-6229891 GCA_023376005.1 Doryteuthis pealeii
CGGCTACTCGGCGTCACCTGTGTTCAAAAAGATTGGAGATATACAATACTTGTAAATAAAGCAGATAAGTTTTAGGGATCTCAAATAAAAAAGGGAAGGCTCCTTAGCATAGCGGTTAAAGTGCTGGGCTATGACAACGTGATAGGCGAGTTCGAACTCCAGTCGTGCTATTACTTTCACTTTCAGACTAATACTAATATTAATAAAAAGGCATTCTCTTTTAGTAAACTATATTCCTGACTAGAAACGGTTACTCGGCGTCACCTGTGTACAAAAAAAAGTTGGAGATATTCAATACTTGTAAATAATGCAGATAAGTTTTAGGGATCTAAAATAAAAAAGGGGGGGCTCCTTAGTGTAGCGGCTAAAGTGCTGGGCTATGACAACGTGGCATGCGAGTTCGAACTCCAGTCGTACTATTACTTTCACTTTTCAGACTAATATTAATAAAAAGGCATTCCCTTCAGTAAACTATATTCCTGACTAGAAACGGTTACTCGGTGTCACCTGTGTACCAAAAAATCTTTTCGTACACAGGTGACGCCGGGTAGCCGTTCCTAGTCAGAAATATAGTTTACTCAAAGAGAATGTCTTTTTATTAATATTAGTGCAGACACATTATTACTGAATTGCGTGTTGGATATTCGCAGGATACCCCATTTTTTTTTTATATATAAAAAAGAACTTGCGTTGATCCCGCAGGGGCAGCATCAAAAAAAAAAAAAAAAAAAAAAAAAAAAGAGTGCATCGATACTCTGAAAATTAAATTTAAATCTATATTCTATTTTTTAATTATCTTCACAAATATATTTAAAAAATATTCATTATTTTTACTGAAAAAGCTAGATCTGATGATAGTGAATGCGTATATATATATATATTTACTTTGTTGTTAACTGTTTTATTTTCATAATTTCCTCCGGACATACATACATACACACCAGCTGCCTTTTATATATGTATAGATAGATAAAAAATGTTTGATAATTTCAAGTTTGAATGGCGAGACTGATGGCACTGGGAATTACTGTGTCAGATTTAAATGATATGGGACATCGTATATATAGAGTTATACTAAAACCGGGGTGCGAATAGGTAATTTATAAAAAATCCAGCAGCCGAAAAAAATGTGTGTTGAAAGAATTCAATATCTCTTCTAGGTGTAACAAGATATGCTTGAACTAACATCTGCGACCGAGGTCAGCAAGTCAAAGTGGTGCAATGGGCTAGAAGATGTCTCCCACTAAAAGTCAATTTCTTAAGCGGGGTTTAACAAGTTTGAATTAAGAGTTTTAATTCTTATAGACAGTTTGTCTAACCAAGGCTGAAGAGCCTAGTCTGCCCTACTATCTACCCATAGCTAGAGGGAGTATAGTTGGATTCATACCTTTCCCAAGGGTATTAGTGCTATGGAAAATGCAAACAACCTTGTCCAGGATTTGAAATCTGGTCGACGAGTCTATTTCCCACGACACTAAGCATTATGCCACGCGGCTCCAATACATTCACCCAACACTGTATATATATATACCAACCCCTCCACACGAGCAGGATGTGACACAAGGTCAATTTCTTAAGCGGAGTTTACCAGGTTTGAATTCAGAGTTTTCCTTCTCCTAGACCAGTTGCCTAACCAAGGTTAAAGAGCCCAGTCTGCCCTACTATTTACCCATAGTTCGAGGGAGAGTAGAATTCATACCTTTCCCAATGCAATTACCACGTCCAGGATTTGAACTCGGGATGACGAGTCCATTTCCCATGACTTTAACCATTACACAACACTGTATAAGCTCTTTCTTGGCTCTCTTGTCATGTCTGTATTCGTTTCTTTCATGTTTGCCCAGGCAATAAATATCGTTGTTATCAGTTAGTCGTGAGTTGTTCTAACATTTATTCCGTGCGAAGAAATATTACTTAACAGACTATCGTTCTTCTACAACCTCAAACCGGCTCCTCCTATTTCTTCAACACTTTTTCGTATCTCACTAGTTAGAACTTATCACGTCATCTTTTTAATATCCGCTTTTTTCATGTGAAGTATTACGTCACCAAAACGAATTTTTGCACACGTCACTAAAACAAAATTTTGCACATGTCAATGAAACATGGAGTGACGTCATAGTAGTCTGCGACGGACTTCTAAAAGAAAAAGGACCACGTCATCATTTTAAGATCCGCCTTTGGCCTGTGAATTATTACGTCACTTAAACGGTTACGGACAGACAGATACATGATCTACATTATAATAAGATTAACGTAAAAGATTTAAAATACGAAGTAAATTTTTAACCCAACGTATTCAATTTGAGCGACTCAATATCAAGATTTACAGGGCTGCAGAGCGCCGACGGATTCGTCGTCATGAACCACCAAATGCTGATGGGAATTTCCCTTGAAAATTGTGTGACCGCATCTGCAAGTCCAGAATTGGACTAACTAGCCGCCAGAGGGTCTACAACTGAAAACAACTGCGACGGATTTCTAAAAGGAAAGGAAAGGA
>CM042160.1:6232391-6243414 GCA_023376005.1 Doryteuthis pealeii
TTATTTATTCTTTCTTTCTTTCTTTTTCTTTCTTTCTTTCTTTCTTTCTTTTTTTTCTTTCTTTCTTTCTTTTTTGTTTCTTTTGTTTCTTTTTTGTTTGTTTGTTTCTTTTTTGTTCTTTTCTTTGTTTCTTTCTTTTTTTATTTCTTTTTCTTTCTTTGTTTCTTTCTTTTTCTTTGTTTCTTTCTTTTTCTTTCTTTGTTTCTTTTTCTTTCTTTCTTTCGTTCCACCCTTCATCATTATGTGTTTCTATCGTTCTTTATTTTTGCTTTTCTTTCTTTCTTTTTCAACTCTTCACTTTTATTCTTTTTTCTTTCTTTTTGCTATCTTCTTTCCACCCATCTTTCGCATTATTCATTTACACCCCTCTTTTTCTTTCTTCCTTTTTTTTTTCTTTCTTTCTTTCTTTCTTTTCTTTCTTTCTCGTTTAGTCTGTTCTTTTTAAGCGAATGAGCTAATATTCATCTGCGGGAGTCAGGTGATGTGACACTCACGAACGATAGGTTGCTAGTTATAACAATACTCTTATGAAAATAGAGATAAGAAAAAAAACCCTGCAGCACTTCAAATCTAAGTCCTAAGTCTCCTCTGGTTGCCGCTGTGATGAAAGCAGGGATGACACGGTCATGCGCAAACACCAGCTGTCCAGGTCATTTGCAGACAAATGAAGGTGAATAAAACAGCAACGAATGCCATGCTGAACCTGCACGAGTATAGAACACATAGGATGAAGAAGGGAAAGGCAGAAAGGAGAGATGCATTCTGGGATTGCTTGTTTCATTAAAGGAAACTGTTTTTGCTGAGATGAGACCGCCGTTTTATCTTCGCTCTCAAGATGCCGGAAACTGCCACCTCCCCTACCCTTTGGTCTTATTCATGGCTTGATTATTTAGCTTTTATGGACAAGAGAATAAAAAGGATGACCATTGCTGACCCCTAAGAAAACACACCCGATCCACTTTATTTGTTGACCAAACATTTTATGCCGTTCCTTTGATATTTTGTTGTTTCTTCTTTTAAAATTTAACATCTACTTTTTCTTTTCAGCCAAATTTCTATCTATCTATCATTCTATCTATCTACCTATCTCAGTCTGTTTCCGATTTATCTATCTATCTATCTATCTACTATCTATCTATCTATCTATTTCAGTCTCTTCACATTTATCTATGTATGTATGGTATGTAATATATCTACCTATCTATCTATCTATCTATCTATCTGTCTATCTCGGTATGTTCCCATTTAACTATTTATCTATCAACATATCTATTTCAGTCTCTTTATCTATCTATGTATGTATCTATTTATCTATCTATCTGTCTATCTCAGTCTGTTCCCATTTAACTATCTATCTATCTATTTATCTATCTATCTATCTATCTCAATCTCTTCACATTTATGTATGTATGTATGTATCTGTCTGTCTATCTCGGTCTGTTCCCATCTATCTATCTATCTATCTATCTATCTCAGCCTGTTCCCATTTATGTATGTATGTATGTATGTATGTATGTATCTATCTATCTATCTATCTGTCTATCTCAGTCTGTTCCCATTTAACTATCTATCTTTCTATCTATCTATCTATCTATCTCAGTCTCTTCACATTTATCTATGCATGTATGTATGTATGTATCTATCTGTCTGTCTATCTATCTCGGTCTGTTCCCATTTGTCTATCTATCTATCTATCTATCTATCTATCTATCTATCTCAGTCTTTTCACATGTATGTATGTATGTATATATGTATGTATGTATCTATATATCTATCTATCTCGGTCTGTTCCCATTTATCTATCTATCTATCTATCTCAGTCTCCTCATATTTATGTATGTATGTATGTATCTATCTATCTGTATATCTGTCTGTCTATCTATTTATCTTTTCAGCTCCTATATATCAACATATCTAAATATGTATCTAATATGTTCTTATCTATCTACCTATCTATCTATCTATCTTTTTACCTCTTATCTATCAATATATCTAAATATGTATCTAACATCTTCTTTCTCAGTCTGTTCATATCTATCTGTCTAACAGAGACTGTTCCTATCTATCAATCGATCAATCTATATTTTCAGCTTCTATCTATCAATATATCTAAATATCTATCTAATATGTTCTTATTTATCTATCTATTAATTTATCTATCTATCTATCTAATATGTTCTTATCCATCAATCTATCTATCACTTTATCCATCTAATTTGTTCTTAATTATCTATCTATCTATCTTTGCAGCGTCTATCTATCAATATATCTAAATATGTATCTAATATATTCTTATCTATCTATATATCTATCTATCTATAAATTTATCAATCAATCTGATATGTTCTTATCTATCTATCTATCTATCTATCTATCTATCTATCTATCTTTTCATCTTCAATCTATCAATCTATCTAAATATCAATTAATATGTTCTTATCTATCTATCAATTTATCTATCGATCGAATATGGTCTTTTCTATCTATCTATCTATCTATCTAGCTATCTTTTCAGTTTATATCTATCAATTCTTCTAGGCTATGGTTATGTCAGTACTGCTGTATGGCTGCACCACTTGGACCCTAATGAAGTACCTTGAGAATAAGCTAGTGAGAGCTGCACAGGAATGCTGCGTGCAGTCTTGAACAAGTTGTGGACAGCACCCTACAAGGAAGCCACTTCATGGCCACCTGCCCCCAATCTCACAAACCATCCGGGTGAAACGGACTAGGCATCCAGGATACTGCAGGGGAAGCAAGGACGATCTCATAAACGACTTTCTCCTGTGGAAACCAAAACATGGTCATGGTAGTGTGGGCCGCCCAGCAAGGACCTAAATTGATCAACTATGCGAGGATGTTGGTTGCTGCACAGACGACCTCCCAGGGGCAATGAATGATAGGGAAGGTTGGCGAGAGATTGTCATGGATATCCGTGCTACTTGCGCCACATGATAATGATGATCTATCAAATTATCTATCGATCTAATATTGTCTTATCTATCTATCTTTTCAGCTTATATCTATCAATATATCTAAATATCTATCTAATATATTCTTATCTATCTATCTATCTATCTATCTATCTATCGATTTATCAATCTATCTGATATGTTATTATCTATCTATCTATCCATCCATCTATCAATCTATCTATCTATATATCAACTTATCACTCTATCTGATATGTTATTATCTATCTATTTATCCATCTATCTATCTTTCAATCTATCTGATATGTTCTTATCTATCTATCTATCTATCTATCACTCTATCTGATATGTTCTTATCTATCTATATATCCATCTATCGATCTATTTATCTATCTATCAATTTATCAATCTATCTGATATGTTCTTATCCATCTATATCCATCTATCTATCAATTTATCAATCTATCTGATATGTTCTATCTATCTATCTATCTATCTATCTATCTATATATTATATATATATATATAATATATATATATATATATATATATATAAAATATATACCTTTTCAACTTCTATCTATCATTATATCTAAATATCAATTATATGTTCTGATCTATCTATCAATTTATCAATCGATCTAATATGATCTCATCTATCTATCCATCTATCTATCTTTTCAGCTTTTCAGCTTATATCTATCAATATGTCTAAATATATATCTAATATGTTCTTATCTATCCATCTATGTTCCTAGTATGTTCCCTGTATCTGAAATTTGGTTCCATTCAAATCAGTCTTTCTTTATTAACATGTTGTGATTAGCCAGTCAAAGTAAATAAAGAGAAATTGGATTCGAGTGTCAATTGCATAGAATTTGTCCGCAGCCAAAATGGCACGAACAGTCACGTTCATTTTAATACATGCATTAAATATGTCATCGAAATCAGACTAACAAGATTGATTGATCTGTTTGAATATGAATCGCATTGCGTGATTTTTCTTAAAAAAGTATGAATTATTTTCTCGTAAGTGGTTTCATCAAATAATCTAAACTCTCACTCTATTCTCCCTTCTCTCTCCACTCTCTCTCTCTCTCTCTCTCTCTCTCTCTCACACACACACCACACACACAAGCGTGCACACACGCATACACACACGATGCGAAGTATAAAAGAGACAGGCAGGTGAAATGAATAAGGAAAGAAAATAACTATTTGTTGAAATATGCAAAATAGATATATAACTCTGAAATATATAATATAATATATATATATATATATATATATATATATATATATATATATAAGTGTAATTCTTTGTTTATATGTGTATACATATTATATATATACAATATGTACATAAAGATACATATATACACAGAAAGAATTCCTTTTACATAATAGTATATATATATATATATATATATATTATATATATATATTATATAGAGAAGAGAGAGGAAGAGAGAGAGAGGGGAGAGAGAGAAGGGGGAATAGATGGGAAGATTCGTAATGTGTCAACAGCGGAGTAGTCTGAAAGAAGGAAAGAAAGGACTATTAGATTGTAATATGCAAAATAGACAGTTATATAGTTCTGATATGGCTTTACACAGATTGATAGATAGATAGTTAGGAACAGACTGATACATGTATACAGAGAGATATATACACAGATAGATGGATAGATAGATAGATAGAGAGAGAGAGAGAGAGGAGAGAGAGACTGACAGACAAAGAGACACAGATAGATAGATAGATAGATAGATAGATAGATAGATAGCGAGATAGATGATGAGACTGAAATGCAGACATGTTAAGACGGAGATAGCTAAATGACAGCAGACTGAATTGTATGGATAAGAAGTTACTGATGAACAATATGTTATTGATCCGGGTTAGCTCAGTGGGTAGAGCGTTCGGCTAGAAACCACAAGGTTCCTAGTTCGATTACGGTCCTCGCCAACTCAGCGTATGAGTAGCACAGGGATCTGTTCAGTAAGGTAAGGAGCTGATGGTAGGTGTGGCGCTCCAGCACAGATGCCAAAATAACCTCCTTCGTCTAGCGCTAGTGAAAAGGGGATAGACTCCCTCGCTGATTGGCTGATACCGACTTTAGGCCGCCCCGACGACTTTACTTTTTTTATATAGATATATTAAAATAAATAGAGAGATGGTTAGATTGTTTGATGGAAATAAACAGAGTTAGATCAATAGATGGGAACAGACCGAGTTAGATATATATATATAGATAGATGAATTGAAACAGAACGAGATAGATATTTAGATAGATAGATAAAACCAGATCTAACTAAATTGATAAATAGGAAAAAGGACATAAATATATAGATAGATGGGAACAGACCGAGTGAGATATATCGATAGATACACGGTAACAGACTGAAATAGATATATAGATAGATATATAGATAGGAACAGATCAAGTTAGATATATAGATAGATACACGGTAACAGACTGAAATAGATAGATAGATATATAGATAGATATATAGATAGAAACAGATCAAGTTAGATATATAGATAGATACACGGTAACAAACTGAAATAGATAGATAGGATATATAGATAAATATTAGATAGAACAGATCAAGTTAGATATATAGATAGATACACGGTAACAGACTGAAATAGATAGATAGATATATAGATAGATATATAGATAGGAACAGATCAAGTTAGATATATAGATAGATACACGTAACAGACTGATATAGATAGATAGATATATAGATAGATTATAGATGAAAACAGAACAGTTAGATATATAGATAGATACACGGTAACAGACTGAAATAGATATATAGATAGATATATAGATAGATATATAGAATAGGAACAGATCAAGTTAGATATATAGATAGATACATGGTGACAGACTGATAGATATATAGATAGATAGATAGATAAATGGGGAAAAGATCGGTAGATATATAGATAGATACACGTCAACAGACTTAGATAGATAGATAGATAGATAGATGGGAACAGACCGAGATCGATATATAGATGGATACACGTCAACAGACTGAAATAGATAGATAGATAGATAGATAGATAGATGGTAACAGACCGAGATAGATATATAGATAGATACACGTCAATAGACTGAAATAGATAGATAGATGGATAGCTAGAAAGAAACAGATCAAGTTAGATATATAGATAAATACACGATAACAGACTTATATAGATAGATAGATAGATAGATAGATAGATAAATGGGAACAGATATAATTAGATATATAGATAGATACACGGTAACAGACTGAAATAGATAGATAGATAGATAGATAATAGATACTAGCTTGTCCATTGATGAGAATTGACCAGTAATCCATGAAATGTTGTATAGAAAATGCTTTTATCTCTTTTGCCAACTTTGACATTTTATTAGCAGATTTCAATTCTCTGAAATTTTCGGCAGCATATTGTACATGTCATATTTTCTGTCCATCGTGAATAACATATTCTATGGGCATAAATTATTAATCTGCTTTAAGTGGTTTACATTTAAATTTGCTTAAAAGATTGAATCACTTAAATAAATGAAGAGAAATTCTTGTAAAACTGCCATAGCGACTAACTGCGGATATCCACCGTAATAAGTGATTATGTTGTTACTGAAAAAGGAATTGGTAAATTCTGTCCGCATTGTCGATTTCGAATGCGATTTTCCAAAAGTATAGATTATTTAACAATTTGAATAAGCTACTTCCTAGACATAGGTTTGAACGTCTTTTTTTTTTTGTTTTTGCTAGTACCAAATAAAAGCCGACAGATTTTTAGATTAGTTTTACGGCATTGTAACAGCCACTGATTTGACCAGAAAGTCAATTATTTCCACTAGCAAATATATGCACCCTCCGGGTGCAAGTATTTAAGTTTTAATGTAATAAAATATTGTATTAAATTAGAAAGGCTAATGAAACTAAATAAGAATACAGATAAAAAGATTTGAAACAGAGGGAGTATAATAAAAGATTTGAAACAGAGGGGTATAATAAAAAATGGAACAACTGAAACTTACTCTTCCATCACTCTCGTCTTTCATTGTTATTTTTCTAATTTAAGTATTTAGTTATAAAGGAAGTAAAGAAATAAATGACACTTATTTTTTCTTGTTAATGGATTTCATTTAAGATTCATTGAAGAGATTTTTGCTTATATTCATTAAATAAAACCAAACAGTTAGAAATCAATAATACTAAGCACATATTTATTAAATTCGATTTTTTAATATTAATATGCAATTAGCCTTCCCATTCATACTGTAACCGCTATTAGTGTATATATAAATGCAATTGTATGTTGTCAGTATGTAGACATAGTTAACAGTATTAATAATGAAAGACAATTTTATTAATAATTGAGGTTAGATAAAAATAAAATCATGGAGAATGTGATGTCAATAACTAAGAGAATTGTGACTTGAGTAGGAATATAGTTTCGGTTACAGATAGAAAAACACACAATCTCCATTATAAAAGATTACAAGCAAGAATATGCACCTTCCACACGTAAGTATTTAAGTTTAAAGCATTTAACCAAATGAAATATATTAAATTAGAAAGACTACCGAAATTAAACAAGAACTCATATAAAAAGATAAAACTTATTTTAATTAAGTTTTAATAAAACATAAATTATTGAATTAAAATTTCTTTCGATATTGTTATATATATATATTTACCAACCCCTCCGCACGAGCAGGATGTGACACAAGGTCAATTTCTTAAGCGGAGTTTAACAGGTTTGAGTTCAGAGTTTTCCTTCTCCTAGATCGGCTGCCTAACCAAGGTTAAAGAGCTCAGTCTGTCCTACTATTTATCCATAGCTGGAGGGAGAGTAGGATTCATACCTTTCCCAAGGTATTAGCGCTAAGTGAAATGCAATTACCACATCCAGGATTTGAACTCGGGGCGACGAGTCCATTTCCAATGACTTTAACCATTACACCACGTGCTTCCTACTCGATATTGTTATATATGATTTCATTCCCTCTACCTTGGTGAAAAGATACTAATGTCCCCCCAGGCCAGACTAACCCAGTCTTTTTTTCACATGGGGCATCCAGCGAGGATTTAACTTGAGATTCAGTAATAATGGATCTGCAAGACTGACTTTTATTATCCTCCATCTACCAAGACAACGTCGGGTAGTTGCTTCTAGTTCAAAATAAAGCACACTAATTTACTATTTCTTAAATTTTTTAATACAATTTCTTAACTTTTATATTACTCAAAATAGAATCTTTTATCTATGGAATGGCTACTGGGTTCCATAAAAAAAGGAATTAAAAGGAAATCTTCTACTTTAATCTACACCAGATTGAAATACTAAAATTAGAAATATTCATGTAACTAGTACAAAATAAAAAACACCCTCCGGGCGATGTAAAAATCATAGTTGTTTTTTTTTTGTTGTTGTTGGGGTATTCCTATGTATCAGTAACAAGAAAGCAATTGGATTTTTGTAGTGGTATTACTGTATGTTATATACCAACTTCTTCTGCTGGGTATATATTCTAGGGAGTGTTTGTTTCTATTATTCTTACTAGTACAAAATAAAAAACACCCTCCGGGCGATGTAAAAATAGATTTTTGAAACATATTGCCTGAGGGGTAGGAGTAAAAAATTCAATGTCAGTGAGTTTGTATCCTATCATCAAATTCATTAAAGGATTAAAAAATAAAACAATTTGAAATGTAAACTTTAAATATGTATTAAAATAAAACAAACTATATATAGATATATAATACCAGTCATGTATTTATCAAAACTTGTTTTAAAAACCAATGAGGACTGTCTAATGTTGTATGTTCAAATTTTGAGTGTATTTATTCTATGTTATGACGATTTTGGGTAATGTGACGTAAGCAGTGACGTAATTTTTGTTATAGACAAAAACCGGAAGCGAATCTCCACTATTAATAGATCATGAATTTTTTATGTCAGCCAAGAAGAAGATAAAAATCTTTACATTTGACAATGTCAGGTAGAGCCGAAATCGAAGATATTAAAAAGTCAAGTATTAACCGAAATGGTACTAACTTCGGACAATATTCTTGTTTTGTAAAGTTCTAGACAGTTAAACTGAAAATATTATTATTGAAAGAAACAAAACTTTACAAAAAAGAAAAAAACAACAAAAAACAAAACAAACAAAGCAAAAGAAAATTGGAATAAAAAACATTAAAGTAAAATGAAGAACGAATAAGAAAAGTAAAGAAAAGAAAATGAATCCATTGTTGACTGTAAAATTCTTGATGTGTTTTATGTTTCGATCTCCCGTACAAAAAAAAAAAAAAAACAGACTTAAAAAATAAAACAATTAGAGAATAGAAATTAACTTTGGGTTAATAAAGCTCATATTTGGAATTTCAATTCAGCTCACTATGGAAGACTGACTCGGCAATAATGAAATGTTTTGTTCGCGCACTATTTGCGAAATAAAGCGCTTAATTGAAATTGATGAATGTGTAATGGAAAGAGAGCTGAATTATTAGGGACCAAATAATGAATAAATAAATTAAAAAAACATAAAACAAAAAAACATACAAAGAAACAAACAAACGAAATGAAGAAAGCAAAAAATAAATAAATAAATAAATAAATAAAAAAAAAACAAAACAAAAACAACAACCAAAAAAAAGAAAAAAAGAAACAAAAAAAAAAGAATCCAAGAAAAAGAAAGGAAATTTCTATTAAAGACCGAAAAACAGAAAAATCTCATTGCAGAATTAAAACTGATCGTAATTCGAAGAATTTTAATGTAGTTAATGCTGATTTTATTCGACTGCCCGTTAGCAGGAAAGGGCACCTTGACCTGGTTTTAAAGGAAAGATTTAGTTAATTTCTACAAGAATACATCAAAGACAACGATGATATGTATATATTTCAGTGTTTTATATCTATGTATCTGTATATCTATAAAATCTATCTATTCCATTCTGAGAAGTAAACAAACAGACGATGTTTATGATATGGCTATTTTCAGCCGACAATATTTGGGAGAATATGTGCTTAATTGAAGTCGAACCTAATTTTGAAAGTTAATTAATTAATAATTAATTAATTAGGCGGGATTACCTATTTAAATTTAAGGCTAAACAAATCGAGAAAAATCAATCTCTGTATGTACATTTCGGCCTATTAGGCCTCATCAGCAGAGCTATAGATACGAAGACCGCCCCGTGTGCGATTCGAAACCTGACTATTCCATTCTGTTATATTAATATATTTATCTATGTCTGATACATCTCTCTCTCTCTCTTTCTCTCTCTCTCTCTCTCTCTCTCTCTCTCTCTATCTATCTATCTATCTATCTATCTCTGTTTTATCTATTTCCATTATATATATATATATATATATATATATATTATATCCTCTGAGGTCAGTCGGTAGAACGTCCGATTAGGAACCACAAGGTTCGAGTTCGATACCGACCCTCACCAACACAGCTTATGAGTAGCACAGGGATCTGTATGGTAATGGTAGGAGTGGCGTTACACCTCAAATGCGAAAACAATCTCCTTGGTCTAGTGCGAGTGAAAAGGGAATAGACTCCCTAGATGGCTGGCTGACACCGATTTTAGGCCACACCAACGACTTTAATTTAGCACCTTTATCAATTGGTATATATCATAATACTAGCATCTGACTATATGGATCTTATAAAAATTATATCCGTCTCTTTGTATCTATCAGAATCGAAGGGATACGAAATACTAAGATGGGAGTACACACACACACGAGAGAGAGAGAGAGAGAGAGAGAGAGAGAGAGAGAGAGAGAGAGGGGTTCCTGATTTTAAGACTTACTAAGATGGAGTACACACACACACAGTACACACACACACACACACACACAGAGAGAGAGAGAGAGAGAGAGAGAGAGAGAGAGAGAGAGGCTGAGTTCCCGATTTAATAGACTACTGAGATGGGAGTACACACACACACACAGAGAGAGAGAGAGAGAGAGGAGAGAGAGAGAGAGAGAGAGAGCAGAGAGAGAGAGGGCTGAGTTCCGCATTTAATAGACTTAACTAAGATGGAGTACACACACACACA
>CM042160.1:6243514-6248514 GCA_023376005.1 Doryteuthis pealeii
GGGGAGAGAGATGGAGTAGACAGATTTTTTGGACGCCCGGGTCAATCTGGAACGAGATTCGCTGATTGGTTCGTTGAATCACGAGACTACCCGATCCATGGGAAAAGTTGAGAAGAGACTAAGCTGCCCTAGCAAATAGATGCAGTTTAGCGTCGTCTGATGAAATCTCTACGGCACACGTGTGTTAAAGTTGGGATCGAGAAATGAAGATATGTGCAACAAAAAACCTTGTCTCCATGTTTCCGATTCAGTAAGAATTACTAAGATGGAAGGAGAGAGAGAGAGAGAGAGAGAGAGAGAGAGAGAGAGAGAGAGAGAGAGAGAGAGAGAGTTCCCGATTTAATAAAACTTACTAAGATGGGAGTACAGAGGGAAAGAGAGAGACTGAGTTCCCGATTTAATAAAACTTACTAAGATGGGAGTACAGAGGGAGAGATTTGAGTTATATTTGGTAAGATATTTAAAATTTCATATTTGAAAAGTAACAGAAGGGAAAGTCATTTGCATGTTATTTTGTTTATCTTTTTTTTTTCGCTTTGAAATATAATATTGATTGATTAAATTAATTGCATCATTTAAATCTTCTTTTTTTTTTAAATTGTAAATCATTGAATGGAAATTTCTTACTATATTGTTATATATTTACGTGGGGATTTCTATGGGGCAACCAACGAGGATCTCACTCGCGATAAGTAATCATGAAGATGGCCCAGGATAGGGCGGAAAGTACTTGGAAAATTACCTATGGCAGATATATCAGCCAATTTTCGCCAGACATAATTATATCAATACGTCAATTTAAAAGGACAAGGAACAAAATTTGCAGACAAAAAGTGGATGCATTGTTCAATAATATATGCCTTAAAGAAGAAATGCTGCCTAACTATGCATATATATATATATATATATATATATATTATATATATATGTGTGTGTGTGTGTGTGTGTGTGTGTGTGTATGTGTGTGTGTGTGTGTGTGTGATGTGTGCGTGTGTGTGTAACACAAGAAATATAAATCTGATAGAAAATGTAATACAGTAGAAAATTTACAAGCGGTAAAATATAATAATTTGCAATTTGAAAGCTAAAGACAAATTGTTAGTTATATTAAATCTCCAAGGAAATAAACAATTATTAATTCTATTATAATATGAATATCATTACGATTTCTTAGAAGGAGAAACTGTTTAATTTGTTGTTTAGATTCAATTACTTTCTCTAAGATTACAGTCATCCATCAAAGTTTCGTGATTTCTGGTGGAAGAGGATGTTAATATTTTTGAGTATAAATCAAATCCTCATTCTTTCATTCTTTTTATTTTTCTTCCTTTTTTTAATGGAGAGGTAAGACTTTCGGCCATCGACCGAGAAAGACAAATATCTGCTTTATTTTTTCTCCTGTCTGAATAATGATTTTCAACAATTCCATTTTTTTACTTTATCATTATTATTATTATTATTATTATTATTATTATTATTATTATTATTATTATTAGATACTTTTAACGTTCTCCGTTTGTTTATTTGTTTTCTAACATGCGGCAAAAAGATATGGGGGTTGGTTTTAGATTTCTGGCAGTAAATCAGAAAAATTTGGTCGAGTTGAAATGACGACTCGAAGAATATCCGGAATGGAATTGGAATCCTTGTCCATAAAAAAAAAAATGTTCAAATTTATGGTAAAAAAATGAAAAGAAGAAAAAAGAGACTGTAAATTAATGAAATGAATATTGAGGTATAGATGTGTTTTATTACTACCCTCCATTACATCTGTTAATATTCAGTTGTTATAACAAGCATTAACTCTTTGCCTACTTTAATCCACTCACATCGGCTCTCTCATTACTGCGATCCTATTGTATACCGCTGGCAGCGGCTCTCGCACGTGTCATTACAACTGAACAGAAAGAATTAGATTACAATAATGAATGTAAGTAAAGTAGACGGTGTGGCCTATTGTCGGTATCAGCAGGACATCGAGGGAGCCAATTCCTTATTCCCGAGCACTAGACCAGGGAGATTTTTTTGCATCTGAGGTGGAGCGTCACACCTAACAACAGCTCCTCAGTTTACCACACAGATCCAAGCCGTGCTACTCATACCCTGAGTTGGCGAGGACCGGTATTGAACCCAGAACCTTGAGGTTCTGAGCCAGATACTCTACCAACTGAGCTAAACCGGTTCTAATTATAATAAAAAATTGGACTTTATTTCAAATAGAATGAATTTTGAGGTGAATAGTGAAATTTAAAGAGGAGAGAACATTGATTTTTGCCACACACACACACACACACACACACACACATGTCCGTTTTCTAAAGATGGATTTATAAGACAGACAAAAAATTAGGTTAAATCGAACATAACGGACATAAATTCCACAATCGTATGTCACCGGCCGAATGAAAAAAAAATACCAAAAATCATGGAATTAACCGAATGTAATGAAATTTTCAGTGTTGATATAATAATGAATACAGATATAATGCATCACTTATTTTATTTAAAAACTTTCACATGTTTTCAGGTCAGTCAACTTTGAACCACGTATCTTTGAGGCGTAACACAGTTTCTTAAAGATACGTGGTTCAAACTTGACTGACAATGAAAAAATGTAAAAGATTTTAAATAAAATAACTGATGATTAATTTATCAACACTGAAAATTTCATTAAATTCGGTTAATTTCCTGATTTTTGGTATTTTTCCCTTTCGGCAGGGTGACATACGATGGTAGAATTTAGTTCGGTTAAGTTCGATTTAACCCAAAATTGCTTCATCTGAAAAGGATACATTTTTACAAAAAAACAACTTTCATGTTAGAATATCTGTATTTAAAAACAAAAATAAATATTGTTTTTAAATCTTTGTGTAGAAAAAAACCCACCAAAACCTATAATATCCCATCATACAGTTAAAAAAATACCAATAAATTTTGGTATAGCCGTAGGGGAAATTTGGTAGGCAAAGAGTTAAAAAACTCTCCTAAACTGGCAACCAAAATGGAAAGAGATCTTAAAAGAAGCATAAATTGTTGACTTAGCTCAGACGGTAGAGCGTTCGGCTAGAAACCTCAAGGTTCCTTGTTCCATACCGACCCTCGCCAACTCAGCGTATGTGTAGCACAAGGATCTGTGCGGTAAAGTAAGGAGCTGATGTAGGTGTGGGCTTCACCTCAGATGATAAAATCATCTCCTCGGTCTAGCGCTAGTAAAAAGGGGATAGACTCCCTCGCTGATTGGCTGATACCGACTTTAGGCCAACCCGACGACTTTACTTATTTTATACTGAAAACTGTAAAAAAAAAGAGATAATAACCTGACTTGAAGCTTCTTCGAAATTCAAGGTGCGGCAGAAATACTTACCACATTGTATGGTGCAATGAACTTAGGCAAGTGGCAATGGTAGCTACATCTAGCTAATGTCTGACGTTAATTTCTAACGTTTTTCAAAAAATTAACAGGCTTGAATTCAGAGTTTCCTACTTCTAGACGGATTGCTCAATCAAGGTTAAAGAGCCCAGTATGCCCTAATAATTACCCATAGCTAGAGGGAAAATAGTTGGATGCATACCTTTTCTAAGGGTATTACTGCCAAGTGAAATACCAAAAGCCTTGTCCAGAATTTGAACAGGAGACGCCGACTCCATTTCCAACGGCGATAACCATTACACTACGCGTCACAAATCTCTTGGTACATAAATTTATCTTCAAAATCATTATAAACAGGTATACCATTATATATAAATGTGCTTGAACAATAGATTGGATCCTAACAGGTACTAACACCCCGAGATAGAGAGGACCTGCTGTTGGGACACAGAATACAATTGTCTCCCTTTTCATATTGGAGACGGGCTTTCCCATGTCAGGTATCCGTTTTGTCACGTGACAAGGTGAGCCCAAGAATTTCTGGTAAACTGACTATTAGCAATATAAATGAGAGTAACCTCCCCCTGTTTCTTTCATTTTGAGGAAGCCTTATGTTTTGGTTGGCCATTTTCATTTCACCGTAAATCTACGAAATATACAAATTTGTTCGAATCAATACAACTGCATGTTTTAACACGAAAATAGTACAAAATGTGTTCTAAATTGTGCTTACGCATTATTTGAAATGAACTTAATTGTCATTAAGAAAACATTTTATGATATTTTCCTGTTAAAACATGCAGTTGTATTGATTCGAACAAATTCGTATTTTCAGTGTAGATTTACAGTGAAATGAAAATAGCCAACCAAAATATAAGGCATCCTCAAAGTGAAAGAAACAAGGAGAGGTTACTCTCATTTATGTAACTAATGTTCAGATTACCGAATTTCTCTGGTCACTGAATATTTCGTTCCCGTTCCACTATGTGTGTCCGCCTTTTTCCCGGAGCACTACGGACAAAGTATAAATCAAAAAGTTGTTTCCACCTCTTTACTTTACGTTTCTTCATGTTCCATGGAACATCATTGAGCACTTTTTATGATTTGGGACGGGAAATATGTTTCATCTTTGCATGTTGTTATCCTGTATGAATTGTCTTTTCCCCTGGCGAATATTCTGTGTTGGGTTACCCTCTTTTGGATAACCTAATGCAATATAGAAGTGCAGATGTTCGCTACGAACTAATACCCCACAAATTCTAATAATGGTAAAAAGTTTTACATAATTATTAGATCCCTAATACTTATATAAGGTAGTATATAAAACATAATGGCGATTAGTGCAGCTGATGGCCTTGAGAGTGAGTGACGGCGCTTGACCTCACTCTCACCTTGCCTTCCGGGGATAAATTGTGAGAACCGGAAGGCATAGAAGACCCTGTCTTCCGGTTTAAGGATAGTAAGTAAGTCTCAGTCAGTTAGCAGGTAGGAGCCGAGCCCGATAGGATGTAAGTCGATCTGCGCAGATGTCTGGTGGGGATTTAACAATAAAATAAGATCAAAAGTAAATCGAAGTCTTGTGTTTATTATCTAAAACTAATAATGACACAGGGCTTCTGAAAACGAGAAA
>CM042160.1:6253514-6256014 GCA_023376005.1 Doryteuthis pealeii
ATGTCCTCCAGCCTTCTTTGGGTATTTCTTGTCGGACTCGGGACCTTCTCGGACTCGGGAACCTTCTTTTCGGACTCGGGAACTTTCTTGTCGTAATCGGGAGCAATCACGGAACTTTGAACCTAACCCTTTTATTCAGTCCACGGGGGTATCCTGTTCTCGTTAAGCTGTGTTAATTATTATTCTATGTTACTGCTGCCCGTGATCAGGATTGAACCTGCAATCTAGAGAAAACTGTCACTTAGAACTGTCTTAACTTAACTACCTTATCCATTAGGCCATGTGTCCAATTGGACAATCCAGTGTGACTTTTGGGAACTTATAAAGCTAATGTCTTTTTGGGGGGCTAGAATGTCTACCTATTCATTTATGTATGATAACAATGAAGATGAGGACAATAGTCCTAATAACGCAGATAATACTAATCATCAAGCCTCATCTCAAACATTCAGAGAAATAGTATATAATCATACAGATAACAATGAAGATGAGGACAATAGTCCTAATAACGCAGATAATACTAATCATCAAGCCTCATCTCAAACATTCAGAGAAATAGTATATAATCATACAGATAACAATGAAGATGAGGACAATAGTCCGAATAACGCAGATAATACTAATCATCAAGCCTCATCTCAAACATTCAGAGAAATAGTATATAATCATACAGATAACAATGAAGATGAGGACAATAGTCCGAATAACGCAGATAATACTAATCATCAAGCCTCATCTCAAACATTCAGAGAAATAGTATATAATCATACAGATAACAATGAAGATGAGGACAATAGTCCGAATAACGCAGATAATACTAATCATCAAGCCTCATCTCAAACATTCAGAGAATTAGTATATAATCATACAGATAACAATGAAGATGAGGACAATAGTCCGAATAACGCAGATAATACTAATCATCAAGCCTCATCTCAAACATTCAGAGAAATAGTATATAATCATACAGATAACAATGAAGATGAGGACAATAGTCGAATAACGCAGATAATACTAATCATCAAGCCTCATCTCAAACATTCAGAGAAATAGTATATAATCATACAGATAACAATGAAGATGAGGACAATAGTCCGAATAACGCAGATAATACTAATCATCAAGCCTCATCTCAAACATTCAGAGAAATAGTATTCATGAATATTTCGATATCTAAATATATTCACGTTCGTATTTTCAAGCAAGTACCCCAGTCATTGGCACAGCACGTCCATAAATGAACGCACTGTTACGTAAACATTCGCCGGTATATCCAGGATGGAAGCGTGGTATGATTTAATACCAGGGGCTTCGTATATTATTCTGAAATCAAAACCGCGTAAAACACTTGTTTGTATTTCTTCATGCGAAAATTCCCCGGGTACATACCATGAGAATTATCCGTCAAATGCACCCCTAAACTCTAGAGATATTTAGGGTCAGGAATATGAAATAAAGATCGGTTATCTACTTAACTAAGTTTGTATTTTCCTAGCCTCACAGCGGGGATGTTGACGTGGTGTCGTAAATAACGCACAGAACTGCGATATCGTAGTAAGCGAGTTTTAACTCTAGTTGTTGCATAGACGTATATGCACCTCTAACATTCTCGGGTAGATAAATAATAGAGAGAGTTTCTCCTGGGTGTATAATAGAGTCTTCTATATATATATATATATATATATATTATATATATATATATATATAAGATTTTGGATGTTTGTTTATTTTAGAAACGTTGCTGAATAAAGTATATATTAAAATTTTTACTTGAAGGCACTTACAACGCATGTATCGCATAAAATTCGATACTTTTTCATCGAATTTTATGCGATACATGCGTTGTAAGTGCCTTCAAGTAAAAATTTAATATATACTTTATTCAGCAACGTTTCTAAAATAAACAAACATCCAAAAATCTTATTCACTTCGCCGAAGGGCATACAGTCTGTTTGTTATTATTCCCCCATTAACACCCCCTTACCTATTATGGTAGAGGCGTGTAAGTATCACTTGACAAGCTTAATTTCGCTAGGATGGTCAGCTGTGTACTGTGGCCGAGGCGATAAAAGTGTTTCACTAGTATTTCACTGTGTCTGCTGAAGTCCCGGTTTCGATTTCTGTCGGAGGGAAATCGTTAGTATATACCGCTGATGAGACTTAATAAAGTCGAAACAGTCTGTACGGTATTCTATACACCGAGCCATCCTTTGCCGGGATTACACTTGTCAAGTTCTTTTTCTATAAGAAAAAGTATCGAATTTTATGCGATACATGCGTTGTAAGTGCCTTCAAGTAAAAATTTAATAAATATATATATATATATATATATATATATATATATGGAGAAAAGTAGACAAACACGGCATGTACTACCGGATGGATGTTTTTTTATAGGTAGTTATGTAATGAACATCCATCAAGTACCACATCCCGTGTTTGTCTACTTTCCTCCACATACTGTCGAATTGATTTAATCTTTTTACTCCCATGAAATTTG
>CM042160.1:6261014-6273514 GCA_023376005.1 Doryteuthis pealeii
GTATCAAGATGAGGAGAGAAAAGGGGGATGAGGCAGAGAATGTTGCTGTAAATTTCATTCATTCATATGCGTGAATCATAATACGTGGTTGGTTAACTACTTAATTGACTGATACTGACAGACGTCCATTTGCAAGCATTGCCGAAGGACCTGCAAGACTTAGGAGCACTAAGGAGCAGCGAAAGGTTTCTTTACTAAGGATCGCGCTCTGCTTAACCCAAGGGATCTCCGCTGGAGAGTGCTCTTGCTTGAAGCCTAAAGGATGGCCACAAAAATTGTAACAAAAGCCAGTTCAACCTTTGTACATTTTCTTCACCATCTTTTATGCGTCAAGATGAGGAGAGAAAAGGGGAATGAGGCAGAGACAGTTGCTGTAAATTTCAATTCATTCATATGCGTGAATCATAATACGTGGTTGGTTAACTACTTAATTGACTGATACTGACAGACGTCCATTTGCAATCATTGACGAAGGACCTGCAAGACTTAGGAGCTCCAAGGAACTACCAAAGGATCATACCCAACATTGAGGGGCACCAAGGAGCAATCAAATGTTTCTTTACTAAGGATCACGCTCTGCTTAACACAAGGGATCTCTGCTGGATATGTTATGTACTGAGGTTTTCACAGTATCAAATCGATATAATGTTGTATACCCTTTCTTACTTCTTATCATCTTCTCTTCTGGCCGGCTTTGGTTCTATCTTCTAACATCTTGCGTCTGGAGTTGTCGTAGGGATTTCGGTCTGGTTTTCCATGCTAGGGATTTCTCCTCATCAGAAGCCCTGTGTCATTGTTAGTTTTTAGGTAATAAACACAAGACTTCGATTTACGTTGATGTTACTTTATTTCCTAATCCCCAACCCAGACACCTGCGCAATTGAGGGACCGCGTGTATAACACGACTTACCCCTTCGAGCTCGCTGCTACCTTCTAACTGACTGACACTTACTATTACTTAAACCGGAAGACAGGGTCTTCTATGCCTTCTGGTTCTTTCGATTTATCCCCGGAAGGCAAGGTGAGAGTGAGGTCAAGCGTTGTCACTCATCCTTCAAGGCCGTGGGCTGCACTCATCGCTATTATGTTTCTACACTACCTTGAAAAAGTATTAGGGATCCAATAATTATGTAACAGACAGTGCTCTTGCTTGAAGCCTAAGGATGACCACAAAATCGTAACAAATGACCGTACAATTAAGAAACACGCGTATCAATTCATAGATAAGCAAAACCAATCAAATATTGGCAAAGAAAATAACATTTTGTATCATTTAACACCAATCATTATTGATGACTCTCTTCTTATCCTTTCATATGGTATTAATAGTGTATTTATCTCGGAATATCTGTATTATCGATACTGTTTATTCAAGATAAAAAAATACAGTTCTGACTCTCCCAGGGGAGATTCACGATAATGTAACGGTTATCAGTACGAAAAACCAAATAAATAAGAAGGGTTCAAATATTTACTTCACAGCTGATGATAAGAAGAAAAAAATGATATGAAAGAAGATTCATGCGAATTTCGGATACTGACGTGCAGGGAATATTGACTGAAACTGCGGCTGGTGATACCTGTTTCCATTCTACTCTAGAAATTTGGACTTCATACAACAATATATACGGACCTTCCTTTATATATAACTAGAATCGGCTACCCAGCGTCGCCTGGGTACAGGTGGGTAGCAAAAAAGTTAGTCTCGTTGATTCATTATCACGGAATCATGAGTAGGATCCTCGCAGGATGCCCCATTAAAATCCCAATGTAAAAAAAAGACCTTGCGTTGATTCAGCCACTCTGAAAATAAAATAGATATTGTCTACTATTTAAAATCTTAAATGCAAAAGAAATTCTATGCTATTACATTTAAATTCTATTTTTTTAATTTTCTTCACAAATATAAAAATCAAACCCGATTATTTTTTGCCTCAAAAAGTCAAGCCCTGCTGATATTTAATGTATATATTATATATATATATATATATATATATATATATATATATATATGGTGTGTGTGTGTGTGTGTGTGTGTGTGTATTTGGGCAGCATTCTTTTAATTTATACATGTAGAATTAAACAAAGGCACATCTCCTGTTTAACAATTTTATTTTTTGATCTTTTTTTCCAATTTTCTGGCCAACTTTTTAATGTCCTGGGTGGAATTGATGGATAAGTCCCACCAACGTTCAGTTCCCCCGAAAATACACACATTTTGCACAAATAAAAAAAAAAACTCCAAATACTAGAAGCTTTATCATAAAACAATACAAAGTTCTTGAAACAAAATTAAATTTTCCATGCAGTACAACACATTCTAAAAATGCCTATAACACCTTTCTCACCAATTCTTCTCCTTCCAGCCTCCATATTAATATAAAAAAACAAAAAAACAAAAACAAACTGGAATAGCATCACCCTGATGATGGCACTTCGAAGTGCCGAAAGTACTCGGGAACTGAACTTTGGTGGACTTAATCCATCAATTCCACACAGACAATTAAAAAAGTTGGCCAGAAAATTGGAAAAGATCAAAAAATAAGATTGTTTAAACAGGAAGATGTGCCCTTTTGTTTTAATTCTACATGTATATATATATATATATATATATATATATATATATATATTTACTTTGTCGTTAATTTTTCATTTTCGTAGTTCCATTCGGACATACATATACACACAACTGTCCATTATATATGTATAACAGGGATAACTGGCTTGTGGCGGCCAAGCGTTCGTAGCGACGTCGCTTTTTGATCCTTCGATGTTGGCTCTTCCTATCATTGCGAAGCAGAATTCACACAAGCGTTGGATTGTTCACCGCACTGACAGGGAACGGTGAGCTGGGTTTAGTTTTATCCTAGCCGATCGGCACGTGTGTTACGTCGGCCGTGGACAACGGCTTATCCCGTCAGTAACGAGAGGAACCGCGGGATCGGAGCAACGGTTCGCGATATCTCACTTCCATTATTAGTTTTTATCATCGTTGAAGTGTTATTATTTATTCTGTCGTCTGGATCATTTCAACGTTTTCAAGACTTCCTGAAAGTTTCAATTCTTATTTAATTTCTTGTTCTTTTTCGATTTCTTCTTTTAGTACATTTGTATTTTTTTCATTACCGTCCCGGCCGCATTTTTTTCTTTTTCCCTCCTCATCGCGGNGGGAAGGGTTGGTGTGACTTGCTTAGAACTGCACAAACAAACAACACGTGTAAGACATTTTTAACATAGAAAGCTATCCAAGACTGTTCTTTTCACCAAAGAATTATATGATGGTCCGTTGGTCGGTCGGCTGGTTGCTTTGTGGTTGGTTGGTTGATTTTACGGCATATTTCACCCTTGATTATTTTATGTCGAAGTTTTTTTTCTTTTTGGTATGTTGTCATATTTTGTACTCCATTTTAAGCACTTTTATAGAACAGCATTCTTATCTATTAACCCATACAGGTACTACCAATTCGGACAGAGTTGGGCTTAGAGTAGCGGTACCTACTACTCCCCCATGCTCCATGATTAGAAACTTGCCATTAAAAAATAATGATATCATTACCCAGGGACACCAAGACCCTCAGCCCCGCCACTAGTACATATAGGGATAAAGGGTGATAGTTTCCATAACAGCTCAATTCCATCCAAACATCTATAGTGCTAGGGTTTGAATAAGGACTAGCTCGATAAGTTCGGAGAGGGCCTCTCTGACGGACCAGCGATTGCGACGGGGACTCCACAGACCGGTGGTCGGAGTAGGTCGTCTTCTCTGTTCGAGACAATCGGCCATGTAAGGGCCAAAGTGAAGGTCCATGGTGAGGTGTACAGCCAACAACACACAACCACGAGATGATTTTTTCAGTTGTAGAAATTATATTCCAGGAAGGTTGCTTTTCAGAAAGATTATATGAGAAAGGGCTGAATTCTATGCAAACAATATTCTAATTTGCGGTTAGATGCGAAAAAATAAATAGGGGGACATTCAACTGTTCGCAGACTACTAATTACTCGCTTTCCCAAATTATTGCCCGCCTAAGTACGCATTGAAGACAGAAAATCCACAGCAATAAGAATAAAATAAAACAATCCTAATATAGACTTTTAAATAGCCTCAACTCGTGCGTCCAATGGCAATATTCTATTTTTCCAAGATTTAGTTTTTCTGCATTTTCAAAAGTGGAATCAAATTGAAGAAGGAATTGTAAGGTTTGTCTAAAATTAATTGTGGACATCGTGGTTCCCCTTCAGCAAAAAACAAGGGAGAAAACATTTTGTGGAAATGTGTACGACATGAAGTGAATAAAACTGAAGGAAAAAGGGTAGGATCGAAGGACTAAGAAATTACAGTTAAGGATGGGGGGCGGGGGATATGAGAAAGTAAAGAAGAAAGTTGAAGAGAAGGGAGGGGAGAGTGTAGAGAAAAAAATTTGTTTTTTTTTGGAATTAAGAAAGCGCGATAAAATAAAAGGAAAGAAAGAAAAGAAACATTATGAAGAGCGGATGAGATAAGACAAAGGATGAAGAGATATGAAAAAGTGAGGAAGGAAGAAGGACGGGAGGAGAGAGAAGCAGGAGGAAGGGAGGATGGGAGGATGGGAGGAAGAAACGGAGGAGGGAGGGGTGGGGAGGAAAAGTATGTATACAAAGATTGGAGAAATAAATATAATTAGACTTAAAAAGAAATAAAAAAATACAGGAGAAAGATTTATTAAAATAAAGGGATATTTAGAAAAAAGAACTAATGGAGAAAAGCGAAAGAAAGAGCAAATAAATAAGTAAATAAATAAATAATGAAAGAAGAAAGAAAGAAAGAAAGAAGAACAGGACAATTGAAAAAGAAAGAGTAGGATACAGTTGAGAGGACGGTAAGAAGGAACGAAAAGAATGAAGAAAGGAAGAAAATTTGTATAAAGTTTGTATAAGTATTAAAACATATCCTCGAAAGAAAGAAAGAAAGAAAAGAAAGAAAGAAAGAAGAAAGAAAGTATGACACAGAGGAAAAAAAGAAAGAGTAGGACGACAGTGAAAAGGAAGGAATTAAGGAAGTAGGAAGGAAAGAAAGAAAGAATGAAGAAAGTAGAAAAGTTTGTATAAATAAAAGAATTAAAACATATCCAGAACGAATGAAAAAATAAATAAAATAAATAAATAAAGAAAAAGAAAGAAAGAAGAAAGAAAGAAATACAAATATTTTTAAATAGCGAGTGTGATCCAGGTAAACGCAAGACTGAAGGAAGAAACCGGGTGAATGAAGAAAGGTGTATATAAATACAAGTATAAAAAATAACCCGAAGAGAAAGAAACAGAAAATGAAAGAAAGAAAGAAAGAAAGAAAGAGAGAGAGAGAGAGAGAGAGAGAGAGAAAGAGAGAGAGAGAGAGAGAGAAAAGAAAGAGAGAGAATGAGAGAATGAGTTAAGTGAAGTAGACAGTGGATATAGTGAAAAATGAGGAAACAAATTAAAGTAGGAAGGAAAGAATGAAGAAGAAAGTAAGAAAAGTGTGTATAAATAAAAGTATTAAAACATATCCCAGAACGAATGAAATAAATAAAGAAAGAAAGAAAGAAAGAAAGAAAGAATAAAGAAAGAAAGAAAGAACGGGACAAAGGAAAACAAGAGTAGGATACAGTGAAAAAGGAGAAAGTAAGGAAGGTAGGAAGGAAAGAAAGAAGGGAGAAAGTAAGAGAATTGTGTATAAATAAAAGTATTAAAACACATTACAGAAAGAAAGAAAGAAAGAAAGAAAGAAAGAAAAAAGAAAAAAAGAAAGAAGAAAGAAAATATTTTTAAAATATGATTCAGGAAAAGCAAGGACTGAAGGAAGAAAACCGGGTGAATGAAGAAAGGTGTATATAATTACCAGTATAAAAAATAATCCGAAGAGAAAGAAACAAAGAATGAAAGAACGAAGAGAGAAAGAAAAAAAGAAAGAGAGAGAGAATGAAAGAATGGGTTAAATAAAGTAGACAGTGGGATATAGTGAAAAATGAGGAACAAGTTAAAGTAGGAAGGAAAAAGGAAAGAAAGAATGGAAGACAAGTGTGTAAAAATGAAAGTATTTAAAATAATTGCCCGGCGAGTAGAAAGATGAGACAGAAATAAAGAAAGAAAAAAAGAAAAGAAAAGGAAAGAAAAAAAAAGAAGAAATTGAATGTAATCGATGAGAAATTAATGCTGTCAAAAGAAAAAGAAAAAGTATAGGATAAATATGAACTGAATGAATAGAATAAATGGTCGCTTGATTTAAAAAATTGACAATGACGAAAAATATGAATGAAAGAACTGAATGAGAATTTAGATTCAAAAAGTTATGGGTAACTTCCGTAATTTGATAGCGGATTCATGTGCTCGTGCAATGAGATCTTTTCTCGCTCGACACGCGACTTATATTGCCCTCAACTCGACTAAAATCAACATAATGAATGACTTCGATGACTAACGTAATCCAGAAAGAATTTATCCATCTGACCTTTTCACATTTGTTTAATTTTTTCCCCTCCATGGCGAATATGAATGACGTAAATGTTCTCCACTTCTAGCCCCCCCCACACACACACACACTTATATATACACACATCTTGCTTATTTGGAGTGAAACGTGTGCGTGAGATATTTTTAGTGGAAAAAGAGTATATAGACCTCAGTATACTGTCTTGGCAGAACAGTTAGTCCAGTGTCAGGGGAAAGCCTTGGCAGTCCAGTTGGTCTAGAGGCAGGGGAAAGTCCAGTTTGCACAGTTGGTCTAGTGGCAGGGGAAGTCTTGGCAGTCCAGTTGGTCTAGAGGCAGGGGAAAGTCCAGTTTGCACAGTTGGTCTAGTGGCAGGGGAAGTCTTGGCAGTCCAGTTGGTCTAGAGGCATTGGAAAGTCCAGTTTGCCCAGTTTGTCTAGAGGCAGAGGAAACTCCAGTTGGTCTAGTAGCAGGGAAAAGTCTTGGCAGTCCAGTTGGTCCAGTTGGTCTAGAGGCAGGGGAAGTCTTGGCAGTCCAGTTGGTCCAGTTTGGCTAGTGGCAGGGAAGCCTTAGCAGTCCAGTTGTCCAGTCGGTCTTGAGGCAGGGGAAAGTCCAGTTGTTCCAGTTGGTCCAGTGACAGGGGAAGTCTTGGCAGTCCAGTTGGTCCAGTTGGGCTAGTGGTAGGGAAAAGTCTTGGCAGTCCAGTTGGTCCAGTTGGTTTCGCTGCAGGGGAAAGTCCAGTTGGTCCAGTTGGTCTAGTGACAGGAGAAGTCTTGCAGTCCAGTTGGTCCAGTTGGGCTAGTAGCAGGGGAAGTCTTGGCAGTCCAGTTGGTCCAGTTTGGCTAGTGGCAGGGGAAGCCTTAGCAGTCCAGTTTGGTCCAGTCGGTCTTGAGGCAGGGAAAGTCCAGTTGGTCCAGTTGGTCTAGTGACAGGGAAGTCTTGGCAGTCCAATTGGGCTAGTGGCAGGGGAAGTCTTGGCAGTCCAGTTGGTCCAATTGGTCTAGTGGTAGGGGAAAGTCCAGTTGGTCCAGTTGGTCCAGTGACAGGGGAAGTCTTGGCAGTCCAGTTGGTCCAGTTGGGCTAGTGGTAGGGAAAAGTCTTGGCAGTCCAGTTGGTCCAGTTGGTTTCGCTGCAGGGGAAAGTCCAGTTGGTCCAGTTGGTCTAGTGACAGGAGAAGTCTTGGCAGTCCAGTTGGTCCAGTTGGTCTAGAGGCAGGGGAAAGTCCAGTTGGTCCAGTTGGTCTAGTAGCAGGAAAAAGTCTTGGCAGTCCAGTTGGTCCAGTTGGTCTTGTAGCAGGGGAAAGTCTTGACTATACAGTTGGTACAGTTGGTCCAGTGGCAGGGGAAATACCAAGACCACTGGAATGCCGAGCTTCAGCAGCGTGCTGTTTCAAGTAGTATTGAGTCACTTCACGAGAGGAAACCACCCCGGAAGATGCAGCGCTCACATCCTAGCACCAGGTACTCAGTCGTTGGACATGCTTTTAGTAGAAGTAGGGGATACCACAAGCATGTAGAAATGCCAACAGTTAGGGGGCAGGGGCACTAGTAGTGGCATACACCTACAAAGCAATTTATGATTAGCCTTAAAATGCCTTATAGACTATGTATTACGCATGTACTCCCATACCCCAACACTCTCTCTGTCTCACACACCGCGCACGCACTCTCACACACGCGCACGCACTCTCTCTCTCTCTCTCTCACACACACACACACACACACACACACACATATATATATATAGACGTAAAATCGTCGGGTGGCCTAAAATCGGTTTCAGCCAAACAGCGAGGGAGTCTACCCCCTTTTCACTAGCGCTAAACCAAGGAGATTGTTTTTGCATCAGAGGTGAAGCGCCAAGCCTACCATCAGTTTCTTACTTTACCACCCAGATCCCTATGCAACTCATTCGCAGAGTTGGCGAGGGCCGGTATCGAACCAAGTAACTTGCGATTCCAACCGAGTTTACTTAATTCTTTACTTATTTATTCATTTTTAGACGATTCTTTAAGGAAGAGAGAACGTAGTAAAAATAGATACATAAAACGAGAGGGAAATAGAGGGAGAGAGAGGTGTGAGAAGAGAGAGTGAGAGATAGAGAGAGTGAAAGAGAGAGTGAGAAGTTTATCGAGTGTTTCTGAGTTTTACCTATTTCTGAGTTTAGAAGCATCTGCCAATATAAAAAAAATAGGTTGTTTACAGTTGCAAACTATTAAGGTGTTAATACTTAAGACCTGAATTTATCTAAAAGCCCAATGTGCAAAGATGGAAACGGAAGGATGTATTGATGTGCATGAAAAGGTGAATTTAGGTGAGTGTCGTCAGAGTGTATTTATTTCAAATGCTTCCTGACGAAAAAGTGTCAGTGGTATGTAAGGAGGGAAGGAAGGGAGGTAAGTAGGTAGATTGGTAAGTAGTTTCGTAGCTAGAAAGGAGGAAAAGAAGGAAAAGTGGATATAAAATCGAATTATTAAAAAGGAAAGAAAGAAAGAACGAAAGAACGAAAGTAAGAAAGAAAGAAAGAAAGAGAGAAAGAAGATGAAGTGAGAATAAGAGAAGAAAGGGGGAGAATGAGAAACAATGAAAAAGTTGAAAGAAAGGAAAAATAGGAAAGAAAGAAGAAGGAAAGAAGAAAAAAGAAGGAAGGAGGAAATGTGTGTATTAAATCAAATGATTAAAAGAGATAGCCAACTAAAAAAGAAAAAAGAAAAAAGAAAGAAAAGAAAAGAAGGAATAAAGAAAGAAAAGAAAGAAAGAAAGGATAGAAAAGAGTTAAAGAAAGAAAGAAAGAAAAGAAGGAATAAAGAAAGGAAGGGAGGTAGAAGGAAAGGTTTATTAAAAGGTCCTTGGAGTGGAAAGAAAGGAAGAAAGAAAGAAAGAAAGAATAAAGAAAGAAAAGAAAGAAAGAAGATTAAGTGAGAATAAGAGAAAAAAAAGAAAAGAATGAGAAACAATGAAAAAGCTGAAAGAAAGGAAAATAGGAAAGAAAGAAGAAGAAAAGAAGAAAAAGAAGAAGGGGGAAATGTGTGTATTAAATCAAATGATTAAAAGAGATAGCCAACTAAGAAAGAAAGAAAGAAAGAAAGAAAGAAAGAAAGAAAGAAAGAAAGAAAAGAAAACAAGGAATAAAGAAAGAAAGGAAAGAAAGGATAGAAAAGAGTTAAAGAAAGAAAGAAAGAAAGAAAGAAAGAAAGAAAGAAAACAAGAAAACAATGAATAAAGGAAGGAAGGAAGGTAGAAGGAATAATGAAAGAAAAGAAAGAAAGAAAGAAAGAAAGAAAGAAAGAAAGAAGGAATAAAGAAAGAAAAGAAAGGAAGCACAGAAAAGAGTTAAAGAAAGAAAGAAAGAAAGAAAGAAAGAAAGAAAGAAAAGAAGGAATAAAGAAAGAAAGGAAGAAAGAAAAAGAAATAAAAAGTCCTTGGAGTGGAAACTAGTTTTCTTTAGCAGAAAGTTAGTCTCTCTGCTAAAGAAAACTAGTAGTTATTTACTAAAACTATTCGCTACGGGTAGGATGTGACACAAGGTCGCAAGTATGGGACATCCAGCGAGTATTACTCAACCCGTTTGCCACGGGTAGGATGTGACACAAGGTTGCAACTATGGGTTATCCAGCGAGTTTTGCTCAACCCGTTCGTCACAGGTAGGATGTGACACAAGGTTGCAAGTATGGGGCATTCAGCGAGTATTGCTCAACCCGTCTGCCACAGGTAGGATGTGACACAAGGTCGCAACTATGGAGCATCCTGCGAGTATTACTCAACCCGTTTGCCACGGGTAGAATGTGACACAAGGTCGCAAGTATGGGACATCCAACGAGTTTTACCCAACCCGTTCACCACGGGTAGGATGTGACACAAGATCGCATGTATGGGGCATCCAGCGAGGATCTACAAGACTAGCCTGCTAAAAACCAAACAAATAGAGGAAGGAAGAAAGACAGAAAAAGAAAGAAAGAAAATAAACAATCAAGAAAGAAATAAAGAAATTGAAAGATATAAAATCAAATCATTGAAAAATAAAACCTGGAAAAAAAAGAAAGAAATAGAGAATAAATGAAGAAAGAAAGAAGAAAAGAATGAGTTGAAAGAAAGGAAAAAAGTAATGAAAGAAGGAAGATAAAAAGTGTGTATAATATCAAATGATTAAAAGAAATAGTCAACAAATAAAGAAAGAAAGGAAAAAAGAAAGAAAAAAGAAAGAAAAAAAGAAACGAATGAATGAAAAGTCACAAACAAAGAAAGGGAGAAAGACAGAAAAATAAAGAAATAAACAATTGTTACAATTTAGAGGCGTCATAAATTGTTGGCAGACACTGTAGCAACAATGGGGCCCGTTAACTTTGAGATCAGGGAGTGGAAATTTACCAGTGACGGTTATAGTCCCCTGGTCTCTGGAAAACGCGTCACAAGAAACACGTGATTAGTTTTTGACATTCAGTCTGGCCGTCAAAGAGTTTAGATTATGATACCGGGCTCCCCGCGCGGTGAATAAGAATCATGGGCTTGATAAAATAAAAGCTTGATCAAACAACAAAATGTCTTGTTAATTCAATTAATTGCAGTGACCAAATCAGCCTAGAATAAAAATGAAAGCCCTTAGTAGAAGAATAAATATAGAAGAAACCAACTAGACGAGCTGTCAGCCAGAAAAGAAGAAGAGGAAATAGAAGACAAGAACATGGCAACTGGAAGAGTAAAGATGTCAAGATATAATGTAATGTCAGATCTTCTAATCTGTCTCTGTCTCTCTCTCTAATATATATCTCTCTATCACTCGATAACTCTCTAGGAAGTTTCACACTCTCTATATATACCCGATGTTCGATGTACGTTGTCAATGTAGGTATATAACACAATGAAGAAAGAAAAAAAGAAAGAAATTGAAAGATATAATTGCGATGAAGACGTTATAGTGTCAATTTAAAGAATAAAAAATAATAAAAAGCATCAAATCATTCCTGATATATTTTTAACGAATTTTTTTTGCGAATAAGTGTGTGTTGCTTTCTAGTTTTCAATAATGTTGATACGGCTTTTAGGCGAACGATTTTTTCGTGTAAGCACTTTTAAAGTTACTTCCCTAAAAAGTTATAATAATAATAATAATAATAATAATAATAATAATAATAATAATAATAATTTTCACCATTTAACTAAATGGTATATGCACAGACCTGAATCTGTCCTTGAGAATGAGACACACAAAATTCTCTGGGACTTTGAGGTACAGACGTATCACCTAATCCCGGCCAGGAGAACAGATCTAGTTATGATTGACAAGAAGAGGAAGACTTGTCATCTTGTGGACTTTGCCGTCCTGGCCGATCACAGAGTGAAAATAAAAGAAAACGAAAAGATCGACAAATACTTGGACCTTGCCAGAGAACTGAGAAAACTGTAACATGAGGGTGAAGGTCAAACCAATTGTAATTGGCGCCCTTGGAACAATCCCCAAGGGGTTGGAAAGGAGTCTGGATGAATTGAAAATCGGATTAAAACCATCCAGACTACAGCATCATTGAGATCGGCTGGAATACTCAGAAGAGTCCTGAACACCTGAGGAGACTTGCTGTCACTCAGCCTCCAGTGAACCACCGGCTTCTGCCGGTGTGAAAACTCGAATGGAGTAAAATAATAATAATAATAATAATAATAATAATAATATAGATTTGTGTAGACAGAGCTAAAATGTGAATCATATGATAAGCAAACTAGCTGAACGAGAATACAAGACTAGGTACGACTTGGTGGAAAAGGTGATCTACTGGGAATTGTCCAAGAAGTTATATTTTCACGATGCAATGAAATGGTATTATGCACAAACCTGAACTTGTCCTGGAGAATGAGATGCATAAAATTCTCAGGGACTTTGAGATACAAACGGATCACATAATCCCGGACAGGAGATCAGACGTTTTGTTAACAAGAAAACAACTTGTCATCTCTAGGAGTTTGCAGTCCCAAGAGATCAGCGATTGAAAGTGAAAGAAAGAGAAAAGATAGACAAATACTAAGACCTTGCCTGGGAACAGAGAACACTGTGGAACATGAAAGTT
>CM042160.1:6278514-6300303 GCA_023376005.1 Doryteuthis pealeii
ACATATCGTTAAGGCATTGCAATTTTACAATATTTTTTATAAAACGTCACGAAAACCAAACTGAAAATTGATATTTTACTTTTAGCATTATCTTTTTTTCTTTTTCTTACATCCAACTGTGGCGTTAGTTTCGTATTTGTCTGGAGAGTCGTCTGTCCGTTTAGTTCGCTGGTTCCCGCTAGGGGCCTTTGATATTTTAAGCGGCTGATTTGAACGTCTCTCTCCCTTTTTCCTGTCGCTCGACCTACGAAAACCACAATGGGTTAGACTCTGGTCTACCCCCTTCTTGTTGGGGCTTTTGGCCCCTTACATTACTGTAAGTGATTCTTAAGCATGGACTATTCCTAGTTCTCATGTCTGTTTATGTTCATCCTTTTACATGTAACTTTGTATTACTTATGTATGTATGTTTATGTACACCTTTATGTATTATGTACCTGTTAATTCTTGTGCTGTATATAAAATGTTTTGTCTATCAATCTCTGTCGGAATTTTTATCTTCAAGTATTTTCACTTTGAATCTTACACAACCTACGATTTTGTTATTTAGTGCGCGTACCTTAGATTTGATCAAAGCCATAAGTATAGAGCATCGATTGAGGATCGAACTCTCTACTCAGTTGTAATCAACCTGAAGGTCCCAACATATGATTTTATTGATGGCAGTATGTTTCCTCGAATTTATTTTCCTTAATAAAATATTCTGGTTGGACGCCACACCAAAAATATAATTTTTTGTACTCTTTTTAGTTGATCCATGAAAAATTTTTTAATCGATCAATTTTAATTTATATAGCAATTGATTTAGTGATGATGAGGATACTTAGGATGATGATGGGAGCTTTATCAGGATAATGAAGCTGATGAGGATGCTGACATTGATATCTTTATGATGGTTGTTTTGATTTCAATTATTTAGCAATTGTCTTAGATTAAATTCTGTTATTGGTGAAGATTGATTTAGATCAGGGTCACCAAACTACGGCCCGTGAAGGCATTTTATCAGGCCCGCGACGTTACTTGAATTTGTTTTTTTAAACGTAGCCAACGTGCTAGTAAGTATTGAACACAATAATAATGTGGCCCACACTCGTTATTTTTTCAATTATCCAGCACACCGTGAAAAAAAGTTAGGTGTACCCTGCATTAGATTATATAGCAATTCTCTTGGTGTGGATTTGATCATGACGATCATGATAATGATGATGATGATGATGGATTTAGCGCAAAATTACCCGCTTAATGATGACGAAGATGATAATATATTGACATTAATTTAATGGCTACTGCTGATGAGGAGGAGGATTAATTTGATTCTCGATTATATAACAATGTATTTGCGATGATGATGATTGATGATGATTGATGATTGATGATTGATGATGATGATTAGCACTTGTTAAACTTATCGTCATCATCATTCGTCGGTGTCGTCATCATTATGCTGATAAGTTTAACAAGTGCCATCATCATCATCATCATCATCATCATCATCATCATCATCATCATCGCAAATATTGTTATATAATCGAAATCAATTTAATCTCTCCTCATCAGCAGTAGCATTAAATTAATGTCAATATCATTATCATCTTCGTCATCATTAAGCGGGTAATTTGCGCTAAATCCATCATCATCATCATCATTATCATGATCGTCATGATCAAAATCCACACCAAGAGAATTGCTATATAATCTAATGCAGGGTACACCTAACTTTTTTTCACGGTGTGCTGGATAATTGAAAAAATAAAGAGTGTGGGCCACATTATTATTGTGTTCAATACTTACTAGCACGTTGCGTACGATTTAAAAAAAAAAACAAATTCAAGTAACGTCGGCGGGCCTGATAAAATGCCTTCACGGGCCGTAGTTTGGTGACCCCTGATCTAAATCAATCTTCACCAATACAGAATTTAATCTAAGACAATTGCTAAATAATTGAAATCAAAACAACCATCATAAAGAATATCAATGTCAGCATCCTCATCAGCTTCATTATCCTGATAAAGCTCCCATCATCATCCTAAGTATCCTCATCATCACTAAATCAATTGCTATATAAATTAAAATTTATCGATTTAAAAAAATTTTTTTTCATGGGATCAACTAAAAAGAGTACAAAAAATTATATTTTTGTGTGGCGTCCAACCAGAATATTTTATTAATGAAAATAAATTTGAGGAAAACATACTACCATCAATAAAATTATATGTTGGGACACTTCAGGATTGATTACAACTGAGTAGAGAGTTCGATCCTCAATCGATGCTCTATACTTATGGCTTTGATCAAATCTAAGGTACGCGCACTAAATAACAAAATCGTAGGTTGTGTAAGATTCAAGTGAAAATACTTGAAGATAAAATTCCGACAGAGGTTGATAGACAAAACATTTTATATACAGCACAAGAATTAACAGGGTACATAATACATAGAGGTGTACATAAACATACATACATGAGTAATACAAAGTTATATGTAAAAGGATGAACATAAAACAGACATGAGACTAGGAATAGTCCATGCTATAAGAATCACTTACAGTAATGTAAGGGGGCCAAAGCCCCAACAAGAAGGGGGTAGACCAGAGTCTAACCCATAGTGGTGTTTCGTAGGTCGAGCGACAGGAAAAAGGGAGAGAGACGTTCAAATCAGCCGCTTAAATATCAAAGGCCCCTAGCGGGAACCAGCGAACTAAACGGACAGACAACTCTCCAGACAAATACGAAACTAACGCCACAGTTGGATGTAAAAGAAAAAGAAAAAAAAAGATAATGCTAAAAGTAAAATATTAATTTTCAGTTTTGGTTTTCGTGACGTTTTATAAAAAATATTTTAAAAATTGCAATGCATTACGATATGTACGATTGTTTTGTGTTTGTAAAGAAATTCAGATGAACACATGAAACATCCTCGATTCGGTTAACTCGTGCTCAGTAGTAGTTAGTATTAGTAAGTAGTAGTAGTATTCATCCATAATAAAAACAATTGCGCTCTAAATGTAGAATAGCGCGCAAGATATACTATCATTAGAATCGCATTTTACCTATAAATAGTATTAGTTTACGGAAATTCCCGAAGTAACCTAACTCTAACCCTAACACTAACCCTGACCCTAACGTCTCAAAGGTTTCGGATATTTCCGGGAAATGTAATGAAATGCTTTTATACGTAATATAATGATAGTATCTCTTGCGAGCTATTATGCATTAGTAATGCAATTGATGTATCATTATCATCATTAGTATCAAGGCATACTGACAGCACGGATTCGCTTTTTTTCTCTTTCCCTCTTTCTCATTCTTTCTTTATCTCTCTCTTGACTCTCTTTTGCCATCCATTCGCACATAACTGATAGGTAACAATCATCGCTACCCGTCATCAATAACAATATCATAAATCGCGTCATCATCATCATCTTTATAATTTTTGGCCAAATCATCATCTCATCACATCATCATCAATATATACTCTAAAACGATGACTGCCAACTTAACAATCTGACAAGCATCATCATCATCGTCATCATCATCTACCAAACACAACATTGGCACAAAAACAATTCAATCATCAATCTATAATACATCATACATATTTATATCAATAATACTACAATCATAAATCACATATACACATGCAAATCATAATACAAACATCATCTACTCATCATATATACCATTACCCTAGACATGCTTATACTAAATCAAAACAAATCATCATCATCATCATCAATCATCATCATTATTATTATTATTATCATCATCATCATCATCATCTACCCTAAGACCCATTGCTATATAATCTAAATCAAAACAATCATCATCATCATTATTATTATTATCATCTATCATCATCATCATCTACCCTCAAGGACCATTGCTATATAATCTAAATCAAAACAATCATCATCATTCATTATTATTATTTAATCATTATCATCATCATCTATCCTAAGACCATTGCTTATATAATCTAAATCAAAACAATTCATCATCATCATCATCATCATCATCATTATTATTCATTATTCATCATCATCATCATTCATCTACCTAAGACCATTGTTATATAATCCTAAATCAAACAAATCATCATCATCATCATCATCATCACATTAAATTATTATTATTATCATCATCATCATCATCTACCCTAAGACCATTGCCTATATAATCTAAATTCAAAAACAATCATATCATCATCATCATTCATCCATCATCATCATCATCATCTACCCTAAGACCATTGCTATATATCTAAAATCAAAACAATTCATCATCATCCATTATTCAACATCATCCTCATTATCATGATCATGATCATCATTACCCTAAGACCATTGCTTCATATCAAATCAAAAACAATCATCATCCTCATCATCATCTAATTAGTATCTACCCTAAGACCATTGCTTTATAATCCAAATCAAAACAATCATCATCATTCATTCATCATCATCAAATTAGTATCTACCCTAGACCATTGTTATATAATCTAAATCAAAAAATCATCATCGGTCATCATTATCATCATCATCATCTCCTCCATATCATCAGTAAATTAAGTATCAGTAGCCGTGCCAACAGGATGAAACCTCTGATCTATCGATCACCTTCTGCTACTCAATAACTTAATCATAGCCACAATTCTAGTTTATATCGAAGCTGCAACTTATTCGGCTTTTTTTTTGTTGTTGTTCCTGTTTTATATCTTTTTTTTTTGTTTATTTTTGTTTTTATTTTGTTCAATTTGTATTATTTAGTCGGCTCCTGGCCATAAATGTCTCTCTAAAATTATAATTGCTGTTTCTCCAACTAACTTAAATTATTAATATATATTAATTATTTAATTACGATTTGAAAATTATCTCCCGAAGAAAATAACATCGTGGCTAAAATAGGAAAAAGGAGAAAAAAAGGAAGAGAAAACACATAGAGGAAAGGAAAAAAAAGAGGTAAAGGGAGTAGTAAAAAAAGCGATAGAGTGTGAGGAAAATGGCGAAGAGCGAGTACAGAGAGTTATTAAGAGAAAGAAACGTGAGAGGGAGGAGGGGTTAGAAGGGAGGAGGTTAATTGCTGAAAGGAAGACACAGGGAAGGGGAGGAGAATTGACAGTTAGGATTTGAAATTAGAGACAAAGGAAAGTGAAAGACGTCAGAAAAAATTGAAAGAAAGAAAATAGAAGCGTTTAAAAGAAAGGGAGAAGACATGCAAACTTTATAAAGGAGGAGGTGGAGATAGATAGATAGATTAGATAGATAGATATGAACAGACTGGTACAGAAAGACACATATGAAAAAAACAAAAAAACTAAGACAGAAGATGGTTGGTTGTTCCGTTTACGGCATGTCAACCCCTTGGTTATTTTATGCCGAATATTCTATTGGTAAAATAAAAATGTTTAATGCTAACAAAGTTTAAATAATTTCATTTTAATGGATAATACAATTTTGTTTATAAACTTCAGTTTTCATTTAACACACTAGATGGGACCCCTATACCACGGTACTACCACTCTCTGGGTCAGAGGGACCAGGACGAAATGGTGATGACAGGGTGTGCTCCACATTCCCCAACTCCAAAACTGGGAAACCTCACCTCAGATAGAGTTTACGTCATTTCCCAGGACATGTTAGACCCGCAGCCACCGAACTCATTCTAGCACCACATATCGATAAAAAGGGTGGGTCTTGCCCAATGAGGCAATAGGGTTGGAGCAATCATATAGTCTAGGGCTTGAGCGACCAGCCATTGATCGGAGGGGGCCTCTTCCGAAAGACAGAAAGAGACATAGTAATTATATATAGTATATATGATCCCGTATATATATATAATATATGATGTGTGTGTGTGGTGTGTGTGTGTAGTGGTAAAGAAAAGTCTTAGAAACCGGGTATTAAGCAATAATGGTCCATTTCCAACCCAGTAGTGTATCTGAGCACTCTCCGAAGTTTCTCGGATAACTTTCTTTATTGAAACTGGGTAAACAAATAAATTCAGCTTATGTTATTACATTTTTTCTCTGATCACGTGACGGTTATAAATATTAAGCTGAATTTATTTATTCATTTTTCCTGATCCCAGTGACGGTATAAACTATAGCAGAATTTATTTATACATTTTTTCCTGATCCCAGACAAGAAAGCTTAGATAGATGTAAACAATGATCAGACTCAGACAGAAAAAAAGGTTGATATAAAACAGGATCGAGGGCAATAGATAGAATAGATAGATAGATAGACTTAACAATAGATAGATGGGAAATATAATGATCAGACGGAGACAGTCAGGTTAGTTACTATAGGCTATTCTGTCAAATCATCCAGAAAATTACCGAAGTTATGTCGAATTTTAGCTCCCAACTTTGATATGGTTGGCAAAAAATAGCAACATTTTGAATCTATTTTTTGTCTGTAAATGCAGTTCATTTTAGGGTCTAAACAGAAGACTGCTTCTCGTCTGAGTGGGCGTTCACACCTATCTCAGCTCCTTACTGTACCGCACAGATCCCTGTGTTACTCATACGCTGAGTTGTCAAGGGCCAGGGTTCTAGCCGAACGCTCTAGACTAAGCTAACCGGCCTTTAAATGGTCATAGTCTTCGTTAAAGTTACTGAGTTGTATTACTTTGCAATGTTAATAATCTATGCGGTGGCATAAGATTATTGTCAATTTGCCCTGTAATTCTGACCGGCGGATGACCCTTTCATAACTTATGTAAGGTAGTATAGAGATATGGGGGCGATCAGTGCATGTTTGCATGCCCTGAAAGTGGGTGACGCGTTTGACCTCCACTCTCACCTTGCCTTCCGGGATAAATCGTGGAAACCGGAAGGCATAGAGAACCTGTTCCGGTTTAAGAATAGTAAAGAGCTTTAGTTAGTTTGCAGTGGACTCAGACTAGAGCAGTCGGCCATGATGCTCTGTCAATACTGTAACTTGCATACGCTCGCTATGTTATATCTGGGTTGGGATTTAACGAATAAAATAATGTTGCATAGCGCTCTTTACGCTACCTGAATCGTATACGTTGCTGGTATACTGCTCAATGAACATCCACAAGGGCATGCTAGTATCATATTTAAAAAGTACGCTTTATTGCTTCTTCTTCTAACTCGGTGATGCGTGTAACAGGGATGGAATCTTGACGTTGGCGACTACTAAATGAAGGAAGTAAGATTAAGAATACAAAAACTGCTATCTGCCACACGTGGGGCCTGTTGAATGGTTACGATAAGTAACGGTACGCGGAGTCAACTCTCTAGCTCTTTCTCTTCGCGACTGCTGGTTTTGAAAAGGCGCTGTCCTCAAACTGACTGGCTCTCGCAACTTCTTGACTTGCTCTGCTGTTCCAACTGCATCCTTTAAGACGTATTAATCTGCCAACACATCTCTTTGTTTCGCAATGACGGAAAGTCCTTTCTCTTTGTTCAATTCCCGTTTGTCCAGAGGGAAAGTCTTTTGTTACACTTCTTTTGCGTTATACTAAGATCGTCTAGTGCTAATCTATTTGTTTCTTTTGTTCAATTTCTCTTGTCTTTTCGTTACTTCCGCCGCAAAACAAATGCGACCTATCACCCAAACCATAACAAACTTAAGAGAAAATCGAAGTCTTGTGTTTACTAAAACTAACCAATGACACAGGGCTTCTGATAGGAGAAATCTCTAACAGAAACCAGACCGAAAGTCCCCAAGAAAGTCCAGACCTTAGAAGATTCCAGACCAAGATGACGATCAGAATACCAAAGCCTACCAGAAGAAAATACGACCAGAAGTAAGAAAGCAGTAAGAGAAGGGTAAAACAATAGATATGTCGATTGGGTACCGTGAAAACCTCAGTACCACAACACCAATAGTTGGTTTATTTTTATCGAAGTTTTAAAAAATTGGTTTATTTTTATTTTTTAAAAACTTTCATGTTCCACAGTGTTCTCTGTTCCCAGGCAGGTCTTAGTATTTTGTCTATCTTTCTCTTTCTTCACTTTCAATCGCTGATCTCTTGGACTGCAAACTCCTAAGATGACAATTGTCTTTCTTGCTTAACAAAACGTCTGATCTCCCCCATGTTCCGGGATTATGTGATCCGGTTGTATCTCAATAGTCCTGAAATTTTATGCAGTCTCATCTCCAGGACAAGTTCAGGTTTGTGCATCAATAACCCATTTCATAAACATCGTGAAAATATAACCTTCTTGGGACAATTCCCAGTAGTCACCTTTCCACCAAGTCGTACCTAGTCTTGTATTCTCGTCAGCCTAGTTTGCTTATCATATGATTCACATTGAGCTCTGTCACACAAATCCTATTGATTAATATTATATTATATTATTATATATTTACTCCATTCGAGTTTTCACACCGCAGAGCCGGTGGTTCACTGCAGGCCGAGTACAGCAATCTCCTCAGGTGTGTCAGGAACTTTCGGAGTATTCCAGCGATCTCAAATAGATCTGTAGTCTGATGGTTTAATCCCGATCTTCAATTCATCCAGACTCCTTTCCAACCCTTGGGGATTGTTCCAAGGCGCCAATTACAATTGTTTTGACCTTCACCCTCATGTTAACAGTTTCTCAGCAATTCGTCTGGCAACGTCCAATATTTGTCGATCTTTCGTTTTCTTTTATATTCACTCTGTGAGTCGGCAGACGCAAAGTCCACAAGATGACAAGTCTTCCTCTTCTTGTCAATCATAACTAGGTCTGTTCTTCCCTGCCGGGATAGGTGACTACGTCTGTACCTCAAAAGTCCCAGAGAATTTGTGTGTCTTACATCTCAAGGGGACAGAATTCAGGTCTGTGCATAAACCATTAGTTAAATGTGAAAATTATTATTATTATTATTAATTATTTATTTATTATTATTATTAGTATTTTAAATAACTTTTAGGGAAGTAACTTTTAAAAGTGCTTACACGAAAAAATCGTTCGCCTAAAAAGCCGTATCAACCATTATGACAAACTAGAGAGCAACACACACTTATCGACAAAAAAAAATTTCGTGAAAAAATAATCAGGAATGATTTTGATGCTTTTTATTATTTTTTATTCTTTAGAATTACACATAACGTCTTCATCGCAATGTAATCTTTCAATTTCTTTCTCTTTTTTCCTTTCTTCATTCTGATATACCTACATTGACAACGTACATCGAAATCGTATATATAGAGACGTGGAAAACTTCCTAGCAGAGTTAATCTAGTGATAGAACATATATCATTAGAGATGAGAGACAGAGACATATTAGAAGATCTGACATTACAGCTATATCTTGACATCTTTACTTTCCATTGCCATGTTCTTGTCTTCTATTTCCTCTTCTCTTTCTGGCCTGACCACCGCTCGTCTAGTTGCGTTCTTCATTAATTTATTTCATCTCTACTAAACGGAGCTATTACATTTTTATTCAGGCTGATTTGGTCACTGCAATTTAATTGAATAACAAGACCATTATTGTTCGTTTGATCAAGCTTTTATTTTATCTCAAGCCCTGATTCTTAACAACCCGCGCGGGAGCCCCGGATATCGATTAATCTAAACTCTTGACGGCCAGAACTGAATGTCAAACACTATCACGTGCTTTCTTGTGACGCGTTTCCAGAGACCAGGACTATAACCGTTCACTGGTAAATTTCCAACTCCCTGATCTCAAAGTTAACGGGCCCCAATTGTGCTATCCAGTGTCTGCAACAATTTATGACGCCTTCTAAATTGTCAACAATTGTTCTAATTTCTTATATTTTCTGTCTTTCTCCCTTCTTTGTTTGTAGGACTTTCATTCATTCGCTTCTTTTTTCTTTCTTTTTCTTTCTTTTTCCTTTACCTTCTTTATTGTTGACATTCTTTTAATCATGTATATTATACACACTTTTTATCTTCCTCTCATACTTTTTTCCTTTACTTTCAACGCATTCTTTTTTCTTTCTTCTTCATTTATTCCTATTCCCTTCTTTTTTTTCCAGGTTTATTTTCAACTTTTGATTTCATATATCTTTTCAATTTCTTATTCTTCTTGATTCGTTTATTTTCTTCTTTCTTTTCTGTCTTTCTTCCTTCCTCTATTTTTGGTTTTTAGCAGGCAGTCTTGTAAGATCCTCGCGGCACTGCCCCATACATGCGATCTTGGTACATTCACTACCTGGTGAACGGTTGCGGTAAAACTCGTTGGATGATCCCATACTTGCACCTGGTCACATTCTACCCGTGGCAAAACACGGGTGAGTAATACTCAGTCATGAAGCTCCATAGTCTGCGACCTTGTCACATCCAGCCTCGTGGAGACGGGTGAGCAATACTCGCTATGCAATGCCCCATACTGCAACCTTTGTCACAATCCCTACCTGTGACGAACGCGTTGAGCAAAACTCGCTGGATAACCCATAGTTGCAACCTTTGTGTCACATCCTACCCGTGGCAAACGTTGAGTAATACTCGCTGGATTGTCCCATACTTGCGACCTTGCTGTCACATCCTACCCCGTAGCGGAATAGTTTTAGTAAATAACTACTAGTTTCTTTAGCAGAGAGACTAACTTCTGCTAAAGAAAACTAGTTTCCACTCCAAGGACTTTTTTATTCTTTCTTTCTTCCTTCTTTCTTTATTCCTTCTTTTCTTTCTTTCTTTCTTTCTTTCTTTCTTCTTTCTTAACTGCTTTTCTGTGCTTCCTTTCTTTTCTTTCTTTATTCCTTCTTTCTTTCTCTTTTCTTTCTTTTCTTCTTTCTTCATATTCCTTCTACCGCCTTTCTTCCTTTTCATTGTTTTCTTGTTTCTTTCTTTCTTTCTTTCTTTCTTTCTTTCTTCTTAACTCTTTTCTATCCTTTCTTTCCTTTCTTTCTTTATCCTTCGTTTCTTTTCTTTCTTCTTCTTCTTTCTTTCTTTCTTTCTTTCTTTCTTTCTTAGTTGGCTATCTCTTTTAATCCATTTGATTTAATACACACATTTCCCTTCTCTTTTTCTTCTTTTCTTCTTTCTTTCTTTCCTATTCCTTTCTTTCAGCTTTTCATTGTTTCTCATCTTTTCTTTTTTTTCTCTTATTCTCACTTAATCTTTTCTTTCTTTTCTTTCTTTATTCTTTCTTTCTTTCTTCTTCCCTTTCTTTCCACTCCAAGGACCTTTTAATAAACCTTTCCTTCTACCTCCTTCCTTTCTTATTCCTCTTTTCTTCTTTCTTTCTTTAACTCTTTCTATCCTTTCTTCTTTCTTTTCTTTCTTTATTCCTTCTTTCTTCTTTCTTTTCTTTTTTCTTTCTTAGTTGGCTATCTCTTTAATCATTTGATTTAATACACACATTTCCTCCTCTCCTTCTTTTCTTCTTTCCTTCTTCTTTCTTTCCTATTTTTTCCTTTCTTTCAACTTTTTCATTGTTTCTCATTCTCCCCCTTTCTTCTCTTATTCTCACTTCATTCTTCTTTTCTCTCTTTCTTTCTTTCTTACTTTCGTTCTTTCGTTCTTTCTTTCTTCCCTTTTAATAATTCGATTTTTATCCACTTTTCCTTCTTTTCCTCCTTTCTAGCTACGAAACTACTTACCAATCTACCTACTTACCTCCCTTCCTTCCCTCCTTACATACCACTGACACTTTTCGTCAGGAAGCATTTGAAATAAATACACTCTGACGACACTCACCTAAATTCACCTTTTCATGCACATCAATACATCCTTCCGTTTCCATCTTTGCACATTGGGCTTTTAGATAAATTCAGGTCTTAAGTATTAACACCTTAATAGTTTGCAACTAAACAACCTATTTTTTTATATGGCAGATGCTTCTAAACTCAGAAATAGGTAAAACTCAGAAACACTCGATAAACTTCTCACTCTCTCCTTTCACTCTCTCTATCTCTCACTCTCTCTTCTCACACCTCTCTCTCCCTCTATTTCCCTCTTTATGTATCTATTTTTTACTACGTTCTCTCTTCCTTAAAGAATCGTCTAAAAATGAATAAATAAGTAAAGAATTAAGTAAACTCGGTTGGAATCGCAAGTTACTTGGTTCGATACCGGCCCTCGCCAACTCTGCGAATGAGTTGCATAGGGATCTGGGTGGTAAAGTAAAGAAACTGATGGTAGGCTTGGCGCTTCACCTCTGATGCAAAAACAATCTCCTTGGTTTAGCGCTAGTGAAAAGGGGTAGACTCCTCGCTGTTTGGCTGAAACCGATTTTAGGCCACCCGACGATTTTTACGTCTATATATATATATGGTGTGTGTGTGTGTGTGTGTGTTGTGAGAGAGAGAGAGAGAGAGTGCGTGCGCGTGTGTGAGAGTGCGTGCGCGTGTTGTGAGACAGAGAGAGTGTTGGGGTATGGAGTACATGCGTAATACATAGTCTATAAGGCATTTAAGGCTAATCATAAATTGCTTTGTAGGTGTATGCCACTACTAGTGCCCTGCCCCCTAACTGTTGGCATTCTACATGCTTGTGTATCCCCTACTTCTACTAAAAGCATGTCCAACGACTGAGTACCTGGTGCTAGGATGTGAGCGCTGCATCCCGGTGGTTTCCTCTCGTGAAGTGACTCAATACTACTTGAAACAGCACGCTGCTGAAGCTCGGCATCCAGTGGTCTTGGTATTCCCCCTGCCACTGGACCAACTGTACCAACTGTATAGTCAAGACTTTCCCCTGCTACAAGACCAACTGGACCCAACTGGACTGCCAAGACTTTTTTCCTGCTACTAGGACCAACTGGACCAAACTGGACTTCCCTGCCTCTAGACCAACTGGACAACTGGACTGCAAGACTTCCCTGTCACTGACCAACTGACCAACTGGACTTTCCCCTGCAGCGAAACCAACTGGACCAACTGGACTCCAAGACTTTTCCCTACACTAGCCCAACTGGACCAACTGGACTGCCAAGACTTCCCCTGTCACTGGACCAACTGGACCAACTGGACTTTCCCCACCACTAGACCAATTGGACCAACTGGACTGCCAAGACTTCCCCTGCCACTAGCCCAATTGGACGCCAAGACTTCCCCTGTCACTAGACCAACTGGACCAACTGGACTTTCCCCTGCCTCAAGACCGACTGGACCAACTGGACTGCTAAGGCTTTCCCCTGCCACTAGCCAAACTGACCAACTGGACTGCCAAGACTTCCCCTGCTACTAGCCCAACTGGACCAACTGGACTGCCAAGACTTCTCCTGTCACTAGACCAACTGGACCAACTGGACTTTCCCCTGCCAAAACCAACTGGACCAACTGGACTGCCAAGACTTTTTCCCTACCACTAGCCCAACTGGACCAACTGGACTGCCAAGACTTCCCCTGTCACTGGACCCAACTGAAACAACTGACTTTCCCCTGCCTCAACGACCAACTGGACCAACTGACTGCTAAGCTTCCCCTGCCACTAGACCAAAACTGACCCACTGAGACTGCCAAGACCCTGCTACCTGGACCAACTGGAGTTTCCTCTGCCTCTAGACAAACTGGGCAAACTGACTTTCCAATGCCTCTAGACCAACTGGACTGCCAGACTTCCCCTGCCACTAGACCAACTGTGCAAACTGGACTTTCCCCTGCCTCTAGACCAACTGGACTGCCAAGACTTCCCCTGCCACTAGACCAACTGTGCAAACTGGACTTTCCCCTGCCTCTAGACCAACTGGACTGCCAAGGCTTTCCCTGACACTGGACTAAACTGTTCTGCCAAGACAGTATACTGAGGTCTATATACTCTTTTTCCACAACAATATCTCACGCACACGTTTCACTCCAAATAAGCAAGATGTGTGTATATATAAGTGTGTGTGTGTGTGGGGGGGCTAGAAGTGGAGAAACATTTACGTCATTCATATTCGCCATGGAGGGGAAAAAATTAAACAAATGTGAAAAGGTCAGATGGATAAATTCTTTCTGGATTACGTTAGTCATCGAAGTCATTCATTATGTTGATTTTAGTCGAGGTTGAGGGCAATATAAGTCGCGTGTCGAGCGAGAAAGATCTCATTGCACGAGCACATGAATCCGCTATCAAAAATTACGGAAGTTACCCATAACTTTTTGAATCTAAATTCTCATTCAGTTCTTCATTCATATTTTTCGTCATTGTCAATTTTTTAAATCAAGCGACCATTATTCTATTCATTCAGTTCATATTTATCCTATACTTTTTCTTTTTCTTTTGACAGCATTAATTTCTCATCGATTACATTCAATTTCTTCTTTTTTTTTTCCTTTTCTTTCCTTTTTTCTTTCTTTATTTCTGTCTCATCTTTCTACTCGCCGGGCAATTATTTTAAATACTTTCATTTTTACACACTTGTCTTCCATTCTTTCTTTCCTTTTTCCTTCCTACTTTAACTGTTCCTCATTTTTCACTATATCCCCACTGTCTACTTTATTTACCCATTCTTTCATTCTCTCTCCTCCTTTTTTCTTTCTCTCTTTCGTTCTCTTTCATTCTTTGTTTCTTTCTCTTCGGATTATTTTTTATACTGGTAATTATATACACCTTTCTTCATTCACCCGGTTTTCTTCCTTCAGTCTTACTTTTCCCTGAATCATATTTTAAAAATATTTTCTTTCTTCTCTTTTTTCTTTTCTTTCTTTCTTTCTTTCTTCTTCTTTCTGTAATGTGTTTTAATACTTTTATTTATACACAATTCTCTTACTTTCTCCCTCTTTCTTTCCTTCCTACCTTCCTTACTTTCTCCTTTTTCACTGTATCCTACTCTGTTTTCCTTTGTCCCGTTCTTTCTTTCTTCTTTATTTCTTTCTTTCTTTCTTTCTTTCTTTCTATTTATTTCATCGTTCTGGGATATGTTTTAATACTTTTATTTATACACACTTTTCTTACTTTCTTCTTTCATTCTTTCCTTCCTACTTTAATTTGTTCCTCATTTTTCACTATATCCCACTGTCTACTTCACTTAACTCATTCTCTCATTCTCTCTCTTTCTTTTCTCTCTCTCTCTCTCTCTCTTTCTCTCTCTCTCTCTCTCTCTCTCTCTCTTTCTTTCTTTCTTTCTTTCTTTCATTTTTTGTTTCTTTCTCTTCGGGTTATTTTTTATACTTGTATTTATATACACCTTTCTTCATTCACCCGGTTTTCTTCCTTCAGTCCTTGCGTTTACCTGGATCACACTCGCTATTTAAAAATATTTGTATTTCTTTCTTTCTTTCTTTCTTTCTTTCTTTATTTATTTATTTATTTATTTATTTCATTCGTTCTGGGATATGTTTTAATTCTTTTATTTATACAAACTTTTCTTACTTTTTCATTCTTTCTTTCTTTCCTTCCTACCTTCCTTAATTCCTTCCTTTTCACTGTCTTCTACTCTTTCTTTTTTCCTCTGTGTCATACTTTCTTTCTTTCTTTCTTTCTTTCTTTCTTTCTTTCTTTCTTTCGAGGATATGTTTTAATACTTATACAAACTTTATACAAACTTTTCTTCCTTTCTTCATTCTTTCGTTCCTTCTTACCGTCCTTCTCACTGTATCCTACTCTTTCTTTTTTCATTTGTCCTGTTCTTTCTTTCTTTTCTTTCTTTCATTTATTTATTTATTTATTTACTTATTTATTTTAGCTCTTTCTTTCCTTTTCTCCCATTGTTCTTTTCTATAATATCCCTTTATTTTATAAGATGCTTTCTCTGTATTTTTTATTTCCTTTTTTCTAAGTCTAATTTTATTTATTTCTCCAATCTTTGTATACATACTTTTCCTCCCATGCCCCCTCCCTCCATCCGTTTCTTCCTCCCATCCTCCCATCCTCCCTTCCTCCCCCTTCTCTCCTCCCGTCCTTCCTTCCTTCCTCACTTTTTCATATTCTCTTCATCCTTTTCTTATCTCATCCGCTCTTCATAATGTTTCTTTCTTTCTTTTTCCTTTTATTTTATACGCGCTTTCTCTAATTCCAAAAAAAAACAAATTTCTTTTTTCTCTTACACTCTCCCACTCCCTCTCTTCAACTTCTTTCTCTCCCCCCCCCCATCCTTACACTGTAATTTCTTAGTCCTTCGATCCTACCCTTTTTTCCTTCAGTTTTATTCACTTCATGTCGTACACATTTCCACAAAATGTTTCTCCGCTTGTTTTTTGACTGAAGGGGAAACCACGATGTCCACAATTAAATTTAGACAAACCTTACAATTCCTTCATTCAATTTGATTCACTTTTGAAATGCAGAAAACTAAATTCTTGGAAAAATAGAATATTGCCATTTGGGACGCACGAGTTGAGGCTATTTAAAAGTCTATTATTAGGATTGTTTTATTTTATTCTTATTGCTGTGGATTTTCTGTCTTTCAATGCGTACTTAGGCGGGGCATAATTTGGAAAGCGAGTAATTAGTAGTCTGCGAACAAGTTGAATGTCCCCCTATTTTATTTTTTCCTCTACCGCATTTAGATATATTGTTGCATAGAATTCAGCCCTTTCTCATATAATCTTTTCTGAAAAGCAACCCTCCTGGATATATTTCTACAACTGAAAAAAATATCTACACGTGGTTGTGTGTTTGGTTGGCTGTACAGCATGACATGCAACACTTCACTTTGGCCCTTCCTTGGACTACCACCGGCTAGTCGGAGAGTCCCCCTCGAACAATCGGCTGGTCACGTCAGAGAGGCCCTCTCAGAACTATCGACTACCTTTCAAACCCTAGCACCTATATGATTGTTTTGATGGAATTGCTCTTATGGAAAAACTATCAACCCTTTTATCCTATATGTACTAGTAGGCGGGGGCTGAGGGTCTTGGTGTCCTGGGTATGATATCAATTGTATTTAATGGCAAGTTTCTAATCATGGAGCAATGGGGAGTGTAGAGTACCTCTACTCTCAAGCCCACTCTGATCCAAATTGGTAGTACCTGTATGGGTTAAATAGATAAGAAATGCGTTCTAAAAAGTGCTTAAAAATGAGTACAAAAATACTGAACAACAATAACCAAAAAAGAAAAAAAAACTTCGACATAAAATAACTCAAGGGTTGATATGCCGTAAAATCCAACCAACCAACCAGCAAAGCAACCAGCCGACCGACCAACGGACATCATATAATTCTTTGTGAAAAGAAACAGTCTTGGATAGCTTTCTATGATTAAAAATATGTCTACACGTGGTTGTTTGTTTGGTCAGTTCTACAGCAAGTCACACAACCCCTCCTTTGGCCGTTCCTTGGACTAGACGGGTGGTCGGAGAGTCCCTACTCGAACAATAGGCAGGTCACGTCAGTACTTGTGATGTTATTTAATGCTGACGTTAGAAAGGGGGCCGTGGCTAATGCAAAGTACTGCAACATTGTCGCGATCGAGTTCAAACTTCAGTCGTGCAATGATGCTCACTTTCCGGGAAAGGTGTAAACCCCCTCATCCCTCCAGCTATGGGTTAAATAGTACGACTGCTGTTCATCTACAAGAATTGGTTGGCATATAATAACCCACGCAAGTTGATATGCCATTAAACAAAAGAAACCAAAACATAATTAATGCCAACGTCAGTCTTATTTTCAAATGATTATATGGTTTCAAGTCACTGATCTTTTTCTTCCTCCTCACCCTCCTCCTCCTCCGCTTCCTACTACTACTACTACTACTACTAAATTCTCGAAATCATCAGAAACATGAATCCTCTTATGTACATGGATAATATGAAGATTGTTGTCCAAAATGAAGAAGAGCTGGAAACCCTTGTACAGTCCATAACAATATACGACCAGGATATACATATTTATCAACACGAGCAGGATGTGGCACAAGGTCAATTTCTTAAGCTTCAACAGGTTTGAATTCAGAGTTTTCCTTCTCCTTAGACCGGCTGCCTAACGAAGGTTAAAGAGTCCAGTCTGCCCTACTATTTGCCATAGCTGGAGGGAGAGTAGGATTCATACTTCCCTAGGGTATTAGCGCTAAGTGAAATGCAATTCGACCAGGATACAGGAATGGAATTTGGCATCGAAAAGTGGAAAAGAAAAACAACCGAAGGAACAGAACAATAAAATCCGCAAATTATAAGAACACTTTTAAAAAAAGAGAATTAAAAGTAATTGAGAATATTGGAAGCGGACACCATCAAACAAACCAAGATGAAAGACAATAGTAAAAGCGTAACCAAAAGAACAAGAAAACGATCGTCCGCAAGGATTAGAATTTATCTTATCTCATTCTATTTCTTACACCTTGATGCCAATCTGGGGTTCATGACATGGAATGCATTTATTCACGTGTCTACATTTAGATACCAATTCAGTTTTCTAACTTATAACCATTGTTGACTTCCGTGTATTCCAATATACACTTTCTTTTTTCCTTATCAATATATCCATCAATCTATTTAGTATGTTTCTCTAGATACTTCTATCTGTATAGCTATCTTTACTTCATTCTCTTTTTAGTCAACTACTTGTCTATTGCTATATCTATTTCAGTCTGTTCATATTGATATATCACTATCATTGAGTCTATATTTTCAAAGAAAATGTATTTGACTCGGCCACATACATTTCTTTAAAAGAATTGTCGAAATTTCAAATCACTCCCAATGTTATATACTGGCGTTTTCTCAGTACCAAATCTATATAACGTTGTATACCCTTCTTACTTCATTACTCTGGTCGTCTTTTCTTCTGGCCGGCTTTGGTTCTATCTTCGAACATCTTAGTCTGGTGTCTTCTAAGGTCTGGTCTTCTATTGAGGACTTCGGGTCTGGTTTCTGTTAGGGATCACTCCTTATCAGAAGCCCTGTGTCATTGTTAGTTTTTAGGTAATAAACACAAGACTTCGATTTACGTTGATGTTACTTTATTTGTAAATCCCCAAAACCAGACATCTGCGCAGATCCTTACATCTTGCTAGCTCGGCTTCTAACTCCTAACTGACTGAGAGTTACTATATCCTTAAACCGGAAGAGGGCCTTCTATGGGGGTTCCGGTTCTCACGATTTATCCCCGAAAGCAAGGTGAGAGTGAGGTCAAGCGCACTGTCACTCACTCTCAAGGCCATCAGCTGCACTAATCGCCATTATGATTCTACACTACCTTAAAAAAACTATTAGGGATCCAATAATTATGTAACACCAACGCATTAAACATTGCATATCCCGATCTTTCAAACAGAAACGCTAGTTATTTTTCAGAATCATGGTCCTGACGTAATTTCTTGCGTATGTATATTCTTTTTCGTATCCTCGTAGAACAGAAACTGACATCAACAGACGATATTTGTTTTGTCCTGATGAAATTCAAATAAATGTCTGATAGATATTCATTTTTAATATGTGTTTGATACTGTAAATTACCAATCGAAACACTAAGTTTCGACGAATACATATTTTTTCAATTATCAATAAATCATCCGCATATTTTATTTTCACTCGCACTTATGATTCTTCAAGATACACACATATCTATTAATAATGGAGATTCGCTTCCGTTTTTGTCAGTAACAAAAACTACGTCACTGCTTACGTCACATTAGCCAAAACGTAGAATAAATACACTCAAAATTTGAACATTTAGCATTAGACAGTCCTCATTGTTTTTTAAAACAAGTTTTGATAAATACATGACTGGTATTATATATCTATATATAGTTTGTTTTATTTTAATACATATTTAAAGTTTACATTTCAAATGGTTTTATTTTTTAATCCTTTAAGGAATTTGATGATTTTATTTACTTAGGGTACACACTCGCTGACATTGAATTTTTAACTCCCAGCCCTCAGGCAATATGTTTAAAAAATATATTTTTACATCGCCCAGAGGGTGTTTTTTATTTTGCTAGTATGTATAATGCGTTTTATAGTTTTCTCAATCTATGTATTTTTTACTGATATCTCTATTTCCTTATGTTAACATCTATATATCTATCTATCTATCTATCTATCTTGGACTCTTTCAAAATATCTCTGTATACCTGAGGTACGTGGTGTAATGATTATCTATGTAGGAAATGGACCCGTCGGCTCGTGTTCAAATCCTCGGCGAGGCGGCCTGCATTTCACATAGCGCTAATATCCTTGGGGAAATTATAACCAGCAAAGAGTAAATTGTAGGACAGACTGAGCTCTTTAACATTGATTAGGCAACCAGTTAAAAAGAAGGAAAACTCTGAATTCAGACCTGTTAAAACACCGCTTAAGAAATTGACCTTGTGTCACATCCTATTCGTGTGGAGGGATTCATATATATATATATATATATATATATATATATATATAATTTTCATATCTATCTATTTTCTTTTTCTTTATTTCTATTGATATCTCTATTTCTTTCTGTTCATATCTATCCATCACTGTTTCTTCTATATCTCTGTCTATCTCCATTGATAACTTATCTATCTATCTATCGATCTATCTATCTCAATATATACATATCTGCTACCTTCAGTTCACATCTATCTGTCTATCTCAGTGTATTCATATCTACTGCAATCAAATCATATCTATCTATCTATCTATCTATCTATCTATCTATCTACCTCAATCTATTCATATCTGCTTCTGCCAATTCATATCTATCTATCTATCTCAGTGTATTCATATATACTGCCATCAGATTGTATCCATCTATCTATCTATCTATCTATCTATCTATCTCAGTCTATTCATAACTGCTTCCGTCTATTCATATCTATCTATCTCAGTGTATTCAAATCTACTGCCATCAAATCCTATCTATCTATCTATCTATCTATCTATCTATCTCAGTGTATTTATATCTGCTTACATCAATTCATATCTATCTATCTCAGTTTTTTTAATATCTACTGCCATCAAATCTTATCTATCTATCCTATCTATCTATCTATCTATCTATCTCAGTGTATTCATATCTACTATCATCAAATCATCTATCTATATATCTATCTATCTATCTATCTATCTATCAGTGTATTCATATCTACTACCATCAAATCATCTATCTATCTATCTATCTATCTATCTATCTATCTATCTCACTGTATTCATATCTGCTACCATCAAATCATATCTATCTATCTATCTATCTATCTATCTCCAGTGTATTCATATCTTCTACCGTAAAATCATATCTATCTATCTATCTATCTAATGTGATTTATAACACCCTTCTTAAAAACTTTTCTCCGCGTTTCCAAAGATTCCCCCCTCTACCAATTTTCAATTTAATTAGCTTCACTTTCTAACCATTTCCAACTTTTATATGGGGAGAGGCAAATTTCTTACTCTTTTAATTTCTTTTTTTTACTCTTCTAGTCTTTATTTTCAATATTTACTATAAACCTTGTAATTTTCGGCTTTTACGCCCTTCAATAGATTTGCAAAAAAAAAAAAAAAATACATGAATACAATACGAAATATAAATTAAAGCCAAAATAGTAAAAAAAGAAAACTTATTTTTTTATTCTTAACTCACACGCCAAAATTTATTCTATTACACAGCCCTAGCAACCACACCACTCAGCCATAACTACTCCAATTTCCTGGCTTTGCAACCTTCGACTTCACGTAATTACCTCGAACGCAGACGTATGCACACACTTAGCCTCTTAACGTTTCACATTTTATCCTCTCTTATTAATGCTATCGTATGCAATATACATACATGGTATATATATAAATTATATACTAATATAATATAATATATATATATATAATAATTAACACCAATTTGCTTTATTTATTTTTGTTTTTATTTCTGCTTTTTTTTTTACTTGTCTTTTCTCACGTTCGACTCAAAAACAAACACTAGCGTTTCGCCTAAGTAATATTTAACGATTCTCCAAAGCGAGGCAAATGCTGTAAAACGTAAACGTTTTTTTTTTGTTGTTGTTTTGGTTGTGTTGTACTCTCTCT
>CM042160.1:6300403-6320403 GCA_023376005.1 Doryteuthis pealeii
AGAGGAGCGAAGAGAGAGCGAGGAGAGAGGAGGAAAGAGAGAGGAGAGAAAGGGGAAAGACGGTTGGAGGAGAGAGGTAGGAGGAGAGAGCGAGTGCGGGGGAAGTTGTAAGAATTATAGGAAAGAAACTATACCAACGACGCTGGAGAGAGAGAAGATCACACAAAGAGATGGGGAGATGAGATAGGACATTGAAATAGGAGAAAGAAAGGAATAGAATAAGGCAAAAAAAAGACTAGAGGAGATTAGTGAGGTAGAAAAAAAAGAGGAGACAAGAGAAGATAGAGATAGATTTTAGATAGAGATTAGAGAGATGAGAGCAGGAAGGAGGAAGGAGGAGAGTTGCAGGAGGAGAAGACGAGGGAATGAGTAAGAGATGAGACGAGAAAAGGAGAACGAGGAGGAGAGAAGTGGATACCACACCAAAGAGGATGGTGGAGTGAGCCGAGATAGACATTGAAATAGAGAAAGATAGGGGAGATGGTGAGGTAGAGATAAAGAGAACAAAGAGAGATAGATAGATAGATTAGATAGAGAGAGAGCGAGAGAGAGAGAGAGAGAGAGAGAAAGAGAGAGGAGAGAAAATGATACACACAAAGAGATGGGAGGAGATAGACATTGAAATAGAGAAGATAGGGAGATGGTTGAGTAGAAAAGAGAGGACAAATACTTAGATAGATAATGAATAGATAGAGGGAGGAGAGCGAGAAGAGAGAGCGAGAGAGAGAGAATGAGAGGGAGGGAAACAAGAACAATGAAAGATGAGGGGAGAGAGGAGTGGACATTGAGGGGGGGAGAGGAATGGAGAGGGGAGAGAGAAGGAGAGAGGGGGGATGCCGGAGGTGAAGAGGGATGGAAGAGAGCAGAGAGATGAGAGAGGAGAGAGAGAGAGAGATGAAAGGGGAATCTTTCCAGTTGTTCCCCAATTAAAAATAATCAAGGAAAGAAGATCAATGCCGTCCATCTTTATAATAGCTCAACTGTCATCTAATAATTGTACGTGTTTTTAACCAAACACAAACACACGCACACGCAACACACACCACACACACACACACATATATATACACATTATATAATATACATAAATATATATATATATTATGTATTCCGTTCTAGATTCCTCATAAACCTTTTTTGATCCGAAGATCCTTTGATCTTTTAAAACTTGTTACTTAAATCCGTCAAATTGCTCTTATCTTTCGCGCCACTTTTTAATTCCTTTTTAACAACCTGTTAGCAAATTAATTATCTTCTCTCTCTCTCTCTCTCTCTCTCCCCGCCTCTCTCTCTCTCTCTCTCTATATATATATATATATATATATATATATATATATATATATATATTTTTTTTTCATCGTTTTTCTGCCTCTCTGTACGTATTTCTAAAATAAACATATACCCTATCGTATGCGTTAAGAAATACCAATCTCTCCTTCCGGATGATTCGCCAGGGCTTTGCGGGTCACTTGCCGTGGCGAGAAACTTGCAAGCCTCGACCAACATTATAAATTTTATATATATATATATATATATATATATATATATATATATATAATATACCAAGCGTGTTGGTAAATCCTCGCGGTGAGAAAAAACCCAGCAAATAGTTTGATTGTAAAAATATAGTACCAAACATCAACCGGGGAGAAAAAAAAATTTTTGAAAAAAGAAAAGTCCAAGATAGTCGTACCAACAAAAAGTAATCTATTGGTACAATATTTGGCCAAAAGAAAAAAACAATTTATATGTATATATATGTATATAAGATATATATATATATTCATATAACCGCTAGGAGAATAAGCTAATAAGTAAAAAGTGCTCAATACCTAAGTAGAGCAAATAATAAAGATAAATCTAATGAGTCAGACTAATAGTAGGTTCTATTATTAGTTTCGCTTAATGCTTTTCAGGGTTAAGAACTGACTCAGATCTTAGCACTGAAGAGCATTAAGCGAAACTAATAGTAGGTTCGTCTGACTCATTAGATATATATATATATATATATATATATATATAATTTTTTTATTTTATTTGAAGGCACTTACAACGCATGTATCGCATAAAATTCGATACTTTTTCTTATAGAAAATGAAATTGACAAGTAATCCCGGCAAAGGATCGCTCGGTGTGTAGAATGCCGTACAGACTGTTTCGACTTTATTAAGTCTCATCAGCGACATATACTAACGATTTCCCTCCGACAGAAATCGAAACCGGGACCTCAGCGAGCATAGTGAGCCACTATATCGCCTCGACCACAGTACACAGCTAACAATCCTTAGCGAAATTAAGCTTGTCAAATGATACTACGCACTTCTACCATAATAAGTATTCGGCGAACTGAATAAGATATTTGGATGTTTGTTTATTTTAGAAACGTTGCTGAAGAAAGTATATATTAATTTTTTTATTTATTTGAAGGCACTTACAATATATATATATATTATTTTTATTTTATTTGAAGGCACTTACAATATATATATATTATATATATATATATATAGTATTTGGCAATTTGCTTGAAGCATTGTTAAGTATGGTATTTATTTATGATAGGAAATATATCGTTTAACTTGCTCCAAATGCCTTAATTTCTATATAGAAAGTACAATGAGACCCCTCCACATTAGAATTAAAGAGCATATACACACACACATGCATCCTCATTCCATAAACATTTAATCAAATGCAAAAATAAGGACAATAGTTTTTTCCGTTAAGAGAGAGAGAGAGACAATAATACGCAACATTGGTAATCTCAGAATTAGAGAAAGTTTATTAATAGCTAAATTAGGTCCTTGTATAAACAATAGGTTAAAATTAAACACAGAATATATAATTAATTAAAATACACATTCCATATATACAAATATATATACATAAATTAAAATAAATATAAATAAATAGATAAATACATAAATATATGAATAGATTAAAAAAATAAAATTGAAATTGATTGAACAACGGCTATCACGACCCTTCCGCGTGGCGTTATAAAAAAAACCCCACCAGACGCGTGTTTATAACGTCCAAAAAAGAAAAAAAAAGAAAAAATAAGAACGCTTCCATTTCTGAAAACATCTCTGATGATAAAGTTACTTTGAAATCGATAATTTTATACGCATTGTAATTACTTTCCTATCATAAATAAATTATATATATATATATATATATATATATATATATATATATATATATATATAATCCTTACATATTTCCAGATTTGGTATCCCTAAATACATCATACATTTACAATTTACCTGAAATGCATGTACTTTTCTGAGGGTTTCCAATTAAATTTGATTGATGAATAAGTGCATACAATAATAGACGTCATGTATCTGTCTGTAACCGAAACTACGTTACCACTAACCTCATATTTCCCCTAGCTATTTATGTCACATTCTCCATGATTTTATTATTATCTAAATTTCAATCATTATTATGATAGTTTATATTAGTAATACAGTTGGCCGTATCTGATGATGATGATGATGATGATGATTTACTGTATTCTGTCGCTGTAGTTTGGAATATCCTACGGCAGCACTTAGTCCTTCTTTCAGTTGTTTCTACTCTAATCTTTCATTTGCGGTGGTCCTTACCTTTTTTTAATCGCTTGGTCAGATTTTCGAACTCCCAGGTCTTCATTTTGGAGGTCCATCAGCGGCTTACCAAGCAAGTTTGTACAGTGGCGGCCACTTCGTGCCCAGTAGTTAACAGATCCTATTACACGCTGATAACAAGCAATTGTATATATCTATACAACCAAATAGAGGTTTACAGTGTAGACAGAAAGGGTAAATTGCATATTGATTAAAAAAATATTTTGATGAATATTTGTTTGGTGCCATTGTAAGATTTAAAGTGATACTTGCGATATACAACTCCGACAAAGGTTGATAGACAAAACATTTAATATCGTACAGCACATGGATAACCAGGGTACATAATACATAGAGGTGTACATAAACATACATACAAAAGTATAGATAATGACACATTCATGAATGGTAAAAAGATAAACATAAAAGCCACAGACATGAGACTAGGAATAGTCCATGCTGTGTGAATCAGTTACAGTAATATAAGGGGGGGCATAACCCCAACGAGAAGGGGTAGACCGTGTCTAACCCATATGTCTCGTAGGTCGGGCAACAGGAAAAGAGAAAGAGACGTTGAAACCAGCCACTTAAATATAAACGGCCCCTAGCGGGAACCAGCAAACTAAACGGACAGACAACTCTCCAGGCAAATACGAAAGTAACGCCACACCATTAATGTCTAATTATTTAGTTTTATTTTGATGATTATGAGCAAAAATCCCGTTGATATATCTTAAAAGAAACCCATTAACAAAGAGAAATAACTTTAATTTCATTATTTACTGTCTAAGTTAAAGATCAGAGAACTAGCACACAAGCCGTTCTATTTTTTAGTTTACCGTCTCTGCGTCAAATATGTTTAACTTAATAATTAACTGTTAATAATTTATGTAGAAATAAGTAAAGTAGTAAAGTCGTCGGGGTGTCCTAAAGTCGCTATCAGTCAATCAGCGAGGGAGTCTATCCCGTTTTCATTAGCGCTAGATCAAGGAGATGATTTTAGCGTATTTTACAGCCACAGTCGGCGTATTTCACAGCCACAGCTGGCAGGACTGCTGGAATAAGGACTAAAGTGGAATGTTGCATTCATGTACTGTTCAGCCACCAGGATTTCGTCTTTAAGCATCACGGGTAGCCACAGGTGGCCCATTGGGGGTGTCTTAACCATCTGCAGAGGTACAGTCAGTGTATTCTACAGCCCAGCCATCAAGGATACTGGATATCGGGGAATAAGGGCTAAAGTGGAGTGTTGTATTCATGTACTGTTCAGCACCAGGATTTCGTCCTTAAGCATCATGGGTAGCTACGGGTGACAGGTAGTCCATTGGGGGGTGTCTTAACCATATGCAGAGGTACAGTCGGTGTATTCAACAGCCCAGCCATCAGGGATACTGGATATCGGGGAATAAGGGCTAAAGTGGAGTGTTGTATTCATGTACTGTTCAGCCACCAGGATTTCGCCCTTAAGCATCACGGGTAGCCACGGGTGACAGGTAGTCCATTGGGGGGTGTCTTAACCATATGCAGAGGTACAGTCGGTGTATTCTACAGCCCCAGCCAGCAGGTCTACTGGATATCGAGGGATACTTGCTGTCACTCAGACTTTAGTGAACACACACTAAAAAAAGAAAAGAAAAAAAAGACATCAGTTGTGGCTGATGTGATAAACTGGCAAGAAGTCGAATTATAATGAAAAAAAAAAAAAAGAAAAAAGATGTCGATATATTCTTGTCAGAAATTGCTGTTTGCCATTATTGAACATCAAATGATCAGTTTCAAGTGACTGTGTGGCTTCAGGCTCCCAAATTCCATGTTACTGTCCATTTCACCTTCACCTAATTGCAGTACCGTGTGTGGCGAAATAGCATCAATTGGGCCGGCAACGCCGAAAGTGCACGTGGCGATGCAAGTCGTCGTTCCGTATTGTCCACTTCTCAACGAACACTTAAACACGGCCGCACGTGACCAGCCAAGCAAATGACCGGTCAACTCGGCTCATATTGACTAAAAAAAAAAAAAAAAAAAAAAGAAAAGAAAGAAAGAAAGAAAAAAAAAAAAAAGTTTAAATAGAATTACTTCTCTTGTGTATAATTGCTAAAAAGCACAATATTTTCATGGTAACTGGATACGTGTCTGTCTTTGTTATCGATAAGATAAAATAGATAAATAAATAAAAATCGAAAACCAACTAAAAAAAACAACAAACAAACAAACAAAAAAAAACTACTGAGTGATTTTATATCCGATGTACGCTGTGAATCTCAGTGAGACGTACGAGGTCAGCCGAGAAAGTAATGAGACTGATGTAAAAAATAATTGAGTCCTGTGTAGGTATTTGCCCAATATCTGCTTAGTATTATTATCTGCGTTATTCGGACTATTGTCCTCATCTTCATTTTTTATCTGTACAACGTTTCGGCCGATATACCCTTCAGCCTTCTTCTGGTATTTCTTCTCGAACCTTTTAGGACTCGGGAACCTTCTTTTCGGACTCGGGAACCTTCTCGCACTCGGGAACCATTTAGGACTCGGGAACCTTCTTTTCTGACTCGGGAACCTTGTTGTCGTAATCGGGAGCCACCCCGATACACATGGACTGAATAAAGGGTTAGGTTCAAAGTTCCGTGATGGCTCCTGATTACGACAAGAAGTTACGTAAGTAAGTTCTAATTCCAGTCACACTCTTATGTTCTCTTTCGGACTAAACCCATGGGAAACATATAAACTCCTTATCCTTCCAGCTATGAGTTAAATAATACCCCTACCGTTCTTATACAGGAATGGCTTTGGAATTTAAAAAAAACCCCACTAAGTTTGATATATCATTAGACAAAGAAATCGAATAGCCCCATGGACTGAATAAAGGGTTAGGTTCAAAGTTCCCTGATGGCTCCCGATTACGAAAAGAAGGTTCCCGAGTCCAAGAAAGTTCCCGAGTCCGACAAGAAATACCCGAAAAAGACCAGAGGGCACATTGGCCGAAACGTTGTACAGATAACAATGAAGATGAGAACAATAGTCCGAATAATACAAATAATACTGAAAACATATATATTGTTCAACCGTCACTGTCATAAAATACGTTTCTCTCAGTTCAACTGGATAATAAGTCGAAATTTCAACTTAGTCAAGTAAAATGTAGAGTCCTGAGGAGATCGTATTGATCAAAACGCGGTAGACCCATATTATTATATATTATTATTATTATTATTGTTATTATTATTATTAAGTTAAGGTAGCTTGGACACGGAGTCAATGGCGCCAAGTAACTGACAGTTTTTCGCATATGCGATCTTCAGACTAATTCTAGTCTTAAGATTTCATATTAACGAGGTACCATTGACTCCACGTCCATGCTACCTTAACTTAGATATAAATACTCTAAAAATAATATTGAGCACTGTTTGCTTATAAATATAGAATTCATATTAGCTATAATATATATAACACCCTTTTCTATCATTGGATTTACGATAGGAGACCTCATCCCCATCATCATCATCATCCTGTCGTGCTGTCGTGGATATCCATGACAATCTCTCGCCATCCTTCCCTATCATTCATTGCCACTGGAAGGTCCTCTGCGCAGCATCCAGTATCTACGCAGACTTGATCTACTTACGTCTTTGCTGGGCGACCTTATCTGGCGTGCACATGTGATGGCTTCCACAGAGAACGTCACTTATGAGTTCATCTTTCTCCAACAGTGCCCAGCGTGTCTTCTTCACCTCACACGAATGGTTTGTGTATATAGAATTCATATTATCTATAATATATATAACATAAAAGTAAAAGTAAAGTCGACGGGGCGGCTTATAGTCGGTATCAGCAAAATCAGCGAGGAAGTCTATCCCCTTTTCAATAGCGCTAGACCTAAGAGATTGTTTTTTAGCATCTGAGGTGGAGCGCCACACCTACCATCAGCTCCTTGCTTTACCGCCCAGATCCCTGTGTTACTCATACTCTGAGTTGGCGAGGACCGGTATCGAACTAGGAACCTTGTGGTTTCTAATCCAACGCTCTACCGACTGAGCTAACCCGGCCCATATATAACATATACATGTTATATTAATATATATTAATCCAAATAATAATTTTTTTTTAGTTTTGTTTTTCACAGTCATTTTATTTTTTTTAATTGTTTATTTCTCTATGCTCTTCTTTTTTTTTGTCTCTATCTATTTCTAATATTTTCCTTCGTTCTCTCTTCCTTTCTTTTTCCCTTTCTTTCTTTCTTTTCATCGCCACCCATCCCTCTTTCTATCTATATCTCTCTTTATTTATCTTTTTCTTTTGTACACTTACTACTTTATTTCTTTATTTAAATTTCATTCACTCATCTCTCTATCCATTTTTTTAAATTTTTTATTTTATATTCTTTTATTTTGTTGACAGTTGATGTTTCTTTGTTCCTGCCTGTCTTTCCGGGCCATTTATTTTCGGTCTCATCTAATAGCCCTAACCTGTCTTGTCCGGGAAAATGTTGCCGAGCGGCGCAGACCCCATTGTTTTATGGGAGATGTTCAGATGAATGACTCTTGTCAAGTAGAGAAGTCAATCAAAAATGCTAAACGAACGTTAAACACGGACTGAAAATCAGTTGCAGAAATAAATCACGAAAATGAAAAACAAAAAGAACAAAACAAAAACAAACAAAATAAAAGAAAAATAAAAGGAAAGAAAAATAAAAGGAAAGAAAAATAAAAGGAAAGAAAACGAAATGGAAATAAGAAAAAGAAATTAGACAGTTTTCAGTTCTAAAAAAAAAAAAAAAAAAAAAAAAAAGGGCGGGAAAAAGAGCGGGAAAAAAAGCGCGGGAAAGAAAAGATTTTTAATGGCAGATTTTCAAAACGAAAAGAAATATGGATCAAATATATAAATTGAAGAGAAAGAAAAAAAATAATAATAAATAAAATTAAATATAAAATCGTAAAAAAAAAACGTATTTAATTTCTCCCCTCGTAGAATTGTTTATACAATAAAATATATGAGAATCGTTTTGGATTGTTTTTAGATGACCAAAATGAACAGAAACAGAGAAAGAAAAATTCCAAATTTATTGAAATTTGACATTTTTGGTCTCCGGGATATACGGAAAGAATTTCTTTGTTAGTTTGAAATCTGACGAACCCGAAACACAAGAACAAAAAAATAAATAAACAAAAGATAAACAAACAAACAAACAAAAAAGACAACAAATACACACATACAACAAAAACATTCGTCAAGAAAGAGGATTGTCTAAATGAATAACGACGCACATTCATAAATTATTTAAAAAATATTTTACAGCATTTTAGTTGCTTTTAGTTTCTTTTTTATATGCCATATAGGGCCAGGTTAGCTCAGTCGGTAGAGCGTTCGGCTAGAAGCCACAAGGTTCCTAGTTCGATACTGGCCCTCGCCCACTCAGCGTTATGAGTAGCACAGGGATCTGTGCGGTAAAGTGAGGAGCTGATGGTAGGTGTGGCGCTCCACCTCAGATGCTAAAATAATCTCCTTGGTCTCGCGCTATTGAAAAGGGGATAGACTCCCTCGCTGTCTGGCTGATACCGACATTAGGGCGCCCAGACGAATTTATATGCCATTTAATCTTCTGTATTTTTCATCGAATATGTTCTTGCTTGCGGTGAAAGAGAGGAGAAGAAGAAAAAGATTATTATTATTATTATTATCATTATTTACTCCTTTTGAGTTTTCACTGGAGTCTGAGTGACAGCAAGTCTCCTCAGGTCTCCAGGACTCTTCGGAGTATTCTGGCAGATTGCAGCAGTGCAGTATTCTGAATGGTTTCAATTCTTCCCCTGATTTCCAAACTTTCCAAACCCTTTTCCAATGCTTTTGGGACTGTTCCAAGTGCACCAACTACAATTGGTATCACTTTCATATTCCATAACTTTTTCTTTTCTCTGGCATGGTCCAGATATTTGTCCATTTTTTCATTTTCCTTTAGCTTCACTCTGTGATCTGCTGGCACTGCAAAATCTACCTGTTGACACGTTCTTTCTTTTTTGTTTATCAACACGAGGTCTGGTCTTCTTGCTGGGATAAGGTGATCCGTTTTTATTTCAAAGTCCCAGAGAATTTTATGCGTTTCGTTCTCAAGAACAGATTCTGGTTTATGCATATACCATTTTTTTGTATGGTCAAAATTAAATTGTTTGCATAATTCCCAGTGGATCACCTTTACTGTTATCTGTACAACGTTTCGGACGATGTGTCCTCCGGCCTTCTTCGGGTGTTTCTTGTCGGACTCGGGAACCTTCTCGGACACTGGAAGGAAAAAGAGTTCGATAAGATGGTTCTCGAATCCGAGAAGGTTCCCGATTCCGACAAGAGGGTACATCGACCGAAACGTTGTACAGATAACAATGAAGATGAGGACAATAGTCCGAATAATACAAATAATATTAATTATCAAGCCTCATCTTAAAAAATCAGAGAATTAATATATATTTTAGTTTATAATCTGAAAAATAATATGAACAGTTAGAGCGAGATCCAATCTAGGCCTAGACTTGGCCAACTATTTTCATACCGAAAATACTTATCTCGTGTATAGTGCACCCAACAAATATTTGGCTGGGATTTAGGTCTAAGAAAGTCGCAATATACGCTAATTAGTTAGTTTCGCACTATCTGCGATTCAAGCCTTTCGAATTGCTTTACCCATCGAAGTAGGGGTACTTCAACTAGTACCTAATAAGCGATTTAGTATTTATAAATCCATTATTTATAAATTCGCTCACAAGCTGTGTTTAAGTTTTCAGTTGTTTTGAACGCAGAAATATTTATATCTGAAAAATCACACACACACACACACACACATCCACACACGTACACACACTCACACGCACACACACACACACACACACACACACACCTACACGCACTATCTACATATAAACAGAGACCTACACACACATACCTATACACACACGTACCCACACACACACTCATACCTACACCCCCCACACACCTAGACACACACTCATACCTACACACACATACCTACACGCACAAAGACATACGCACATACCTACATACACACACACACACACACGCACACATACACACCAACACCTAGACACACACTCATACCTATACACACATACCTACACACACAAAGACCTACACACATACCTACATACACACACACACACACACGGACACACACACACACACACACACAAAACACACACACACACACACACACACACACACACTGTTGGAGTAAGTTTTCAGTTGTTTTGAACGCAGAAATATTCATATATGAAAAATCACACACACACACACATACACACGCACACGCACACATACCCACAACGCACAGACTTAGACACACCGACACACACCGACACACACACACCGACACACACACACACGCACACGCACTGTTGGAGTAAGTTTTCAGTTGTTTTGAACGCAGAAATATTTATATCTGAAAACCAAACTCACACACACACATACACACACACACACACACACGCACTCACCCCACGCGCACAAACGCACACACTTAGACACACACCGACACACACCACACCGACACACACACTGTTGGAGTAAGTTTTCAGTTGTTTTGAACACAGAAATATTTATATCTGAAAAATCAAACTCACACACACACCAACACACCTAGACACATACCGACACACACGCAGACCTACACTCACACACACACGCACACACACACACACACACACACACACACACTGTTGGAGTAAAAGCTAAAGAACAGATAAAATAAAAATTTGATATAAACTAAAATAAATTATATTGAAATGAAAAAAACGAAAAACAAACAAAATAAACTATAAAGATTTTGAAAAGAACTGTCGGCGGCAGTGTTTCGCTACTGGAATCTCACTCTTCTGTCAAAATGGCCTTTGAAGTCATCAACGCCTGAAAATGTCCTCTGTGTCTTGCTCGTGGCAACAGTAGAGCAGACAAGTAGTCGCGTTTTTCTTTCTATGTTTTCTTCTTGCAGACTCCATGCGAGCAGAGATTTTTGCCAATCCGCCATTTTCGAACGGGAAGCATTATTCTGAAAAGGTTTTGAAGTGGTCACATGCAGTTATTGCTCGGGTCTTCCTGGAACCATTCAAACCGGTTACATTCGACTAAACACGTATATAGGCATGCCGTATATAAACATATGTATCTAAACTTCCGTCTATCTATCTATCTATCTATCTATCTATCTATCTATCAAATATCATTCAGACTATTTATTTTCTTTCTTTGTTTCTAAGTCTATTTCTATCTATCTATCTATCTATCTATCTATCAAATATTATTTAGATTATTTTCTTTCTTTGTTTATAAGTTCATTTCTATCTATCTATCTATCTATCTATCTATCAAATATTATTTAGATTATTTTCTTTCTTTGTTTATAAGTTCATTTCTATCTATCTATCTATCTATCTATTATTATTATTATTATTATTATTATTATTATTATTATTATTATTATTATTATTATTATTATTATTTAGACTAATTCTTTTCTTTCTTTATTTCTAAGTCTATTTCTATCTATCTATCTATCTATCTATCTATCTATCTATATATCTATCAAATATTGAGACTATTTCTTTTCTTTCTTTGTTTCTAAGTCTATTTCTATCTATCTATCTATCTATCTATCTATCTATCTATCAAATATTATTTAGATTATTTTCTTTCTTTGTTTATAAGTTCATTTCTATCTATCTATCTATCTATCTATCAAATATTATTCAGACTATTTCTTTTCTTTCTTTGTTTCTAAGTCTATTTCTATCTATCTATCTATCTATCTATCTATCTATCAAATATTATTTAGACTATTTCTTTTCTTTCTTTGTTTCTAAGTCAATTTCTATCTATCTATCTATCTATAAAAATATTATTCAGACTATTTCTTTTCTTTCTTTGTTTCTTTCTATTTATCTATCTATCTATCTATCTATCTATCTATCAAATATTATTGAGACTATTTATTTTCTTTCTTTGTTTATAAGTCTATTTCTATCTATCTATCTATCTATCTATCTATCTATCAAATATCATTCAGACTATTTATTTTCTTTCTTTGTTTATAAGTCTATTTCTATCTATCTATCTATCTATCTATCTATCTATCTATCTATCTATCAAATATTATTTAGATTATTTTCTTTCTTTGTTTATAAGTTCATTTCTATCTATCTATCTATCTATTATTATTATTATTATTATTATTATTATTATTATTATTATTATTATTATTATTATTTAGACTAATTCTTTTCTTTCTTTATTTCTAAGTCTATTTCTATCTATCTATCTATCTATCTATCTATCTATCTATCAAATATTGAGACTATTTCTTTTCTTTCTTTGTTTCTAAGTCTATTTCTATCTATCTATCTATCTATCTATCAAATATTATTCAGACTATTTCTTTTCTTTCTTTGTTTCTAAGTCTATTTCTATCTATCTATCTATCTATCTATCTATCTATAAAATATTATTGAGACTATTTCTTTTCTTTCTTTGTTTATAAGTCTATTTCTATCTATCTATCTATCTATCTATCTATCTATAAAATATTATTGAGACTATTTCTTTATTTCTTTGTTTCTAAGTCTATTTGTATCTATCTATCTATCTATATATCTATCTATCTATCTATCTATCAAATATTATTCAGACTATTTCTTTTCTTTCTTTGTTTCTAAGTCTATTTCTATCTATCTATATATCTATCTATCTAAGATTTGTTTTTCTCTCATAGTGTTATTTCTTTTCCTTTCTTTCTTTCTTTCTTTTCTTTTTTTTCTTTCCACTCCTCGTTATCATTAATTATTTCTACCACTCTTAATTTTTTTCTTTCTTTTCTCATTCTTAAATCTTCGCATTTATTCTATGTAGCTACAAGTATAAGCCAATATATATATATATATATATATATATATATATATATATATATATATATATATATATATATATATAATGCGTTGCCTTGGGATAGTTTTTAAATCACACACACACACACACATAAAAACGCACAAACACACACATACACAGACACACACACATATATATACATATATTAGTAATTTGAAGACAAATACAATGCGTATGAAAAATAAAACCCAAAAGATGTTATTTTTGTCTTATCGATTTCGAAGCATGAACTTCATCATCAGAGATTAAGAAAGTTGATTCGGCAGTCCATTTTAGCACGTCCTTCTGATAGTTGGAATAGTCTTCATGTGATCGCAAATTCTGCCTCGCTCAGGTGTAGGGATAAAAGTAATTGGTAATTTGCTTGAAGTGTTGTTAAGTATGTTATAATATATTAGTAATTTGAAGGCAAATACAATGCGTATGAAAAATAAAAATGGGGCCACCTGTTGGCCGTGAGTGGAGACTCGTGATGCTTAAGGATAAAACCCAGGTGGATGAGCAGTTCATGACTTGCAATACTCCCCTTTGGTTCTATCTTGGGCTGGACGGGCGGTCGGAGAGGCCCCCTCCGATCAATCGGCTGGTCACGTCAAGTATATATATATATATATATATATATATATATATATTATATTATTATTATTATTATTTATTATTATTATTAAAGAAAGAAAAACTTAATAAACAGCAATTTTGCTATTATAAAATTATTTCGACCAGAACTCAATACGATCCTACGCTCATCAGAAATCTGGTCGAAATAAATGTATAATAGCCAAATGACGGTTTGTTAAGTTATTCTTTCTTTGATAGTTTAAATATTGCACTGTATATAATCAATTTATTAGTTATTATACATTGAGCTCTCTGCGGGATTAGTAAAAATCTTTGTATAAAACTATAAATGTGCATCAAAATCAACTTGCATTGTGGATTTACAGGAGATATTGATGATCCCAAATAGCATTATCCCCTACATACTAGTCAGTTGGATACTTTTACCGTTATATATTATCATCATCATCATGTCGCGCAGGCAGCACAGATATCCATGACAATCTCTCGCCAACCTTCCCTATCATTTATCGCCCCTGAGAGTTCTTCCTCGCTGCAGCCAGCATCTTTACATAGCTGGTCAATGTAGGTCCTTGCTGGGCGTCCCACACTAGCATGTCCATGTGTTGGCTTCCACAGGAGAACGTCGCTTATGAGTTCGTCCTTGCTTCTCCAGCAGTGTCCTGCATGTCTAGTCCGTCCCACTCGGATGGTCTGTGAGATAGGGGGCAGGTGACCATACAGCTGCTCCCTTGTGGGGTGATGTTTTCACGACTTGTTCAGTACTGCACGCAACATTCTTGTGCGCCACCATATATATATATATATATATATATATATATATATATATATATATATATATATATATGAAAGTACGTGAATAAACACTGTGTTTATTTGATATGGCTTTTAGCCGACAATTTTTGGAGGATATGTGCTTAATGGAAGTCATTCCTAATTCTAGAAAATTAATTAGTTAATAATTAATGAATTTAGGCGGGCATATATGTTCAAATGTAAGGCTAAACAGATCGAGAAAATGTCAATCCCTGAAATGTCAATAGGTCGAAATGTACATTCAGGGATTGACATTTTCCCGATCTGTTTAGCCTTACATTTGAACATATATGCCCGCCTAAATTCATTAATTATTAACTAATTAATTTTCTAGAATTAGGTATGACTTCCATTAAGCACATATCCTCCAATATATATATATATATATATATATATATATATATATATATATATATATATATAATCCTATTCTGTCTATTCCTAATCGTTCTATTCCAGTATTGTGTTTATTAAGCTATGCACCTAATAGCAGATAAGTCTATGAACATTCTGTTATGCCAATCCTTCAAGTTGGGAGTCCATCTATCAATCTATCTATCTATCTATTTATCTATCTATCTACCATTTGGCCATGTTCTTGAACGGAGAGCATGTTAGTAAATTAGAATCCAGCGTCTTTTAAAAACTTATTTCCTATTTGTTTTCAATGTATCACACTGGATTAGAGACGAATCGGTTTTTAATTCTCTTTCAACAGGTTTGTTATTTTTATTCTTTGCTTTTTTTTCCGTCGGCGGGACATCGTTATTCTGAAAATTCACGTGGCGTTTTTAATGCTTTTGATTCCTCTGTGAACAATCGAAATGAGTTAGGTCTTCTGGCAGCCCACGTTCGATTTCTTTTTTGTTTATTATTATTATTATTTCTTCTTTTTAATTTGATCAAGAAGAAAAAGAAGCTGTTTTTATTCTATTTTTCTCTTTAATTCCATGTCAAATTAGGCCCATTTATAAATGATAGAATTAAAAGTGAATCTATTTTCTTGTAAACAGTAAACATGAACTGGATTTTCGTGTTAATATTCACACAATATTCACAACAGCTAAAAGTATCGAAATATCATTTCTAGCCAATAATGATCATTTCTTTCCTATTATAATATAAATTTCTACAGTAAATTTTCTTTAGTAAAACATATAAACAATTGTAAGGAGAGTGTTAACTCTTTAGCTACTATTATTCGCTCAATGCGGCTCTTCAGCCTACCGTAACTTCTGGCAGCGGCTCACGCTCGTGTTTATTTTAATTGAACAGAAGAACTCAGATCTTATTATAATGGAAATTGTGGGTTTTTATGTCTGTAACCGAAACTACATAACTATTCAAGTCACAATTTCCTTAGTTATTTACATCACATTCTCCATGATTTCATTTTTATTTAAACTTCAATTATTAACAAAATTCTTTGACATCATTAAGACTGTTGACCATATCTACATAATAATAACATGCAATTGTATTTATATATACAAGAAAATAGCGGTTTACAGTGTGAATGGGAAGGCTAATTTGCATATTGATATTAAAAATTTGATTTTAATAAATATATGCTTAGTATTATTGATTTCTAATTGTTTGGTTTTATATCAGTGAATATGAGCAAAGATCTCAGGGATAAATCTTAAAAGAAATTCATTAAAAAGAAGAAATAACTGTAATTTCATTCTTTACTTCCTATTTTAACTAAATAGTTAATTTAGGAAAATTTACCAATGAAAGACGGGGGTAAGGGAAAATGATGGAAGAGTTAGTTTCAAAGTTGTTCTATTTTTCAATCATACCCCCTCTGTTCAAATATTTTTATCTGAATTCTTATTCAGTTTCTTTGGCTTTTCTAATTTAACATGATATTTTATTATATTAAAACTTAAATACTTGCACCCGGAGGGTGCATATATTTGCTAGTTACAATAATAATAGGACTTTATTTGAATAGAACGACTTATAAGGTGAATAAATAGTAAACATTGAAATATCCTATCATACTGTTAAGAAATAACAAGAAATCTTGGTACAGTCGTGAGGGGAATTTGGGAGGTAATGAGTTAAATAGCCAACTTTCTGTTATGGTCTTCTATTTCTAAATCTTCTTCTCGTCCCGGGCCGGGTTGAGTTCTCTCTGGGTTGGGATATTTTTTATAATGTGTTGTTCTTGTATAAACCTTTTCTACTTCTTATAATATTATTGTACTTATCTTCTATCTTCCTGATGGCAGGACATTTCTTCTATATTTTCTATGTTTGGCTGGTTGTGTTCCTCTGTTCTGCACTCTTGGTACTTCTTCATCTCTGTGTTCATTGTTGTTTTTAGTTAGGAACAGAAAGATTTATATATATTTTTAGACGTCTTTATGTAGCCCCAAATCAACCATGTTAATCATGGTTTGGTTTGGTTTAGTTTTACGGCATATCAACCTCAGTGGGTTATTTAATGCCGATAAAGTTTTGAAATAAATCAATTCTTAATGGATAATACAATTTCTTTCAGAAATACATTTTTCTATTTAACCCATAGATGGGACCCTAACAAGTACTACCACTCCGGGTCAGAGGGGACAAGGGAGCAATGGTCATGAAGGGGTGCTCTACATTCCCCAAACCTCCAAAAACTGGAACCTCACCATCAGATAGAGTTTAACGCCATTCCCAGGACATGTAGACCCTCAATCACCGCCTTCTAGCACCCATATGATAAAATGGGGTTGGGGCTTGCCACAAGGGCAATAGGATTGGGAAAATCATATAGGTGCTAGGGCTTGACGTGACCAGACGATTGATCGGAGGGGGCGTCTCCGACCGCCTGTCTAGCCCAAGATAGGGCCAAAGTGGAGTATTGCAAGTCATGAACTACTCATCCACCTGGGTTCTATCCTTAAGCATCACGGATCGCCACCCACGGCCAACAGGTGGCCCCATTGGGGGAGTCATACCCCTCTACAGAGGTGCAGTCTGTGCATTCTAACGCCCCAGCGGACAGGGCGGGTTAATCATGTTGGAGACACATATGCCTCCTTCAAAACCTAAACTAGAACTCCCTTTAGAACTAGAGCCCCTCTACCAAATGCTGTTTTTTTATGACTCGTTGTTTGGTCGGTTCTTTTGGATGTTGTTGTTTTTTATTATTGTTGGAATTTTTGTGGATCTAAGGTGTGTACTAAATGGTCACTTCTAAATATAGACTCGCTGACTACCACGTGACCAGGGAAGGCAACCTCTTATCCAATCACTGACAGTGCTGCTGCTGCTGTTGTTGTATTTATAATGGCCTGATTCTAATCTTAGCTCATTGCCACTTGGATTTTCTTGGACGTCGGAACGTAGTATTATATCGCGGGATTTGTTCACTTACTAAAGGAAACAATACCACAGGACTTATTGACTTACTTACTTATTTACTTTAAGTTCTTTTACAACTGGCCAAGGATGGCGGCTAGATACTTAACAATTATGGCTTATCACTCAATATAATGCCGAAACAAAACATTTTTTATAATCAAAGGACTCATGTCATTGCTTAAGTGGTCATTCAATTAGGCATTGAACAATTTTTGTGAGTGGTTGGTTGGTTAGTTTGATTGTTATTTTTTATTATGGCATATCAACCTTTTTAATGCCGAATCAAATCATTTTGATGAACAAAGAACTCAGGTTGATTATAGTACCTGCCATTGCTTGAGTGGTCACTCAATTAAGCATTGAACAATTTTTCACTAGTTAATTTCAACGGTTGGTTTGAATTTTTATCCATTTGCAAGAGATGCAGCTTTGTTTTTAATTTTTGGTCAACTATTTCACTAAATAAGTTGATATCGTTATTTTCGGCATCGAATCTCGATGGGTTGCCATCTAGTTGTATTAAACAATAGTAAGATTAATAGCCTCAGTTTTCTCTAGATTAATGGTAACAATGCAAATTTAATTAAAATTTGTGTTTGATTTATGGTTATAAATCTTCAAATTGAAATTAGCGATCAATGTTGTTCTTTTCTCTTTTTTTTTTGTTTGTTGTTGTTTGTTTGTTTGTCTGTTTTTTTTATTGTAGCAAAAAGCATCGGAAATTTTTGATGCCACTAAGAATATCTTTGGCGAAAATTAGCTTCTGCTATTCTTTCTTTTATTGTTTTTATTTCAATTTTTTTTATTTTTTTAGTCTTTTAAAAATTTCATTTTCTGTTCAAGAATGAAGAATTCGATCCTCCGAGGAACAGAAATTGTCTCTTGTATTGATTATATGTCAAGGTTTCTCACGCACATTGGGTCTCTCTCACGTGAGACTACGCATGCGCACAAAGTAAACCCACAATAACTCCCTCTCTCTTTCTCTCTCTCTTTCTCTCTCTCTTTCTCTCTCTTTCTTTCTTTCTTTCTCCCTCTCTCTTTTTATTTCTTTCTCTCCTTCTCTCTCTCTTCCCTTTCTCTCTCTCTTTCTTTCTCTGTTTCCCTTTCTCTCTGTTTCCCTCTCTCTCATCCCCTCTCTCTCTTTCTCTCTCTCTCTTTTTCTCTCTCTTTCTTTCTTTCTTTCTTTCTCTCTTTCTTTCTCTCTCTCTCTCCCTCTTTCCCATTCTTTCTCTCTTTCTCTCTCTTTCTTTTTCTCTCTCTCTGTCTCTTCCTCTCTTTCTCTTTCTCTCTCTTTCTTTCTCTCTTTCTTTCTCTCTCACTCCCTTTCTCTCTTTCTTTCTCTCTCTCTCCCCCTCTTTCTCTCTCTCACTCTCTCACTCTCTCCCTATATATCTCTCCCTCTCTGCTTTTCTTTGTCGATTTTTTCCTTTTTCAGTTAGAATATTGCCAAGCGAATGGCAACTCATTTATATACGATGGCAGGGTTTGTTTTCGTTTGATTTAGTCGTTTTGTTTAGCCCACAAGGAATTGTTATGTTGTTAAACATATAAATCAATGCAAAGCAACTTTATTCGTTTGCGCAGTTCCCAGTGGATCACCTACTTCACTCTGAAATGTCTGATCTTATACTCCTTCTATGTTAGTTTACTGTATTTTCTTATGCATGCGATTGTCTTGTTTTTTTCTTCTTCTGTTTT
>CM042160.1:6322903-6337903 GCA_023376005.1 Doryteuthis pealeii
TGGTTATGTAAGTAAAGTAAAGTCGACGGGGCGGCCTAAAGTCGGTATCAGCCAGTCAGCGAGGGAGTCTATCCCCTTTTCAATAGCGCTAGACCAAGGAGATTGTTTTAGCATCTGAGGTGGAGCGCCACACCTATCATCAGCTCCTTACTTTACCGCACAGCTCCCTGTACTACTCATACGCTGAGTTGGCGGGGACCGGTATTTTCATATCACGGGCGGGACTTTCCATGGAATATTACAGAAAGCCCGTGAGATACGTGAAGTCACCTGGGACCTGGTTGGGTCTTCAGTTTCAGTTTGGACGTCGGGCAGAGAAGATGTACTGCCTTAACTGGAACTCACTGCATACGCGCGCTATGTTAGTCAGATGAAAAATGTTTAGTCAAGAAATAAAAGCTTACGAAAATAATATGATTTTGTGATTAATGAATGTCTTGGTAACAAGACTGATCTAGAAGAAGAAATGAGTTAAGTGCGACCGACCACCAAGACGAAGTCCAGACGCTAGAAGAGCCTCTAGAAGAATAGTCGAAGAATAGAAGTAAGAAAGAAAGAAAGAGGTACACAACCTTAGTAGAAAGATTAATCTATATATTAATACTCGTGTTCCTTAATTGTACGACCATTATCATTTTGTAACACCCCTATTTAAAAATGAGACTGTTCAAATCGTCAAAGATGAAATGCAAAAAAAAAAAAAATAGATCCTGATTTTTCTGGTGCTGCTTATCCGCCGATTTCTTATGTATTATGAGTATCGTCCCCTCAGCTAAATAAGGGACAATTATTTATCCAAGATGAAATACAAAACTGTAAATCCTGATTATCCGGTGTTGCTTATTCGCCGAATTCTTATTTTGTATGAGTGTCATCACCTCAGCTAAACAATGGACCATTCCGTTTTTATTATACAGCATGGTTAAGAATAGTCAGTTTAATAAATGAAGCGTAAAATTGTTGATTTTCTTGGCAGATATGGGTTCGCAAATAGATGAAGTTGTTGTGTCCTTAAAAGGGATACAATCAGACAGGGGTGCAGTCGAGTACAAAGACCAGTCAGCACGTTCGTAGATTTAAGATAGAGGATTTTATTGGTTATTCTCAAGACGAAGCTAGACGGAAGATGCACAAGAATGCTGCGTGCTGTCTTGAACAAGTCGTGGAAGTAGCAGCCCACGAGGAGGCAGCTGTACGGTCACTTGCCCCCCATCTCACAAACTATCTGAGTGAGACGGACTAGGCATGCTGGACACTGCTGGAGAAGCAAGGACGAGCTCATAAGCGACGTTCTCCTGTGGAAGCCAACACATGGACATGCAGGTGTGGGGCGCCCGGCAAGGACTTACATTGACCAGCTATGCGAGGATGCTGGTTGCTCCGCAGAGGACCTCCCAGGTGCAATGAATGATAGGGAAGGTTGGCGAGGATTGTCATGGATATCCGTGCTGCAAGCGCGACATGATGATGATAATGTTTTATTGTAGAGAGATGCAATAAGAGAGACAAGGAATAGTGAGATACGCTACTAATCCTCGAAGCCAGCCCAGCATAATGCCGTGCTCAGTATATATATATTCAGACCACATGGGTGAGAGAGTGTGAGGAATATTCCATTAAAACAGAAATATACAATACCAGCATATATGCTAACGTACTGGACGGCAATACTGAAGTAAGTGAGTTCAACTCGAGACAAGAAAACAAAAAAGACAAACACTCTGACCGCATTTCTCTTGCAATTCCAATTCCGATTCGCACTTCTTCATTTCCATTTGTTTCCCGCCAATAAAATGGAACATCTATTATCATTTACAGTACAATTATAGGAATCTGGACAGAATGGAAAAACGCATTGTCTAATTTTGACAAGGAGAATAAATAGGTATTAAAAAAAACAAGAGTCTCTTTTAGGGTCAGATCTAAATTAGCCATTGAGGTTTCATTTTCCAGCAAAAAAAAAAAAAACAAACAAAAACCAAAACAAATAAAACGTTGTATTTCAATTGCTGAATTTCTTTAAGAGAGTAATTTAAAGAAAATCCCCCTCCGAATCTACATCATCAAAAATTAATGACAAAGGGTTTAATTTTTTTTATTGTAAAATTATCTTTGTTTTCCTTTCCTTTCGGCACCAAATTAAAAAAACCCCAAAAAACCAAAAAACAAAACCAACTGATCCAAGCAAATGTTCAAATTTGAGGGAGTCTCCGTTGCTTTTGCTGACTAATGCGCAGAATTGTGACATCTCAATAGTAAGAGAGTTCAAACACCAACCGTGTTATTACGCTCACCTTCGGACTAGTACCCATGGGAGAGGTAATTAAATATCCCACACAGTTTGATATGCCATTAAACAAAGAAACTAAACGAAAGAATGATTATGTGAAGATTATAGATAAATTTCCGGTAGATCATCTATTATCATTTACGGTACAATTAATGGAATCCGGAAAGAATGGCAAAAACACCTTCTCTATTTTTGGGAAGGAGAAGAAATAGATCCTCTGCCCCACCCGCCAAAATAACACTAAAACTAAAGCAAACCAGAGTCTCTTTTGGGGTCAGATCTAGATTGGCCATTGAGGTTTCATCTTTCAAGAAAAAAAGTGGTACTTTAATTGCTGTATTTCCTTTGGAGAGTAATTAAAAAATCCTGTCCCCAAAAAACAAGAAATGGGAGACGAGAAAGAGAATTAAAAAGAGAAAAGAATCAGAATCCGTTTAATGTGGGTAAAGAGTTAGAAAATAAGTTGAATTTTACGGCATGTCAACTCTTTCTGGGTTATTTTATGCCATAGACATTTTGTTTTATTTATTCTTGATAGGCATTGAAAATTACTTTTTTTTAAACTCATTTTGAAACGGATTCTTTAATAGGTAAAGATGAAGAAATAAATAAATTGATTGATTTTGACGGCAAGTCGACCCGATTAGATTTATTTCATGCCTGGCGTTTAGGGCAATCGCGTTCAGTGTACATTTATATATATATATATATTTGTTTTGTGAAACATCTTATTATAATGGAGATTGTGTGTTTTTCTCTCTGTAACCGAAATTATATTCCTACTCAAGTCACAATTCTCTTAGTTATTGACATCACATTCTCCATGATTTTATTTTTATCTAAACCTCAATTATTAATAAAATTGTCTTACATTATTAATACTGTTAACTATGACTACATACTGACAACATGCAATCATATTTATATATACAACAAAATAGCGATTTACAGTGTGAACGGGAAGGCTAATTTACATATTAATATTAAAAAATCGAATTTAATAAATATGTGCTTAGTATTATTGATTTCTAACTGTTTGGTTTTATTTTAATGAATATAAGCAAAAATCTCTTCAATGAATCTTAAATGAAATCCATTAACAAGAAAAAATAACTGTCATTTTATTCTTTACTTCCTCTTATAACTAAATACTTAAATTAGAAAAAATAACAATGAAAGACGAGAGTGATGGAAGAGTATGTTTCAGTTGTTCCATTTTTTATTATACTCCCTCTGTTTCAAATTTTTTATTATACTCCCTCTGTTTCAAATCTTTTTATCTGTATTCTTATTTAGTTTCATTAGCCTTTCTAATTTAATACAATATTTTATTACATTAAAACTTAAATACTTGCACCTGGAGGGTGCATATATTTGCTAGTATATTTAACTTATAGATGGGACTCTAACAGGTACTACCACTCTGTGTTAAGGTAGACCTTGGAGTAATGGCGATGTAGGTGTATTCCACATTCTCCAGACACCACATTCTAGTACGTACATGATAAAAAGTTGGGGGTTTGCCATAGGGGCAATAGGGTCGGGACAATCATATGGGTGCTAGGGTTTGATATGACCTGCCGATTGATCAGGAAAGGCCTTCTCCGATCTTCCGTCTTGTTCACATCAGGACTAAAGTGGAGTGTTGCATGTCATTAACTGTTCAGTCCTGAGTGTTCCATCCTTAAGCATCACTGTTCAGTCCTGAGTGTTCCATCCTTAAGCATCACTGTTCAGTCCTGAGTGTTCCATCCTTAAGCATCACTGTTCAGTCCTGAGTGTTCCATCCTTAAGCATCACCTACGACCAATAGATAGATCCTTTGGGGGTATCCTACTCTCTTTCTTTCTTTTTACTTATTATATTTTTTCTGTGTAGCATGTCCCTTTCCTTCCCTTTCTTTCTTTATGATTAAAACAGAATGGTCCAATATTGAGCTGAGATGACGATACTCAGGAGAAATAGAAATTCATCGGATAAGCAACACCTGATAATCAGGATTTACATTTTTCATTTCTTGGATGATTGGACGGTCTCATTTTTTAACCAGAGGGTGTTGCAAGATGATAATGGTTGTATAATTAAGGAACAAGAGTATTAATATATAGATTAAAATAATCTATATAGAAATAAATTAAAGTAAAATAAGAATAAGTGAAATCTGTTAATTCCTGTTTACATCTTTTTTAATTTAGTTTCTAAGTTTTTATATATTGATCGAGATGACTTATCTTTCGCGAAACTCATCTGCTAAAGCATATCAGGTATTAGTTGAAAAAGAACATGGTCGCCACTACGGGGCGGATTTATGGAGTCTAGTCTCGTTTTTGACGATTTGGAAGGTGTTGTTTTTAACCAGAGTGTGTTACAAGATAATAACTGTCGTGCAATTAAGGAACACGAGTATTAAAATATCGATCAGATTCCGTAATCAAAACACTTGAATAAAAGATACGATTGGCTTCCAGGTTTGGACATGAAAGTAAATATTTACTTTCTTATTCGCTAAGTCTGTGTGCAGGTTGCCCTTAAGATTTACAAATCAAGAGAAACTCTACGTTGGGAGTAGGAGAGAACAGCCGCATAGTGATTAAAGGACAGCTGGAATAGAAGAGTTTTTGAATAAAATATGCAGACGGTATAGGAAATTCTCGATTAGGAATAGTAACCATGGCAGTGACTGTAAATAAGACTGTGCCTTCTAAGAGAATTGTTTAAGATCAGGCGACGGAATACATAATTGGCAATAGCTTCTTATTCCTGAATGGTTGTTGTTTTTATGCTTGAGAGTAACACTTTCAGAATTTATATATATATATATATATATATATATCTTATTATAATGGAGATTGTGTGTTTTTCTGTCTGTAACCGAAACTATATTACTACTCAAGTCCAAATTCCCTTAGTTATTTACGTTACATTCCCCGTGACTTTATTTTTATCTAAAGCTCAATTACTAATAAAATTGTTTTACGTTAATACTGTTGGCTTTATCTACATACTAATACCATGCAATTGTATTTATATATACAACAAAATAGCGGTTTACAGTGTTAACGGGAAGGCTAATTTACATATTGACATCAAAAATTTGATTTTATTAAATATGTGCTTAGTATTATTGATTTCTAATTGTTTGGTTTTATCTTAATGAATATGACTAAAAATCTCGGGTATAAATCTTAAACGAAATGTATTAACAAGAAGAAATAACTGTAATTGTAATTTTGTTCTTTACATTCTATTTTAGCTAAATAGTTAAATTAGGAAAATTTAGTAATGAAAGACGGGAGTGATGGAAGAGTAAGTTTCAGCTGTTCTATTTTTCTATTATACCCACCTCTGTTTCAACTTTTTAAATCTGCATTCTTATTTAGTTTCATTAGTATTTCTAATTTAATCTAATATTTTATTACATTAAAACTTGAATACTTGCACCCGGAGGGTGCATATATTTGCTAGTATATATATATATATATATATATATATATATATATATGTATGTAAAGAAAGGAAGTGAATCCGACGGTAGGTAGTATATTAGGAAAAATGAAAAAAATACAGGTTTAAATGGGTTAAGTGGTGAGTTTATTGGCCGACGCTGCAGTGTTTATTATAATTTATTATAATATTATAATATTATAATTATTATAATATTATAATTTATTATCACCTTCCATATACCAAACAAATGCCCTGAAGATGATCTAATTAATAGATCGAAACACTGCAGCGTCGGCCAATAAACTCGCCACTTAACCCATTTAAACCTGTGTTTTTTCATTTTTCCTAATATACCATATATATATATATATATATATATATATTATATATATATATATATCATCATCATCATGTCGCGCTGTCAGCGTGGATATCCATGACAATCTCTCTTCTTCCGTCCCTATCGCTCATCATTTTCGGGAGGTCCTCTATGCAGCATCCTGTATCCGCGCAGAGCTGATCAATGTACGTCTTTGCTGGTCGACCCACACTGGCGTGCCCATGTGCTGGCTTCCACAGGAGGACGTCGCTTATGAGTTCGTCCTTGCTTCTCCAGCAGTGTCCCGCGTGTCTTGTCCGTCTTACTCGGATGGTTTGACTGATATGTGGCAGGGTACCTTACAGCTGTTTTCTCGTAGGGTGTTGTTTCCACGTCTTATTCAGGATCACACGCAGCATTCTTGTGCAGCTCCCATCTAGTTTATTCTCTAGTTGCTTAGTTAGGGTCCAGGTGGTGCAGCCATACAGCAGCACTGATACGACAACGGCCTGGAAGAACTGTCTCTTAAACTTATCTGTGAGATTGGATGTCCATATGACCGATAATCTATTTATAGCGGCCCATGCCTTTCCTACTTTCGTGGGTGGGTTACCAGGTAATCAGGTATTAGGATGATTCTAAGATGGTCCTGCCTTCCAACGGTAAAATTTTAGAAATTTCTGGTCCGATTTGAGAGCTCGATGTTTAATTATTTTATAGACAGAGCAATATTATTAGTAAAGAAAAAAAGCTTAAAATCAGCTATTATGCGGTTATGATAACAATTTTCACTCACACATATCTGAATATACCCATGAGTTTCATCAGACTTCTATCTTTATCTAAAAGATAAGATATATAAAAGAAAACTCAGAATTTATCTGTATACCATTCTTAATAAAGATAGCGGTCTGATGGAGCTCAGGGGTATATTCAGATACCTGTGAGTGGAAATGGTACCATAACCCCATAATAGCCGATTTTTAAACTTTGTTCTTTACTAATATATATATATATATATATATATATATATATATATATATATATATACCCACAGGCAACGTGTTTCGACGTTTCACGTCTCATCAAGGTGGCTAGTCACTACCTCCAGCCAGGAGCGAAACCCAACTGACGTTTTACCAGCCCGGTTCAGTAACTTTTCGTCCATCGGCAGCTGCCATTATTGAGCAGTGTTTTAACTGTTAAATACATACATCTCTGTATATATTTTTGATCACCAGAGAGATAAAACCTGTAAACAACAGATGATCATTGCATTATGCTGGCAGTGAAAGTCAATTAAAATCGCTTCTAGAGAGCCCAACCGATTCTTCATTTCTATCTTGGTAAATACAGCTTTAAACTTGGTATTTTGGACACACCTTGTATTCTGAAAAAAAAATGAATGGAACGTTATATATATATATATATATAATATATATATATATATATATATATATATATATATAATACCTCTATGTATGCATATATGTCGAAGAAATCTTCTCCTTTTTATCATTCTAGATTTATGTTTATTATTCCCGCCAGTTGTCTGGACGAGAGAAAATTTCGGTTAAATGAACATTCTAGCCCCGACTGAAATTCTTATGTAATGCATTCTCCCATCAACCCACCGTGTGTAGCTAATATTAGTGTGGGAGTGATTGACAGAAGGCAGGTCAAAAGTCAAAGTTCCCAGCCGTGGGAAAAATATGAATGACACTAAACTGCTCCAGGTTCCGGTTTTGGAGATCTGTTGTTTAAGCATTTACTGCCATTATTCCCAGTTCCACTTTGTCTCAGAGAGGAAGTACCGGTTAGAATTCAGTCTATGACTCAAATAGATATGTTTAAAATTATTCGTATTCGTTGGAACCATGTACAAAACTAAACCCCTTAAAAAACAACTACACAATAAATTTGAATATGAACGTTCAATGAACCAGATTCCCTAACCTCTAATCATCAAATAACCCTAGACGGGTTGAAGGAGTACCTGAGGCACAGTGGCTAGCATGTTGAACTGCAACATCGTAGTTTTTTGTTTGTTTGATTGTTTTACGGCATATCAACCCAAGTAGGTCATCTAATGCCGATAAAGTTTTGAAATAAATTCATTATTAATGGATACTCAATTTTTTATCAACACATTTTCTTATATTACCCATAGATTGGACCCTAACAGGTACTACCTGGTTCAGACTAGACCTGGGAGCAATGGTGATGAAGGAGTGCTTCCCATTCTTCAAACCTCCAGAACTGGAATCTCACCATCAGATAGAGCTTAATGTCATACCCAGGACAGCAACATCGTAGTAAGTGAGTTCGAACTCCAGTCGGGTTATTATTTGGTTTGGTTTGTTTTGTTTTACGGCATATCAACCTCAGTGGGTCATTTAATGCCGATATAGTTTTGAAATAAATTCATTATTAATGGATACTCACTTTTTATAAACACATTTTTTTATTTAACCCATAGATGGGACCCTATTTTATTTAACCCATAGATGGGACCCTAACAGGTACTAGCCCTCCGGGTCAGAGTGGACCAGGGAGCCATGGTGATGAATAATTGCTCCACATTCCTCAAACCTCCAGAACTGGAACCTCACCATCAGATAGAGCTTAATGTCATACCCTGGACAGCAACATCGTAGTAAGTGAGTTCGAACTCCAGTCGTGCTATTACGTTTCCTTTTAGTATGATATGTTGGGCTACGGTCGCTAGCAGCAGATTTGGAAAAAATGTGACACACTGACACACCGACAATTGTATTTATTATTAGAGATAGCCACTGGGAAAAATGGCGAAATTTCACAATTTTTTAATCTGAGATTCTTTAGGAGAATCCAATTTCCATCTCGAGTTTAGAATCTCTTCTCGAATAATAACGAGAGAAATCCATCTTTTTCCCTCCATCGCAGTCGACTGCACCGGCCAATATGGCGGCGGACATTGCTCAGCGAATCGGAAATTTCCGCCATGTTGCTCTGTTTTAGCGGGAATAATTTCTCGTTAGTCGACAAGTTGGCGCCACAGCAGCGCTCACGTGGAATGGAATAAGCGTTAGAGAAAATAATTCTGAAGTGTTCGACGAAATTACATAATTGTGTTTATCAATTATGCTTGGCGAAATAAGACTGGACAAACACACAGGCTAATGTTTGCTCCTTTTTGCAATATAGCGCTGAGATTTAGAAGAGAGAGAGAGAGAGAGAGAGAGAGAGAGAGAAGAGAGAGAGAGAGAGAGAGAGAGAGAGCTTTTCCACACACATACACCTGTGGATAAATTGATATTTACGGGGAAGAGTGTGTAATGCGTTTATAATTTGTGCCCGCTTATTAAATAATGTAGGAAAATACATACCTCCAAACACGTATATAAAAGAAAACCGATGTTTTGGCTGACAGCGTCATGGGAAGATGGACAGATATTAACTCCCACGCGTTATCTATCTATCATGATGATAAGTATGTTAATTTATATACGTAAGTGTGAAAGGTAAAATGGATATTGAATCCGACAATATGTGTAGAAAGTTTTGTAGAAAAAACAACAAGATGTTTAAAGTTTTGCTGACAGAAATCTGTTTCGACCATATGCGGTCTTTATCAAAGCAACATTGTAAACGGAAAAAAGAAATAAACGTATCATTAATCACGAGGCACAGAACGCTCTTGATCAGTACCGGAATTTTCAAATAATTTTTTAAAATGCGTATTTTATTTTAAAAATAGAATAAATTTTATTTTTTAAAATTATAAGCATGTATGTGCCTCGTGATTAATGATATATTTATTTCGTTTTTTCGTTTACAATGTTGCTTTGATAAAGACCGCATATGGTCGAAGCAGATTTCTGTCAGCAAAACTTTAAACATCTTGTTGTTTTTTTCTACAAAACTTTCTACACATACATAAGTGTGTTAACATCTATCTATCTATCTATCTATCTATGTATCCATTGCAAACTCTCGAAATTATAAGTTTGATCCTGTATTTACACTTATATATTTGTGATAATATGTATCTTAATTTATATATGTAAGTGTGCTGAAATCTATCAATAAACACACACACACACACACACACACATACACACACACACACACACACATACCTATATATAAGTTAAAAGAAAGGAAATGAATCCGACAATATGAGTATGAAAAAGTGGAATGAAAACATCACACAATGCTGTTAAAGAGAAAAAAAATTATGATATAATCCTAGCTGATACTGATCAATATTTCGATTTTACAAAAATCATCATCAGAGCTCATTCACTCCGTGCTTGTTGGGTCGGAGAAGAATGTCAAATCAGTTCACAAACAAAAAACCCTAATACTGCAAAAAAGAACGAAAGTTGTTACATTATTCACCAATGTGGGCATTCGCGCCATATATATATGTCGGTCATGTCGCTATGTATACCTTTTTGTCGGTAAACTATCCAAATGTAGCGGATTTTGAGATGTTGGCAACAAGACGAAACTAATAGTAGGTTCGTCTTACTCATTAGATTTATCTTTATATATATATATATATATATTAGTAAATTTCCCCTTTTTAAGCCACCCTGTCGGCAGGGGCGTCAGAATATACTGACTGCACAGGGACAAGCCCTCCCCCCCTTGGGTGGCGACCCGTAATGCACGATGAAGTTGACGTTAAAACATTTCGTTTTTTTAATAAAATCTTCATCAATACATTGGGGTGAGTATAGTGTTGTCAAAACAACGTTGGAATTCTCAAGAAAACGTCAACTACAAATAAATTCATCTGGTGGATTACTCTGCTTTTTCTTACGTCTAAATACCGTCGGATTTATTTCCATACTTTACCACACACACACACACACACACACACACACATAATATATATATATATATATATATATATATATATATATATATTAAAAACGAATGGCTTAAAATATTTCGAATGCAGTTTCTCGCAGTAGCGCGAATATTCATAAACCCAGTGATAAATACAAGCCAATGGTTGGACAAAGCAATTCTCTGAAGATTTGCACTACTGCGAGAAACTGCAGTAGGACTATTTTAAGCCATTCGTTTTCAAAACGTATATTTAGCTCTTTATATTGAGCACTCTTAAATCAGTTCTAATACAATCCAGAAGTAAATATATTTGTTTGCTTCGTGGATTTACAATAACTGTGAAACTGTATATATATATATATATATATATATATATATATATATATATATATATTTAGGATTATTTAAGTTGCAGACATTTTGACTCGAACTAAATTCTTAAACATGAGTTAACTACCTTAGACCCATGAGTGATGATCCAGCCCTATTTTCCTATTTTACATACCTGCTTTGACAATGGACAATTTTTATCTTATTTCGGTTTCATTGAAATATTTCAAAGTATTACATACAAAAATTTGATAATTTTAACCTGATTGTCAAACACTCACAACATTGCACTAATATTAACCTAAAGACATTAGTTTTCATTATTTCAAAAGAACAAAAAAAAACCCAATTAAATAAATCATTAAATAAAAACACATTAGCAATTCTATATCTTATGTCAGTAAAATTTACATTACAACTAATCACTGTACCAATTCATCAGCCACCACCTTATAGTTTATGTATGATAAAAAGGTTTGGGGATTTATCATAAGAGTAATAAGATCGGGACAATTATATAGTCTTGACGTGATCACCTGATTGATCGGAATGGACCTCTCCAACTACCCGTATATATATATCTACCAACCCCTCCGCATGAGCAGGATGCGACACAAGGTCAATTTCTTAAGCGGAGTTCAACAGGTTTGAATTCAGAGTTTTCCTTCTCCTAGACCGGTTGCCTAACCAAGGTTAAAGAGCCCAGTCTGCCCTACTATTTACCCATAGCTGGAGAGAGAGTAGGATTCATACCAACTACCCGTATAGCCTAAGTTAGAGCTAAAGTGGGGTGTGGCAAGACAGATTACTTAGCCACCAGGATTCCGCCCATAAGCATATGAGTGTTTCAGGCTTAGAACACCAAGGAGTGAGAGAGAAAACGTGAAGAGTAGAGTGACAGGAAAATAATCTAGAAAATTCCTTATCAAATTAAAAAAGAATCTCTAAGAATTCGCATATTACGATGTTCGTTGATTTTAGGATTTTTTTTGGTTTACATTTAGAATATCATTTCAAAAAATTAGCTCTAAACATGTAAGAGTTTGAAATTTGTGTTATTTTTCTAAAGGCTACTTATTAATTGCCAGTTGAGTTTCAATGATACAAAGTGTATTCGTTTAATTTAACCGATTTAGAGACGGGTAGGGTTAACAATGTTTTCTTGAGGCGATTCTCTCAACGGTTAATCAATTTGTCAACAGGTATGTTAGTAAATATGGATTTTATGTCAGAACTGTCTAAGTATTTATTTTTCATATCAGTATCATTTATTTTATTGAATATGGAACCTGTATTATTAATATGGGTGTTGTTGATAATGCCTAATATAGGGTATAATGACAACTAAAGATTTTACAATGTTATGGGGGAGGGCAGATCCAATGTCAAAAATGATTGGTCATAAAAATATCAGGTTTTTGGGTCTTAGGAATGTCATAATTGTTAGAGATTGTTTGGGTGATAATCAAATAGCAAGAACAATAATGTGTTTTCCTTTGGGATTTATTTCATATAAGACTTGTTAATATTATCTATGTTTTTTATAGTTTGTACAGAGATTTGTTCATAAGTTTCACGATCTTTGAGTAAGACATTAATAAAACTAGTAAGAATATGCGTAAGTAATTAAGTTTTAATGTAAGGAAATATATTAAATTAGAAAGACTAAAGAAATTAGATTAGAACGCATATGAAATGATTACACTTATTTCAATTATATTTTAATTGATTTCCATATAAATTCTTTCAAATGACTGATTTTAATACGTTGGAGAATAAAACAATACTGTTAGAGATCAATAACATCAAGTAATTATTTGTTAAAATCCAGTTTTGTTAAAACTAGTGTGCAAATTATCCACACCATATATTATGTACATCTTTATATCTTAATGATATATAATACATATTACAGGGTTTAAATGCTCTAATAACATGGGCTGTTTTGAGGCAAATGTAACGCAGATTTTCATAGAGACATCGTTGATAAACAAGATTAATTTTATGTATTAACGATTTTTACTATAAATTAAATACCCATTGATAAGATTACGTAGATCTTGATGGTATTGTGACGTAAGCAGTGATGTAGTTTCAGTTAATGAGTGACACCGAATATCCATTATGATAAGATGATGTAGAACTATTAATAGATTGACAATAGTGTAATCGTTTCAATCATTGAATAAATAGATTCACATTGATAACATTACGTAGTTCCGGAGGGTATTGTGACGTAAGCAGTTACGTAGTTTCGGTTACTGATTGACACCGAATATCCATTATGATAAGATGCTGTAGAACTATTAATAAATTGACAATAGTGTAATTGTTCCAAGCATTGAATGAATAGATAAATAAAATTCTTATATTTCGATGAATTTTCAACCTTCTTCTAAAATCACGCCATTACTTTCTGGAGAAGTACGGCACTTCAATTAAATTATTTCTCTTAATTTTTGAGATGAGGCTTGATAATTAGTATTATTCGGACTATTGTCCTCATCTTTATTGTCATCTGTAGAACGTTTCGGCCGATGTGCCCTCCGACCTTCTTCGTGTATTTCTTATCATACTCGGGAACCTTCTCGAAATTGGGAACCTTCTCGGACTCGGAAACCTTCTCTGACTCGGGAACCCTCTTGTCGTAATCGGGAGCCATCACGGAAATTTGAACCTAACCCATTATTCAGTCCAGTAGGGCATCCTGTTCTCATTCCGCTAACCATAGGTGGGGTACAGGTGTTAAGCTGTGTTAATTATTATTCTATGTCACTGCTGCCCATGATCAGGATTGAACCTGCAGTCTAGAGATAACTGTCACTTAGAACTGTCTTAACCTAACTCCTTTATCCACTAGGCCATGTGTCCAATTAAATTGTTTCTAAAACGTAGCCTCACTTGCAGCGCGTTTTTTCCTTATTCGCCAATTCTTCTCGTGATCCTCTTCTCTCTTGAAGAACCACGCAGTTCAAAACGATACACTCGCTGCCCGAAAAAGAAAAAAATAGCGATGGTGAAAAAGACCCCCAAGGAAAATAAATAGATAAATAAACCGATCCACAGTTTTTGGACAGGGTCACGTGCTATTCTGCTTCTGCGTGTTGGTCGTGGAGGGGGAACTGAACGGCGCGCTGGCCCTGGGGACAAGTCGGAGAGCCTGATTACGCTTGTTCTAACATGACCACTTGCGTCTACTATTTCCACGAGGCACACATCTAATATCCTTATTTGTTGAGCGACTGCTTGCTGCTTGTGGCTGGTATTGGAGGGTGGGGTTTAAGGTGTGTAAAGTGAAGGACAGAGAGAGAAAGAGGGAGAGAGAGAGAGGATATATATATAGAGAGAGAGGGGGGGTGAAAGAGAAAAAAAAGGGACAGAGAGAGAAAAACGAAAGATGACACTAGAGCGAAGAAGCGGATAGAGAGAAAGGATAAAGAGGAACGAGAGGAGAGAGAGAGAGAGAGAAGAGAGAGAAGAGAGAGAGAGAGAGAGAGAAAGAGAGAGGAACCAAAGGGGAGAGGAGGAGAGAAACGAAAGATGACACTAGAGCGAGAGAAGCGATATAGAAGAAAAGATCAGAGGACGAGAGAGAGAGAGAGAAGAAGAGAGAGAGAGAGAGAGGAAGAGAGGGGGGGGTGAAAGAGAACAAAGGTGACAGAGAGAGAGAAAAACGAAAGATGACACTAGAGCGAGAGAAGCGATAGAGAGAAAAGATAAAGGGGACGATATATATATATATAGAGAGAGAGAGAGAGAAGAGAGAGAGAGA
>CM042160.1:6355403-6387903 GCA_023376005.1 Doryteuthis pealeii
ACGACAGAGTAAGAAATAAGAGAAGTATATAACATATAGATATTTAGCGCCGGTAAAGAGGGTATACAACATATATCTATTTGGTACCGTCAAAGAAAAGGCACTATGTAATACAGGTTTAGTCGCCAACTATGAAACAAATTTATAACAAGTAGATAATCACAGAAAATATTAATTTTTTTAATAATACTTCTTTTAACTTAATTTTATTTTCCCTTCAATGAAACATATTCAGACGATCAGTTTATGTTAATGAGTAAACAGAACAGATTGGAAATAAAGAATAAGCCTCCAGGTGAGACTCAAACTCATACTCTTTTAATTGGAGAAGCTTTCATATGTATAGCAGCTACTCAGCTGATTAAGCACTCAGGTAAAATTCAATCCTTAAATTCATTGTTCATCCTTTTCCTTCAACTCCAGGGTTGACATGCCGTAAAATCCAACAAACCAACCTCCTCTGAATTTTTGAGATGAGGTTTGATAATTTGGATTATTCAGACTATTGTGCTAATATTTATTGTTATCTGTATAACGTTTCTGCGGATTTGTCCTCAGCCATCTTCAGATATTTCTTGTCAGACTTGGTAGCCTTCTTTTTGAACTTTGAACCCAACCCTTTATTCAATCCAGGTACAGATAACAATAAAGACGAGGACAATAGTCCAAATAATCCAAATAATACTTAAACTCTTTATTTTTCAATATTTACATTATGTTCAATTAAAACAGACTATCACTTCTGCGCGCTCACACCCTCTCTCTATCTTTCTCCTACTTTCTGTGTACCATGTCCTTTTTCTTCCCTTTCTTTCTAATAAAAATGGAATGGTCCATTATTTAGCTGAGGTGACAACACTCAAAAGCAATACAAATTCAGTGGATGAGCAACACCAGATAATCAGGATTTACATTTTTGCATTTCATCTTGGACAATATAGACGGTCTCATTTTTAACCAGAAGGTGTTGCAACATGATAACGGTTGTACAATTAAAGAACATGAGTATTAATATATTAGATTTTAATGTGTTTAAATATTCTCAAAGTATGAAATCAGAAAATCTAACAATAACACGTTCAGAGTATGTAAAATTAACATACATCTTATCACAAATATATAAGTGGAAATACAGGATCAAACTTGTAATTTCGAAAGTTTGCAATGGATACATAGATAGATAGATTAGATAGATAGATGTTAACACACTTACGTATGTGTAGAAAGTTTTGTAGAAAAAAACAAACAAGAATTGTTTAAAAAATTCTCTGAATGTTTGAGATGAGAACTTGAAGATTAGTATTATTAGTGTTATTCGGACTATTGTCCCCATCTTCATTGTTATTTGTACAACGTTTCGGCCGATATCTCCGACCTTTCTTCAGGTATTTCTTGTCGACTCGGGAACCCTTCTCGGACTCGGGAACCTTCTTTTAGAATCGGAATTTCTGTCGTATTCGGGAGCCATCACGGAACTTTGAACCTAACTCTTTATTTATTCCACGGGGTATCTGTTCTCATTCCATTACCATAGCTGAAGAAGGCCGGAGGGTATATACGGCCGAAACGTTGTACAAATTAACAATGAAGATGGGGACAATAGTCCGAATGACATAATAATCACTAAGATGTTTAAAGTTTTGCTGACAGAAATCTGTTTCGACCATATGGGTCTTTATCAAAGCAACTTGCAAACGAAAAGAGAATAAATATATCATTAATCACGAGGCACAATACATGTTATAATTTTTAAAAATAAAATTTATTCATTTTTAACATAAAATACGCATTTTTAAAGATTATTTAAAAATTCCGGTACTGATCGAGAGCGTTCTGTGGCTCCGTGATTAATGATATATTTATTTCGTTTTTCCGTTTTAGAATTGTTGCTTTGATAAGACCCTCTTCATATGGTCGAACAGATTTCTGTCAGCAAAACTTTAAACATCTCTTGTTGTTTTTTCTACCAAAACTTTCTACACATATGCTGTCGGATTCAATATCCATTTTACCTTTTACACTTACGTATATAAATTAAACATACTTATCATCATGATAGATAGATAACGCGTGGAGATTAATATCTGTCCATCTTCCCATGACGCTGTCAGCCAAAACATCGGTTTTCTTTTATATCGTGTTTGGAGGTATGTATTTTCCTACATTATTTAATAAGCGGGCACAAATTATAAACGCATTACACACGCGTCCCCGTAATATAATTTATCCACAGGTGTATGTGTGTGGAAAAGCTCTCTCTCTCTCTTCTCTCTCTCTCATCTCTCTCTCTCTCTCTCTCTCTCTCTCTCTCTTCTAAATCATCAGGCGCTATATTGCAAAAAGGAGCAAACATTAGCCCTGTGTGTTTGTCCAGTCTTATTTCGCCAAGCATAATTTGATAAACACAATTATGTAATTTCGCTCGAACACTTCAGAATTATTTTCTCTAACGCTTATTCCATTCCACGTGAGCGCTGCTGTGGCGCCAACGTTGTCGCTAACGAGAAATTATCCCGCTAAAACAGAGCAACTGGCGGAAATTTCCGATTCGGCTGAGCAATGTCCGCCGCCCATATTGGCCGGTAGCAGTCGACTGCGATGGAGGGAAAAAGATGGAATTTCTCTCGTTATTATTCGAGAAGAGATTCTAAACTCGAGATGGAAATTGGATTCTCCTAAAGAATCTCAGATTAAAAAATTGTGAAATTTCGCCATTTTTTCCCAAGTGGCTATCTCTAATAATAAATACAATTGTCGGTGTGTCAGTGTGTCACATTTTTTCCAAATCTGCTGCTAGCGACCGTAGCCCAACATATCATACTAAAAGGAACGTAAATAGCACGACTGGAGTTCGAACTCACTTACTACGATGTTGCTGTCCAGGGTATGACTTAAGCTCTATCTGATGGTGAGGTCCAGTCTGGAGGTTTGAGGAATGTGGAGCAATTTATTCATCACATGGCTCCCTGGTCCTCTGACCCGGAGGGCTGTACCTGTTAGGGTCCCATCTATGGGTTAATAAATAGAGTCCCATCTATGGTTAAATAAAAAATGTGTTTATAAAAAGTGGAGTATCCATTAATAATGAATTTATTTCAAAAACTATATCGCATATGAATGACCCACTGAGGTTGATATGCCGTAAACAAAACAAACCAACCAAATAATAACCGACTGGAGTTCGAACTCACTACTACGATGTTGCTGTCCTGGGTATGACATTAAGCTCTATCTGATGGTGAGATTCCAGTTCTGGAGGTTTGAAGAATGGGAAGCACTCCTTCATCACCATTGCTCCCAGGTTCTAGTCTGAACCAGGTAGTACCTGTTAGGTCCAATCTGATGGTAATATAAGAGAAAATGTGTTGATAAAAATTGAGTATCCATTAATAATGAATTTATTTCAAACTTTATCGGCATTAGAATGACCTACTTGGGTTGATATGCCGTAAAACAATCAAACAAAACAAAAAACTACGATGTTGCAGTTCAACATGCTAGCCACTGTGCCTCAGTACTCCTTCAACCCGTCTAGGGTTATTTGATGATTAGAGGTTGGGAATCTGTTTCATTGAACGTTCATATTCAAATTTATTGTGTAGTTGTTTTTTTAAGGGTTTAGTTTTGTACATGGTTTCCAACGAATACGAATAATTTTAAACCATATCTATTTGATCATAGACTGAACTTCTACCGGTTACTTCTCTCTCTGAGACAAAGTGGGAATGATAATGGCAGTAAAATGCTTAAACAACAGATCTCCAAAACCGAACTGGAGCAGTTTAGTGTCATTCATATTTTTCCCACGGCTGGGAACTTTGACTTTTCCTGACCTTCTGTCAATCACTCCCACACTAATATTAGCACACCCATCGGTGGGTTGATGGGAGAATGCATTACATAAGAATTTCAGTCGGGGTAGAATGTTCATTTAACCGAAATTTCTCTCGTCCAGACCAACTGGCGGGATAATAAACATAAATCTAGAATTGATAAAAAAGGAGAAGATTTTCTTCGAATAATATGGATACATAGAGTATTATATAATATATAACATATATAATATATATATATAATATATATATATATATATACACGTTCCATTCATTTTTTTTCAGAATACAGCAGGTGTGTCAAAAATACCAAGTTTAAAGCTGTATTTCCAAGATAGAAATGAAGAATCGGTTTGGGCTCTCTAGAAGCGATTTTAATTGAACTTTCACTGCCAGCATAATGCAATGATCATCTGTTGTTTACAGGTTTATCTCTCTGGTGATCAAAAATATATACAGAGATGTATGTTTTAAAGTTAAAACACTGCTCAATAATGGCAGCTGCCGATGACGAAAAGTTTACTGAACCGGGCTGGTAAAACGTCAGTTGGTTTTCCGCTCCTGGCTGAGAGGTAGTGACTAGCCACTTGATGAGACGTGAAACGTTGAAACACGTTGCCTGTGGATATATATATTATATATATATATATATATATAATATTTATATATATAATTAGTAAGAACAAAGTTTAAAAATCGGCTATTATGGGGTTATGGTACCATTTTCCACTCCACAGGTATCTGAATATACCCCTGAGCTCCATCAGACCGCTATCTTTATTAAGAATGGTATACAGATAAATTCTGAGTTTTCTTTTATATATCTATCTTTTAGATAAAGATAGAAGTCTGACTGAAACTCATGGTACTATTCAGATATGTGTGAGTGAAATTGTTATCATAACCGCATAATAGTGATTTTAAGCTTTTTTTTTTACTAATATATTAGCTCTGTCTATAAAATAATTAAACATCGAGCTCTCAAATCGGACCAGAAATTTCTAAAAATTTTACCGTTGGAAGGCAGGACCATCTGTAGAATCATCCTAATACTGATTACCTGGTAACCCACCCACGAAAGTAGGAAAGGCATGGCCGCTATAAATAGATTATCGGTCATATGGACATCCAATCTCACAGATAAGTTTAAGAGACAGTTCTGTCCAGGCCGTTGTCGTATCAGTGCTGCTGTATGGCTGCACACACCTGGACCCTAACTAAGCAACTAGAGAATAAATAGATGGGAGCTGCCAAAGAATGCTGCGTTGTGATCCTGAATAAGACGTTGAAACAACACCCTACGAGAAAACAGCTGTAAGGTACCCTTGCACATATCAGTCAACCATCCGAGTAGACGGACGAAGACACGCGGGACACTGCTGGAGAAGCAAGGACGAACTTCATAAGCGACGTCCTCCTGTGGAAGCCAGCAATGGGGCACGCCAGTGTGGGTCGACCAGCAAAGACGTACATTGATCAGCTCTGCGCGATACAGGATGCTGCATAGAGGACCTCCCCGAAAATGGATGAGCGATAGGACGGAAGAGAGAGATTGTCATGGATATCACGCTGACAGCGACGAGCGAATGATATGATGATATATAATATATAATATATATATAAATATTTATATAATATATATAGGTATATTAGGAAAAATGAAAAAAACAGGTTTAAAGATGGGTTAAGTGGCGAGTTATTGGCCGACGCTGCAGTGTTTCGATCTATTAATTAGATCATCATTCAGGGATTTGTTGTATGGAAGGTGAGTATAAATTATGAATATATAATAATTTAATATTAGTATATATAGTAAAAATTATAATAAACACTGCCAGCGTCTGGGCCAATAAACTCAACCACTTAACCCATTTAAACCTGTGATTTTTTCATTTTTCCTATAATACCTACCGTCGATTCACTTCCTTTCTTTACATACATATATATATAATATACTATATATATATATATATATATATATACTAGCAAAGTATACTGCACCCTCCGTGCCAAGTATTCAAGTTTTAATGTAAGAAAGAATATTAGATTAAATAGAAATACTAATAAACTAATAAAGAATGCAGATTTTTAAAAAGTTGAAACAGAGGTGGGTATAATAGAAAATAGAACAGCTGAAACTTACTCTTCGCATCCTCACGAGTCTTTCATTTACTAAGATATTTCCTATTTAACTATTTAGCTAAAATAGAATGTAAAGAACAAAATTACAATTCGTTATTTCTATCTTGTTAATACATTTCGTTTAAGATTTAACCCGAGAGTTTTTCAGTCATATTCATTAAGATAAAACCAAACAATTAGAATCAATAATCTAAAGCACAATTTTAATAAATCAAATTTTTGATGTCAATATGTAAATTAGCCTTTCCCGTTAACACTGTAAACCAGCCTATTTTGTGTATATATAAATACAATTGCAATGTATTAAGTATGTAGATAAAGCCAACAGAGTGATTAACGTTAAAACATTTCATAGTAATTGAGCTTAGATAAAAATAAAGTCACGGGGAATGTAACAAAAACTAAGGGAATTTGGACTTGATAGTAATATAGTTTCTCGGTTTACAGACAGGAAAAACACACATCATCTCCATTTAAATAGATATTATATACTATATATTATATATATATAAATTCTGAAGGTGTTACTTCAAGCATAAATAACCAACAACCATTCCAGGAATAGAAGCTATTGCCAATTATGTATTCGTCCGCTGATCTTAAACAATTCTCTTAGAAGGCAGAGTCTTTATGTACAGTCACTGCATGCGTTACTATTCTAATCGAGAATTTCCGTATACGCGTCTGCATATTTTATTCAAAAACCTGCGTTCTATTCCAGTGTCTTTAATCACTATGCGGCTGTTCTCTCCTATCCGCAACGTTAGAGTTTCTCTTGATTTGTAAATCTTAAGGGCCAACCTGCAACACAGACTTAGCGAATAAGAACGTAAAATTTTACTTCATGTCCAACCTGGAAGCCAATTCGTTATCTTATTCAAGTGTTTGATTAGCGAATCTGATCGATATTTTAAACTTCGTCGTTCCTTAATCTGCACGACAAGTTATTATTCTTGTAACACACTCTGGTTAAAAACAACACCCTTCCCAAATCGTCAAAAACACGAGACCTAGACTCCATAAATCCGCACCCGTAGTGGCGACCATTTCTTTTTTCAACTAATACCTGATATGGCTTTAGCAGATGAGTTCGCGAAAGATAGTGGCAATTCGACATCAATATATAAAAACTTAGAACAAGAAATTAAATTAAAAAAGATGTAACAGGAATTAAAGATTTCACTTATTCTTGATTTTACTTTAATCTTATTTCTATATAGATTATTTTTAATCTATAATTAATACCTCTTGTTCCTTAATTATACAACCATTATCTCTTGAACACCTCTGGTAAAAATGAGACCGCTCAATTCAATCCAAGAAACATGAAAATGTAAATCCATGAGTATCAGCGTGTTGCTTTATCCGATGAATTTCTATTTCTCCTGAGTTATCGTCAATCGTCAGCTCAAATATTGGATCAGCATTCTGTTTTAATCATAAGAAAGAAAGGAAAGGAAAGGGACTGCTACCAAGAAAAAATATAATAAGTAATAAAAAGAAAGAAAGAGAGTAGGATACCCAAAATCTACTATGGTCGTGGTGATGCTTAAGATGACCTCAGGACTAAGACATGATGCTTAAGGAATGGAAACACTCGGACTGAACGTGATCTTAAGGATGGAACACCTCAGGATCTGAACATGAATGCTAAGGATCGAAACTCAGGACTGAACAGTGATTGCTTACGGATGGAAATCAGGACTGAACAGTTAATGACAGCAACACTTGCCACTTAGTCCTGATCGTGAACAAGACGGAAGATCGGAGAAAGGCCTTTCCTGATCAATCGGCAGTCATATCAAACCCTACACCATATGATTGTCCGACCTATTGACCCCTATGGGCAAACGCCCGCAACTTTTTATCATGTAGCGTAACTAGAATGTGGTTCTGGAGAATGTTGGGAATACACCTACACGCCATTACTCCAAGGTGCTACCTTAACACAGAGTGGTGCAGTCCTTGTTAGAGTCCCCATCCTATAAGTAATCATATACTAGCAAATACTATGCACCCTCAGGTGCAGTACTTTAAGTTTTAATGTAATAAAGATAATTGTATTAAACTTAGAAAGGCTAATGAAACAATAAGATTACAGATAAAAGATTTGAAACAAGGGAGTATAATAAGAAAAAATTTGAAAACAAGAGGAGTATAATAAAAAATGAACAACTGAGAAACATACTCTTCCATCACTCTCGTCTTTCATTGTATTTTTTCGTTTATTCCGGGCGGATCATGTGACAGACTGCCGAAAAGTGCTATTGAGTATTTAGTTATAGAGGAAGTAAAGAATAAAATACAGTTATTTTTTCTTTGTTAATGGATTTCATTTAAGATCCATGAGAGATTTTTGCTTATATTCATCTAAAATAAAACCAAACCACGTTAGAAAATCAATATACTAGCGACATATTATCTTAAATTCGATTCTTTGAATATTAATTGTAAATTAAGCCTTCCGTTCACACTGTAATCGCCTATTTTGTTGATATAAAATATGATTGCAATGTCTTGTCAGTCTATGTTAGTATAGTACAGCATATTAATAATGCTAAGACAATTTTATAAATAATTGGAGGTTAGATAAAAAAATCAATCATGGAGAGATGTGATGTCATTAACTAAGAGAATTCTGTGACTTGAAGTAGGAATATACATTCTCGTGTACAGAAGAGAAAAACAGCACAAATCTCCATTAAAAAGAGTTTCACAAGAACAAATAAGTATATATAATATACGTAATAACTGTTTATCACTGGAACCGCGGAGCCCTAAACGCCAGCATGAATAAATCTAATACGGGATCGACTTTGCGTCAGACAGTCCACTCAATTTATTTATTTCTTCATCTGTATACCTATTAAAGAATCGACCGTTTCAAAATAGTTTAAAAAAAAGTAAATTTTCAAGCCTATCAAGAATAAATAAACATGTCTATGGCATAAAATAACCCAGAAACGGTTTGACATGCCGTTAAAAACTTCACTATTTTCTAACTCTTACCCACATTAAAACGGATTCTGATTCTTTTCTCTTTTTTAATTCTCTTTCTCGTCTCCCATTTACTTGTTTTTTTGGGACAGGATTTTTTAACTTTATCTCGCAAAGGAAATACGCAATTATACAGTACCACGTTTTTTTCATTGATAAGATGAAACCTTCAATGGCCAAATCTAGATCTGAACCCCAAAAGAGACCTCTGGTTTTGCTTTATTTTAGTGTTATTTTCGCGGGTGGGGCAGAGGATCTATTTTCTTCTCCTTCGCCAAAAATTAGCAGAAGTAGGTTGTTTTTGCATTCTTTCCGGATTCCATTAATTGTACCCGTAAATCATAATAGATGATCGTACCGAGAAATTTATCTATAATCTTCACATAATCATTCTTTCGCTTTAGTTCTCTTTGTTTTAATGGCATATCCAAACCTGTGTGGCGATATTTACATTACCTCTCCATGGTGTACTAGTCGAAGGTGAGCCGTAAATAACACGTGGTGTTTGATACTCTCTTACTATTGAATGTCACAAGGTTCTGCGCATATAGTCGCAAAAGCAACGAGGGCAGAGACTCCCTCCAAATTTTAAAATTTGCTGGATCAGTTTTTTTAAATTTGGTACCCGAAAGGAAGCGAAAACAAAGATAATTACTTAAAAAAAACATTAAACTTTTTCATTAATTTTTGATATGTAGATTTGGAGGGGGATTTTCTTTAATACACTCTTAAAGAAATTCAGCAATGAAATACAACGTTTTTTGTGTTTCTTGTCTTTTGTTTTCTTTTTTTTTTTCTTTTTTGCTGGAAAATGAACGCTCACATGGCTAATTAGATCTGACCCTCAAAAGAGACTCTTGTTTTTTTAAATAGCCTATTTTTTCCTTGCCAAAATTAGACAAATGCGTTTTCATTCTGTCCAGGGTGTATTCCTATATTGTACGAAAATTGATTAATAGATGTTACCATTTTATTGGCGGGAAAAAATGGAGACGAAGAAGGCGAATCGGAATTGGAAATTACAAGAGAAATGACGGTCAGACTGTCTGTTGTCTTTTTGTGTTTCTATGTTTCGAGTTTGGAAATCGCTTACTTCCGGTATTGCTGTCCGTACCGCGTTTAGCATTTGGTATGTATATTTCTGTTGTAATGGAATTTCCGCACACCTCTCTCACCCATGTGGTTTCTGAATCAATATATACTGATCACGGCATTATGCTGGGCTGGCTTCGAGGGATTTGTTAGTGCGTTATCTCACTTATTCCTTGTCTCTCTTATTGAATCTCTCTGCAATAAAACCATCATGCATCAGATGTCGCGCTGCAGCGATGGATATCCATGACAATCGTCTTCGCCAACCTTCCCTATCATTCATTGCCGCCATGGAGCGTGCCTCTGCGAGAGCACACCAGCCTCCTTGGCATTAGCCTGGTCAATGTAGGTCCTTGCTGGGCGCCCCACACCTGCATGTCCATGTGTCTTGGCTTCCACGTAGAACGTCTGCTTATGAGTCGATCCTGCTTCTCCAGCAAGGTCCTGCATGCGGTGTCCCGCCTCACTCGGATGAGTTTTGTGAGATGGGGGGGGCAAGTGACCGTTCACAGCTACCTCCTCACTGGACTGCTCGCTTCCACGGATTAAAGTTCAAGACTGCACGCAGCATTTTTGTGGGCAGCTTCCGTCCTAGCTTCGTCTTGAGAATAAGCCAATAACATTCCTCTATTCTTAAATCTAGTAGCAAACGTTGCTGACTTGGTCTTCTCAACTCGACTGCAACCCCATGTCTGATGGTGTCCCTTTTAAGGACCAACAATGCTTCATCTATGTTGCGAACCGTATCTGCGAGAAAATCAACCAGATATTACGCTTAGCTTTATTAAACTGATAGTCTTAAACCATGCTGTATAATAAAAACGGAATGGTCCCATTAATTTAGCTGAGGTGACTGACACTTCATACAAATAAGAATTCGGCGATAAGCAACACCGGATAATCAGGACTTACAGTTTTGTCATTATATCTTGAAGGATTGAAAATGTGTTCCATATATTTAGCTGAGGGGACGCATACTCATAATACATAAGAAATGGCTGGGAATAGCAGCACCAGAAAAATCAAGATCTTTTTTTTTTTTTTTTTTTGCATTTCATCTTTGAGCGATTTGAACAGTCTCATTTATCTAACCGAGGGTTTAACAAAATAAATGGTCGTACAATTAAGGAACATGAGTATTAATACACTAGATTAATCTTGTCTACTAAGGTTTACCAGAAGTGTATATGATGTTGTCATAACCTCTTCTCTTTTTCTTACCTTCTATTCTTTACGACTATTCTCTAGCGCGCTCTTCTCAGCGCTGGGACTTCGTCTTGGTGGTCGGCACACTTAACTCATTTCTTCTTCTAGATAATCTTCGTTACCAAGACATTCACAAACACAAACCATATTTATTTTACGTTAAGCTTTTATTTCTCTTAACCTAAACATTTTCATTCTGGACTAACATAGGGCGCCGCCTATGCAGTGAGTTCCAGTAAGCGCAGACATCCTTCTTGTCCGACTCGCAAACCTGACAACTGAAGATCCCAAACAGGTCCCAGTGGTTCCACGCTTTTCACGGCTATTCTGTAATATTCCATGGAAAAGCTCCGCCAGCGTGATATGAAAAGAGCATCCTTTAGAAATACAGGGGATATGACAAATAATCTTAATGCAACCGCATAAGATATATGTAACAATTAATCTTGAAATAATTTTTTACTCGAATAAGAATTGAAAAGACTATGAGTCAGTACCGGATCGAGTTAGGAGTGCGACTTTGGTGATATATTCCTTGCTAAATAGGTTATTCAAATTTAAGAAATTCCATATTATGAATAGCCTGTTCCCTACATCTTCCGTCAGTATAATTTTTATTACTCTTAATCGCGCACCACATATCTATGATAGATCTTTATCTAAAATATTTACAAAGTTTTACCTCGAGTCTTTGCACAGAGGAATTACATTGTGCTTGCTCGCTATCCGAGATTACGTGGTTCCACTCACTTCAGGAAGCGACGTGTCGTCGTAATGGTTAAGTCAAGTGGAAATGGAACTCGTCCGCCAGGTTCAAATTCATGGACGTCCGCGCAATCCGCATCTTCTACTTATCCTTGGGAAAGGTATGAATGCCTACTCCCCTCCAGCTATAGGGTTAATTAGTAGGAAGGGACTCGGCTCTTTTAACCTTGGTTAGGCAACCGGTCTAGCCGAAGAAGGAAAACTGCTGAATTTCAACCTGCCTGAACTCCGCTTAAGGAAAATGACCTTGGTCGCATCCTGCAGTGCGTGAACGGAGGGTTCGACGTAAAATATATACGTGTGTTCAACAATGCCCGTATCTATGGATGATTGTTGCCTGCTGGACATAGGCGATGAATGCTTTCGGCGTTCCTTGCATTATAATTCATACCTTTACTGGCTCATGCCCCTAGACCTGTCCCCAGTATTGACCCATATCTGGGAGGAGGATTTTGGATTCATACACTTTCTAAGGTTATTAAAAAGCCGACATTGTGAAATGCAAACAGTCTGCGTCAAAGATTTGAACTCGTCCTCACCGAGAGTACCCATTCCTACGCGGTAACCATACACACTGCCTCCGTAAATCACCTATGAGGAGCATGACTATTGATAGATTAGTAGACATCCATACATAACCAAAATAGGGGCCGGTTAGCTCAGTCGGTAGAGCGTTCAGGCTAGAAAACCACCAAGAGGTTCCTATTCTGATCCGGTCCCCGGACCAAACTCAACGCGTCGTATGATGAGTACGTACTGCGATCATGGCGTCTAAAGTAAGGAGCTGATTGTAAGTGTTGCGCGACTGCCACTCAGCATCGTAAACAATCTCCTTGGTCTAGCGCCTAGTTGGAAAAGGGCGGATAGGAACTCCTCGCCTGACTGGCTGATAGCGACTTTAGCCGCCCCGCTCGACTTAAGCTTTTTACTCTACATAAACCAAACAGTTTTTGGTTTTTAACAGGATGCGACACGAGGGACACTTTTTAAGCAGCAGAAGACTTGGTTTTAAATTTGGGAGATTTTCATTTCTCTTGACGGTCAACTTGATAAGAGATAAGAACCCGCGATCTACCTACTTAGTATCCATAGTTAGATTAAGAAGAGGCGGGTTCATGCCTTTCAAAAGTAATAAGATTATGATATGTAAAACAAAAGAGTTTTCCGTCAGAGTTTGAACTCGGACTCACCGGGTCCCATCTCCATTGGTTTTGATATCAATATCATTATGGACAGCTGTAGCCAGCTACTTTATACGGGTTCTCGGGCGGTCCGAATATAATAATATATATATATATATTAATATACATACATAGTATATATAATATATATATATATCATATTATTGGGTAGAATATGCGGAAAATAAAGTCCGACAATATTAAGAAAATTGAAAAAACAGTGTTTCCCGAAAATAGGATGAATTTATTTATGATGTTTAGACATTTCGGTTTTCCTTTAAACCTTCATCCAGGTATCGTGTCTTGGAGTGAAGAGAATTGATCACAACAAAAAAGAATTTATAACATTTTCGGTCTCTGTATCTATAAAACATCATCAATTTCTCACGCCCACAGTACATCCTGCATCGAAGGTTAAAGAAACGAATGTTAAACATTCGCATAAATAAATTCATTCTATTTTCGGTAACACTTGTGTTTTTTGTCAATTCTTCTTAATAGTATATATATATTATATCACTATATATATATATATATATAATATGTATAATTGCTGTGGTGATGTGTGAGTGGTGTCGTGTGTGTGTGTGTGTGTGTGGTGTCCAGTTGACAGGTAGTTGGGAATAGATTCTATTTCGGGATGCATACACATGTTATGCACACTTATTATAATTCTTATTTAAAGAATTTTTATAAACCCTAAGGAGCTCAATGTATCATAATTTAATGAACTAATTATATACATAGCAATATTACAATTTAAATTAAGAAAGAAAAACTTAACAAACGTTCATTTTGGCTATTATAAATTTACTTTCGACCAGAATTGTAAATGAGCTTAGTCTAATCAGACAGACAGATCAGTTACATTATGAACCAAAAAACGAACAAAGCAAGGAGGAGAATTGTTTTTGTTCTTGCTGCTTGTAGACCAGCATGAAAACACTGCCTCTTAAACACATCCGAACCATTACAACCTATTATAATTAGCATGATCCAATACAAAATCTAATATCAAAACAAAGAATCAAATAAATTAAAAATAATACATTTACTAAAAATAGAAAAAAAACATGTTACATCAGGAAAACAGACAATGTCGATACAATGTAGCCATACCGCATTCTGACATATACTGCTCAGGTGGAGTAAGAAACCTTAATATATATATATTATATATTATATTATATCATACATATATATAATATAATATACATATATATACAAGTTAAAAAGAAAGGCAGATGAGCCGACGGTATGGAGGTAATATGATAAAGAGATATGAAAAACAACCCACAAAATGCCTTTAAAGTGAAAACATTATAACATATTCTATAGCGATATTGAACAATACCTTTTTTTTTTTTCATTTTTTTTAATGATTTTTTTTTGTTTTTTTTTTTTTTTTTTTTTTTATGTTCCATTTTTTTTTATTTTTTGTTTTTTTTTGTTTTTATTNAAAAAAAAAGAGAGAGATGGAAATATATTAAATTAGAAAGACAAACGAAATTAGATTAGAACGCATAATGAAAATGAATTACACTTATTTCAATTTATATTTATATTAGAGATTCCATTAAAATTCTCTCAAAATGACTGATTTTAAATACGTTGGAGAATAAAACAAATAACTGTTAGAGATCAATAACACAGTAACGATTGTTAAAATCCAGTTTGTTAAAAACTAGTGTGCAAATTACCACACCATTATTATGTTACAATCTTTATTCTTAATGATATATAATACTATTACAGGGTTTAAAATGCTCTAATAAACAGGCCTAGTTGGGAGCGGCAAATGTAACGCAGATTTCATAGAGACCAGTGCGTTGATGAGAGCGAGAGATTGAATTTTAATGTATGAGCGATTTGTTACTAATAAATTAAATACCCATGATAAGATTAACGTAGATCTTGATGGTATGTGACGTAAGTGCATGATGAGTTTCAGTTAATGAAGTGCACCGAATAATCCATAGATAAGATGATGTGAAACTATTAATAGATTTTGACAATATGTAAATCGTCAAGTCATGAACTAAATAGATTTCACATTGATAAACATTACGTAAGTCCGAGGGTATTGTGACTATTAAGCCAGTGTTGTGGTTCGGTTACTGACTGACACCGAATATCCATTATGAAGAGATGCCTGGTAGAACTATTAATAGATTGACAATAGTGAATCGTTTCAATCATTGAATAAATGATTCAACATTGAATAACATTACGTAAGTTCCGGAGGGATTGTGAGTAAGCAAGTTACGAGTTCGGTTACTGATTGACAAACCGAATACCATTAAGATAAGAGCTGTAAAGAACTATTAATAAATTGGACAAATAGTGTAATGTGTTCAACATTGAATGAAAGATAAATAAAATCTATATTTCGATGAATTTTCAAAAAACCTTCTTCTAAATCACGCCATTTACTTTCTGAGAAGTACGGCAACTTCAATTAAATTACTCTCTTAATTTTTAGATGAGGCTTGAAATTAGTATTATTATTCGGACTATTGTCCCATCTATTGTCCATCTGTAGAACGTCGCCGCATGTCCTCCGACCTTCTTCGTGTATTTCTTATCATACTCGGGAACCTTCTCGAAATGGGAACCTTCCTCGGACTCGACACCTTCTCTGACTCGGGAACAACTCTTTCGTAACGGGAAGCCATCACGGAAAATTTGAACACCATTATTCAGTCAGTAAGGCATCCTGTTCTCATTCGCAAAACCAAAGGGGGGTACAGGGTTTAACTGTGTTAATTATAAAATTTCCCTATGTCACTGCTGCCCATGAAATCAGATTGAACCTGCAGTTAGAATAACTGTCAATAGAACTGTCTAACCTTAACTCCTCTTATCCACTAGGCATGTTCCATTAAAATTGTTTCTAAAAACGTAGCCATCACTTGCAGCGCGTTTTTTTTCCTATTCGCCATTCTTCTCGTGATCCTCTTCTCTCTTGAAGAACGCACTGCAGTTCAAAATCATACCCGCCTGCCCCGAAGAAAAAAAATAGCGATGGTGAAAAAAGATCCCCCAAGGAAATATAATAGCATAAATAAACCGATCCACAGTTTTGGAAACAGGGTCACGGTGCTATTCTGCTTCGCGTGTGGTCGTGGAGGGGGAACTGAGACGGCGCGCGGCCCCTGGGGACAAGCTCGAGAGCCTGATTAGCGCCTTTGTTCTAACAGACCACTTGCGTCTACTATTTCCACGAGGACACAGACATCTAATATCCTTTTTGCTGAGCGAACCTGCTGCTGCTGTGGCTGTAGGGAGGGTGGGGTTAAGGTGTGTAAAGTGAAAAGGACAGAGAGAGAGAGAGAGAGAGAGAGTGAGAGAGAGAGAGAGAGAGAGAAGAGAGAGAGAGAGAGAGGTGAAAGAGAAAACAAAGGGGATAGAGAGAAGAAAAACGAAAGATGACACTAGAGCGATAGAAGTCGATAGAGGAAAGATAAAGAGGACGAGAGAGGAGAGAGAGAGAGAGAGAGACGAGAGAGAGAGAGGAGAGAACCAAAGGCAGAGAGAGAGAGAGAGAGAGAGAGAGAGAAAAGGAAAGAGACACGAGAGGAGAGAAGCGATAGAGAGAAAAGATTCCAAAGAGGAAGAGAGAGATGAGAGAGAGAGAGAGAAGAAGAAGAATGAAGAGAGAAGAAGAGAAACCAAAAAGGGGACAGAGAAAGAGAAGAGAGAAAGAGAAAGAGAGAAAGGAAAGATGCACAGAAGCGATAGAAGTGAAATAGAGAGAAAAATAGAGACGAGAGAGAGAGAGGAAGAGAGATAAGAGAGAGAGAAGAAGAGAGAGAGAGAGAGCAGAAAAGGGCGAGCGAAAGAATACCAGAGAGAGAGAGAGAAAGAGAGACGAGAGAGAGAGAGAGAGAAAGTGAAAGATGGCACGAGAGCGAGAGAAGCGATAGAGATGAAAAAGATCAGAGGACGAGAGAAAGAGAGAGAAGAAAAAGAGAGAGATGAGAAGAGAAGGGATTGAGAGAGAGAAGAAGAACCAGAAAGCGAGCGAAAAGAAGAACCAGAGAGAGAGAGAGAGAGAGACCAGTGAGAGAGTGAGAGAGAGATGGGCAAAAGAGGACGAAAAGAGAGATAGAGAGAAAGAGAGAAAGCAAGAGATGAACCAGGGCAGAGAGAGAAGAGAGAAGAGAGAGAGAGAGAGAGAGAGAGGAGAGAGAGAGAGAGAAAATAAGAGAGTGACGAAGCGAGGGAGGATCTAAACAGGAGTGGTAGATGTGAGATAGATAGATAGATATGATAGAGAGAGACGAATGTGTGTTTAGAAAAGGAACCAAAGAAGAGAGAGAGGAGAGAGAGAAGAGGAGAGAGGAGAGAAAAACCAGAAATGGACAGAATGTAGGGAGGCTTTGCCTCTTTGGTAAGAAAATAAATTTAAACTTCCTTCTTTTCCCCTTTTCGTTCTGTCGCCTCTCGAAAGATTACCGCGTTCAAAGTCTCGCTGTTTTATGTTTTATTTTGGAATTTGTTGTCTTTTTTTATATATATATATAGGACTGGTATGCGCATGGCACGACACAAACACACACACGGCAAATAATTACTAATGCAGTCATTTCTGTAACTATTTCTCTGAGGGCTCTTGAAGATTCCGCTTAAAATAATGTCAGTGGCTCTGTAATCTATGTATTAAGACATAAAGCCACTATATCGTATTTTTTAAGCGACATAACACCATACACACACAGACAACACCAGACACACACACACACATACACATACACACACACAACATAAAATATATTATCTAATCTACTGTGTCTGTCCATACTATCTATCTATATATCTAGTCATTTCATTTTGTTCATGTACATTTTTAAATATTATCAATATCAGCAGTTCAATTATCCATATAATATAATATATATATATTAGTTATATATAATAATATATATATATATTTGGTGATAAATAGGCTAAATACCAATGGTAATTGTGATTATGGAACGATTTCCCACTCGTCGTGTATCGGGGTGATATTTTGTGTACTTTTTTCTTTCAAGCGTCTTTTTGATTGGTGGATTTTTTTCCACTTCTTCCATTAGAGTGGCGGTGTTTACGCCTGTCAATGTCCTAGTGTAATTCTTAATCACATTCCTAATCTAATGCCTCAACCTGAGTTATACTCTTTCGATACTGCCCCTAGTTAACAGCTAACTGAAACTCTACAAAACAATTACTGGTAGAGATAGGTATAAGAAATAAGGATTTATATGGATAAAAAGCTGATGGATGTATATCTATCTATCTATCATCTATCTATGAGAGGAAATTAATTCCGACAGTATGTGAGAAAATTTAGAAAACAAAAACCGGGATGTTAATTATGGAGGAAATTTATAGTCCGATGTTCGAACATTTCGGTTTTACAATGTAAACCTTATTTCCAGCGACTGTGAAATTGAGAAGAACACCGGGGATTTAAATATCTATAAAAGATGAATGATATTTTGTATCCTTGAATCTGAAAAAAAAACCTATCTATCTATCTATCTATCTACTATCTATCTATCTATCAGCTTATAATATGCTTATAAACTAACTTGACGGATCTGTTTATTTGTTTTGTTCATCAGTCCTTTATTAATTCCTAATTCCTTCAATCCTCAAATTTTTTCTTGTCAGCCAATTTTCACATTCTCTCATATGTATCTCAATCTGTTCCAATCTATCTATATCAGTCTCTTTGTTCCTATATTATCTATATATCAATTTATATATGCGCACATCAACAGATAGATGTTTATTTCATATTGTGTTCATGGTATTCCTTGATGTAATTATATCTATGAGAGTTAATTAAATTATCCTTCTATTCTATATCTATATGTCTATTTAATCTATGTATCTGAGTCAAAATATATATATAATATATATATATATATATTGATTGATTGATTGATTGATTGATTGTCTTCTTTCAAAAAGAAAGGGAATCTCAATGGGTAGTTGCATGGGATTCAGAATCAAGAGGACAAGAGAGAGAGAGAGAGAGAAGAGAGAGAGAGAGAGAGATAGAAGAGAGAAGAGAGAGAAGAGGGGGGTGAAGAGAGATTGGAAAAAGATGACATAGAAGAGAGATTCAGACAAATAGAGATAAGAGAGAGAACCAGAGCAAGAGAAGAGAGAGAGAGAGAGAGGAGATAGAGAGAGAGAGAGAGGAGAGAGAGAATGGCAAAAAGAGAACGAAAGAGAGATAGAGAGAAAGAGAGAGGCAAGAAGAACCAAGCAAGTGACAGACGAGAAGAGAGAGAAAGAAGGAGGGGGATAGAGAGAGAGAAGAGAGAAGAGGGAGGGGGAGAAGGAGAGGCGAAGCGAGGGAGGGATCAGAAGCAGAGAGTGGTAGAGTGAGATAGATACAGAAGATGGTGTGTGTGTGTTGGAGAATATAAATAAATAGATATAATTACTAAGATGAAAAGGTTGTGTTGTGAGAGAGAGAGAGAGAAAGAGAGAGATAGAGAAGAGAGTGGTTGTGGTGTGTGTGTGGTGTGTGAGAGAGAGAGAGAGAGAAGAGAGAGAGAGAGACCATAATGGAAAGATAGTTGGAGACTTTGCTCTTGGGTAAGAAATTTGAATTAAACTTTTTCTTTTTTCCCTTTTCCTTCATTGCTCTCGAAAATTACCGTGTTCATTATCTATATATCTATTTATCAATTATAATATATATATAATATATATATATATAATATATATATATTATATAAATTATATATATATATATATATATATGACTGTCCTTCTTTCAACAAGAAGGTAATCTCATGGTAGTTCATGGATTTCAGAGTTCAGCCTTGCAATCCTTGCCCCAAGAATACCTGATTTTTATAAGTAGAAGGAATTTACATATAATCTCCCAGCTTAGTAACGTTTCAATTTTTAATTTTGTGCACACAGAAAATCATTCTTTAAAATACACTAAATCCTTGTAGTAAGCTAAGTAACTAAGTACAATGTTCTCCTCGACAATACCGCAAACAATACTGTACGTCCTGTTTTCCCAGAGAATATTAACCATTGGATTGTGGAATACTTGGCAATATGCAGCACACTATACTTATAATCCCTATGTTATCTCGCTAAATCTTTATATCGTCTGTCATCCTTCTCTTAGTTTCTTATGTGTAACGTATTTTTGGGAAGAAAAAGGATAAATTCTTGATGACGGTTCCCATAATACAACACACGAGACTACGGTATGTCATTCCGTAGAAAACAAAAGAAAAAACAATTTTGATACAGAAACAAACTTTATATACAATTATATACAATTTGCATAGTCAATTGTTCTTTAAGCGGTGTTGAGAACAGTATATATATTTACCAACCCCTCCGCACGAGCAGGATGTGACACGGAGTTCAAGAGGTTTCAATTCAGAGTTTTCCTTCTCCTAGACCGGTTACCTAACCAAGGTTAAAGGGCCTAGTCTGCCCTTCTATTTATCCATAGTTGGAGGGAGAGTAGGATTCATAGCTTTCGCAAGGGTATTAGCGCTAAGTGAAACTACCATATCCAGGATTTGAACTCGGGGCGACGAGTCCATTTCCCATGACTTTAACCAGTACACCACGCGCTTCCCACTTGTTGAGAACAGTATATGGATGTAGGTAGTTGTGTGTGCGAGGTACATATGTTTTTTTTATGTTTGATACTACTAGTGTTCGTTTTGATGTGTCAAAATTCTAGCAGTTTTGTTAAACTAAAGTCTGTCATTAAGCTGGTGCCGTGTTGAGAGAGAGAGAGAGAGAGAGAAGAAGAGAGAGAGAGAGAGAGAAGAGAGAGAAGAGAGAGAGAGAGAGAGAAAACGAAACGAAAAAGTGATGACCTAGTGTATGCATTTGTGTGTGTCCGGACAGCATCCTCTCTCCACTGTGTCGAGTTTCGAGAGCGTCCTCTCCAAATGAAGCTTTCCAACTCTTGGCCCTTTGTTTATAATTTTCTTTTGTAATGCGTACGTCATCATTAAGTTTGAATTAATATTGGATGATTTCAGATTGTATGTAAAGAATTTCTATATTGAATATTTTTATTAGTTACATGAGTTTTTCTTGGTCTACAAAGCGTTGATTATTTATATTCCATCTATTGCTCTAAAATATTTATAAAACTGTTTTTCATTCTATTCTCTTTTGTTTACAGAATTCAAAAACTTAACTCATAACATAAAATTGTAAAACTAATTAGTATTATCAGCGTTATTCGGACTATTGTCCCCATGTGTATTGTTATCTGTAGAAGGTTTTGGCCGATATGCCCTCCGGCCTTCTTCAGGTATTTCTTGTCGGACTCGGGAACCTTCTCGGACTCAGGAACCTTCTTTTCGGACTCAGGAACGTTCTTTTCGAACTCGGGAACTTTCAGGTCGTAGTCGGGAATCTTCTCGTCGTAATCGGGAGCCATCACGGAACTTTGAACCTAGCCCTTTATTTATTCCACGGGGGTATCCTGTTCTTATTCCGCTAACCATAGCTAGGGTAGGAGTTGTGTTAATTATTATTCTATGTTACTGCCGCCACTCAGGATTGAACCCGGAATCCAGAGATAACTGTCATTTAGAACTGTCTTAACCTAACTACCTTATCCACTAGGCTACGTGTCCATGAAGAAGGCCGGGGGGCATATCGGCCGAAAAGTTGTACAGATAACAATAAGATGGGGACAATAGTCCCGAATAACGCAGAATACTAATCATCAAGCCTCATCTCAAACATCAGAGAAAATACTAAAACTAATAGTTAAGAAAAAAATAATTTTACTATATATATATATATATATATATATATATATATAAATATTAAATGGTAAATGAATGATTATTGACGATTACAGCCGAAACAGCGAGGAGTATATCCCTTTTTCTTGACCAGCTAAATTATTCTTTTTCTGAGATCAGCTCCCAGAAGCTGCTTTACGACACATATCAGACTCCTCAACCTGTTATACTCTTGTCGGTATTGAACCCAGAACGTGGCGATTGGAGAGAGAGAGAGAGAGAGAGAGAGAAGAGAGAAGAGAGAGAGAAGAGAGAGAGAATAGTAAATATGTGTGTAATAGGAGAGATGAATAGAAATCAATACATTTCCTCTTGGGTGCAAATAACTATTAAGCTTGTGCCAGTGCATAATATTTTATCGATTATTCGATTTGCTGCTGTTGAAAATATTATATCGATCTGTGTGTTTATCTATGTATCGATTATTTTATCCACTTCTCATTCACAGATATTTGCATATCATCTCATTTTTCTTTTCTTCTTTTTGCTATTTCATTCTATGTATCTTAACCGGTGATATAACGTTTTCAGCCGATAGCATCACCCTTTCTTGTTTAGAGATCGATACCTGTTTGCAACTTTCACCCGATAAAAAATGATTGATATTACGTTCCATACATAATCGATGCCTCATGAAATGTGCCCCTAAACTAGCCTTGTGTCAATCTCTGATTATCATACTGATTACCCCCACCCCCTCTCTCCCCTATATAAGTGATGGAGAACTCTATGACAGCCTTTACATACACTAGCAAATATATGCACCCTCCGGGTGCAAGTATTTAACTTTTAATATAATAAAATATCATATTAAATTAGAAAGGCTAATAAAACTGAATAAAAATGCAGATAAAACGATTTGGAACAGAAGGGGGTATGATTGAAAAATAGAATAACTTTGAAACTAACTCTTCCATCGTTTTCCATTACTCCCGTCTTTCATTGGTAAATTTTCCTAATTTAACTATTTAGTTAAAATAGGAAGTAAAGAATAATATTACAGTTATTTCTTCTTAATGGATTTCTTTTAAGATTTATCCCCGAGATTTTTGCTCAAACTCATTAAGATAACACCAAACAATTAGAAATCAATAATACTTAGCACATATTTATTAAAATCAAATTTTTAATATCAATATGCAAATTAGCCTTCCCATTAACACTGTAAACCGCTATTTTGTTGTATATATAAGTACAACTGCGTGTTATTAGCTTGTAGATATGGTAAACAGTGTAATGATGTAAACCAATTTTGTTAATAATTGAGGTTTGAATAAAAATAAAATCATGGAGAATGTGATGTAAATAACAAAGGGAATTGTGACTTGTATAGTAATATAGTTTCGGTTACAGACAGACGAACCCACAATTTCCATTATAATAAGATAAGATATAGATGTTTGTATTAAAACAGTTAAAATATTTCTTTTGGAAATGGCTTGATCAACGCAGGGCTTTTTTACATAATGATTTTCATGGGGCATCCTGTGAGGATCCAACTCGCGATTAAAAAAACAATGGATCTGAGAGACTATCCACAGACTCGTGTTTCGACATCAAAACTCTTCAGTGTGGCTAGACATTTGTAAGCTACCTAAAACCGGGATTGAAATTCGATCGGTTTAGCGAAAATTCACTAATTTTGCGAAAATCCCCTTCGCATTCTGTGGGTACTATATAGCCTAGCGGTTAAGGTGTCTGACTGACACTAAACCGATCGGATTTCAATTCCGGTTTTAGGTAGCTTACAAATGTCTAGCCACACTGAAGAGTTTTGATAAGTCGAAACACTAGTCTGAGGATCTCTCTCTCTCTCTCTCTCTTTATATATATATATATATATATATATATATAGTTGAAGAAAAAGTTTTACTCTCTATCACGGTTGACACACAACTATCAGTAAGAGACTCTTATATTCAGTAATAACTCTTTGTTACTACCCAAAGAATTTCGTCCTCTGTGTTTTGTATCTTGGCATATATGTCAAGTTGCACGTGCTCAGACAATAAAGTCTGTATTGTTATATCGTACATTTGTTTGGATTTTATGTATATAACCACCTACGTTGAAAGATTTCTCTAAACCTTCTAGCGTATTTTAAGAACCAGTTTTGGCCACTAAAGCCAAAACCACACACATTTGAATCTTATACCAGTCTCCGTGTATTTGAATCCCAGCAGCATGCCGAATAGTCTTTACACCTCTGCTAAATCGACTGCAAAAGGAGAGCGATGTAAATAACTGACTAAGGGTAGTCCGAAAGTCTTGTCCCTCTTTCATATTTTTAATTACATTTTTAATGGACGTTAAACTGCATCTCGTGTTGCAGGTCCAATTCTGGAGCTCTGAGAAGTGTGGAGTACCCATTAATTTCCATTTCTCCCTGGTCCAATCTGAACCGGAGTGATAGTACCTGTTAGGGCCCCATCTTTGATTTTGTTTGTTTGTTTTCTGTTTTTTTTTGTTTTACGGCATATCAACCTCAGTGGGTCATTTAAGGCCGATAAAGTTTAGAAATAAATCAATTCTTAATGGATAATACAATTTTTTTATAAATACATTTTTCTATTTAACCCATAGATGGGACAGTCCCATCTTTGAGTTAAATCAATTGTTATCAACCTTCTTCTTTTTTTACCTATGGACCCCTTTTAATCCTATTTTACTCTTGTGGACCCTCCCATAGCCATTCGATGTTTAACAATCCCATTGTATTTTTATAGTTAAATATATTTTGCTTGCCTGGGTCCCAAAAATGTTATATAGTCCCCGGGGGTCCATATGGACCCCCGTTAAGAACCACCGGGTTAAATAGATCAAAAATGATTTTTAAAAAACTTTGAATATCCAAAAAGAATACAAAAATGTATTCGGTATGAAATAACCCAAGGGTTGACATGCCGTAAAATCCAACCAACAAATAAACTTTATCAATATGATTTCTAAAAAAAATTGATTAAAAAATGTTGATCCAAATAATTAGATAACTTATTTATTATAAATAAAGTAAAGTCGTCGGGGCGGCCTAATGTCGGTATCAGCCAATCAGCGAGGGAGTCTATCCCCTTTTCACTAGCGCTAGACCAAGGAGATTATTTGAGCATCTGAGGTGGAGCGCCACACCTACCATCAGCTCCTCACTTTACCACACAGATCCCTGTGCTACTCATACGCTGAGTTGGCGGGGGCCGGTATCAAACCAAGAACCTTGAGATTCCTAGCCAAACTCTCTACCGACTGAGCTAAACCACATTAAAATAGAAATAATCAAAATTAAAATAATACCTAGCGAGACAATACATTCCGACCATGCTGTACATTGTCTAGGCCAGTGGTTCTCAACTGGGGTCCATATGGACCCCCAGGGACCATATAACTTTTTGGGGGACTCAGGAAATTAAAATGAATTTAACTATAAAAATTCAATGGGGTTTTTAAACAACGAATGGCTACAGGGAGGGGAGGGGGCTCCACCAGAGCAAAATAGGATTAAAAGGGGGTCAATATTTAAAAAAAAGGTCGAGAACCATTGGTCTAGGCAAATATAACTAATAAGGCTTATTTACTCAATAATATCAATTTTTCTGAAACACTCAGTATGTGTTTGCGAGCTTGATTGTTTGTTTGCGCGCACGTGTAAGTTTGTGTATGTATGTATGTATGTGTGTGTGTTTGTGTGTGTGTTTATGTGTGTGTGTGAATGTATGTGTGTGTGTATTTATGTGTGTGTGTGTATTCATTTCCAGTTAATTCCATAAATTCCACGAAAGGAATTTGATTCGATACCAAACTTAATTGCCACTAAAGTCGGTCCTTAAGCGAGTTATTAATTTTTTTTGTTTTGCTTTGGTTTTGTTTTGTTTTTTTTGTTTGTTTTTTTGTTTTTAAAATTCTGATTAATTTTTCAGGCAGCATCTCCGTTTCCCGCCCTGTAAAATGTCAGCATCCGGGCACCGGTTTGCCTTATCATCGGGTGTCATCATTTCTAGGCTGGTAATTAGTTAAGTATTTTTCCGATGACATCACAAGGTGCTGAAGTGGGATGGGGGTGGGGGGTGGGGGGTGAAGAAGAATAAGAAACAATAAAAGAAGAAAAAAAGAAAAGAAAAAGGTTGACACAGGCATCAATGGAGGAAGGACGTTGGGTAAAGAACGGTATCGGGATGAACGTGTCAAGCAATGTAGTTGGGGTGGGGTTATTATTATTATTATTACTATTATTATTATTACTATTATTATTGTTGTTGTTATTATTATGTTAGACTTTGTGCATGTGCATGCGTCACTGGACGATGTTATATGCGTCACAAAATCTTCAAATTTATATAATTAATGTAGTCTCTGTTTCTCTGTGCATGTATTCATGTAATTCCCATTGTTAGAAATTTAAGAAAAAAATTACGTCTATTAATTTTTTTCAACCTATCAATCAACATTACTATCCAAATTCTTATGACGATAATCGTCTTTAGAGCTTAATAGAACATTTTTGAAATTTAAATATAGAAAAATAAAGCATTACACACACACACACACACACACACACACACACACTATATATATATATATATATATATATATATATATATATATATATATTTATATTTTTGCTTGAAGGCAATTACAATGCGTATATCGCATAAAATTCGATAATTATAGAAGATAATAATGACAAGTGAATTTCGGTAAAGAATTATTCGGTGTGTAGAACATCGTACAGACTGTTTCAACTTTATTAAGTAAATCTTATTTCCTTCGCCAAAGAGCATAAGGCCCGGGTTTGTTATTATTCCCTCTACGTCCCCTTACCTCATATGGTAGAGACGTATCAGTATCATTGACAGATTAATTTGGCAAGGATTGTCCCGTGCTGTATCGTGGCCGAGGCGGTATGGTTTCTGACAATCCTGCTGAAGTCCCGGTTTCGATTTATGTCGGAGGGAAATCGTTAGTATACATCGCTGATGAGACTTAATAAAGTTGAAACAGCCTGTACGATGTTCTACACACCGAATAATTCTTTACCGAAATTCACTTGTCATACGCATTGTAATTGCCTTCAAGCAAAAATATAAATGATAATATATACTTTATCAACAATGCTTCTAAAAAAAGACATCCAAAAATCTTATATATATATATATGTGAAAATGGAAAAGGAATTGAATCCGACAATATGAGGAAAAATGAGTAAAGAAAAGAAATGTAAACGGATGGAATGAATTTAATCGATATCACATTAATCGATATCACTTACACATGTGTTTCGGTCAGTTTATGTATGTAAAAATATTTCGCACACATAGAAGAATCGACCTTCATCAGAGTGAACATTTATTTATTTCACTCTGATGAAGGTCGATTCTTCTAATGTGTGCGAAAATATTTTCACACACATAAACTGACCGAAACACATGTGTAAGTGATATCAATTAATGTGAAATCGAATAAATTCATTTTATTCATCTACATTTCTTTTCTTTACTCATTTTTCCTCATATATATATATATATATAGTTAATCCTTTGTTAGTATTGGAGAAATGATAATAAAGTGCTCAATTACTTCTGTAAGAGCTGTATTTATTTATTATAGTGTACAATACATTTAAGATTTCGTTCTACCAATGGTTTCTGAGCGCCATTTTTAATGACTGCTCGTCATCAGGAATTTTCATTAAATGACGCTCAGAAACCATTAGAACGAAATCTTAAATGTATTGTACACAATAAGAAATGAATTTATATATATATATATATATATATATAAAGGTTGGCTTACCGGTGAATATAGGCACGATCGTTGGAGGTGCACAGGATCCAGGGGTTAAGTCCGTGATAAAACAAATAAAAAGTGCTCAATACTAAGTAGAGCAAATTTATTGAAGAAATGAATACAATAGAAACCTACTCGAGTTTCATCGCTAGAATCATCAGGGTTAAATCTTTGGTGAATATGGGCATAGCGATGAAACTCGAGTAGGTTTCTATTTTATCCATTTCTTCAATATATATATATATATATATATATATATATATATATATACATATGCTACCCATCCCTCTGGGGTTGAGCATTTTGGAGGGGATTTCGCTGATGACCGCCAACTAAAGCATAAACAAAACGCTCTCCAATAAAATGGATGGAGCACTCTATGGCGGCCTTTACATACAAAGAAATGTGTGTATTAAAAGAGTTAAAATCCCCTTCACATTCTGTGGGTGATGATGGCCGAACGGTTAAGCTCTCCGACTGATGCTGAATCGATCGGAGTTCTATCCCGGCTGTAGGTAGCTCACAAAATGTCTAGCCACACTGAAGAGACTTGATAAGTCGTAACACGTGTCTGTGGATGACTATATATATATATATATATTCCAGTAGCTTTTCCTTTGTGACTACCCGACGTCGCCTGTGTAAAATTAGTCTCTCAGATGCATTATTTTTGAATAGCGAGTTGGATCCTCACAGGATGTCCCATTAAAATTCCCACGTAGAGAAGGCCTTGCGTTGATCCAGCCATTCACAAAAATTAAAAAAATTAATGTCTACAACTCAAAATATTAAATATAAAAAATCCATGCCGTTATCATTTCAATTTTATTTTTTAATTATCCTCATAAATATGAATAAAGTAAAGTAAAGTCGTCGGGGCGGCCTAATGTCGGTATCAGCCAGACAGCGAGGGAGTCTATCCCCTTTTCAATAGCGCTAGACCAAGGAGATTATTTTTAGCGTCTGAGGTGGAGCGTCATACCTACCATCAGCTCCTTACTTTACTGCACAGATTTCTGTGCTACTCATACGCTGAGTTGGCGAGGACCAGTATCGAACTAGGAATCTTGTGGCTTCTAGCCGAACGCTCTACCGACTGAGCTAAACCACTTGCTCAAAAGGCACGATCTGTTGATACTGAATGTATATATATATATTTACTTTGTCGTTATTTGTTTTATTTTCATAGTTTTCTCCTGACACAAGACACACACACACACAAAACTGCCCTTTATATATGTATAGATAAATCTTAATATTTTTCTTTTCTTTCTTTTTTTCTTTTTCCCTTTTTTAGTCAAGCATTTCTAGACGTTTTCTTTCCGTTCTTTCTGTATTTCTTGATTTATCTCAGTTCTTTACGCATTTCTTTCTTACTTTTGATTATCTCAGTTCTTTACGCATTTCTTTCTTACTTTCTTGATTATCTCAGTTCTTTACGCATTACTTTCTTACTTTCTTGATTTATCTCAGTTCTTTACGCATTTCTTTCTTACTTTCTTGATTATCTCAGTTCTTACGCATTTCTTTCTTACTTTCTTGATTTATCTCAGTTCTTTACGCATTTCTTTCTTACTTTCTTGATTATCTTCTTTACGCATTCTTTTCTTACTTTCTTGATTTAAATCAGTTCTTTTACGCATTTCTTCTTACTTTCTTGATTATCTCAGTTCTTTACGCATTTCTTTCTTACTTTCTTGATTATCTCAGTTCTTTACGCATTTCTTTCTTACTTGATTTATCTCAGTTCTTTACGCATTTCTTTCTTACTTTTGATTTAAATCAGTTCTTTACGCATTTCTTTCTTACTTTCTTGATTATCTCAGTTCTTAACGCATTTCTTTCTTACTTTCTTGATTATCTCAGTTCTTTACGCATTTCTTTCTTACTTTCTGATTTATCTCAGTTCTTTACGCATTTCTTTCTTACTTTCTTGATTATCTCAGTTCTTTACGCATTTCTTTCTTACTTTCTTGATTATCTCAGTTCTTTACGCATTTCTTTCTTACTTTCTTGATTATCTCAGTTCTTTACGCATTTCTTTCTTACTTTCTTAATTTATCTCAGTTCTTTTCGCATTTCTTTCTTACTGTTGTGATGTTAATCCAACAGTAAAAAAGAAGTCAAGTCGAGGTAGGGTAAAATAAGACAAGTGTATTTACAATAATGGTACAGGAACGGCTAGCTTGCCGTTAAACGGTAACAGTACAACCTTTTCACTCGGTGTCTCACTATTTATAGTGAGAACCGGTGTATATTCTCCACTGTAGGAACGGCCGGTACAACACTTACTTTCTTGATTATCTCAGTTCTTTACGCATTTCTTTCTTACTTTCTTGATTTAAATCAGTTCTTTACGCATTTCTTTCTTACTTTCTTGATTTATCTCAGTTCTTTACGCATTTCTTTCTTACTTTCTTCCACAATTAAAGAAAGAAAAAACCCAGCAAAAACGAAAGCACCTTCGGAATGATTCCCCCCAGGCTATAAAAATGTCGTTATTTGCATCTGAACACTAAATTTCTATCGCCTATACACTTGACCAAATAACAGTGTCCTAAATGACATTTTCAAGCAAGTGGCTTCCACTCGCTAGAATTCACTCACTGAAAAAAAAATTTAATAATAATCTTAAACAAGCGCGAAAGAAATTGAGCTGAATGCGCATGCCCAGATTGATAGAGGATCCTTCAAATTTCAATAGGCATGAAGTAAAGATGACAACTTATGACACTGTATATAATTTTAAATTGACTTCTTCCCCTGATACAGAGACCTCGTCACAACCTAAAGAAACAAATGAGGCTATTTCATGGGCACGTATTTAAGATCTTCAAATTATGTATAAAATTGAAAAAGAAAAAGGAGAGGAGGGCATTTCGTAAATGTTAATTTGATAAGGTCAGGTGAAGAAGGAATTTAACACAACCAATTTAAATAGAATCCGGGAAAATGTCGAGAAATAAGAAACAGAAAAAAAAATGGCGGCTATATTGGTGAAATTACTGCTGTTCCGGTTAGACGTACCCACCCTAGATTTCGTTTTTTTTGTTATTTTTTTTTGTTGTTATTTTTTGTTATTTTTTGCTCGTTTTTTTTTAAAAATATTTTGGTCCTGTTTTTTTTTGGGGGGGGGGGTCCTGTTTTTATTTTTTTATTTTTTTAAGTGACAACTCTTTATCTAACCTCAGCGTCTTCTATAATTTGAGTGCTGCGACAGAGTGTTGGACGGGTGAATTTACCAACAAATTAACATAATGATTCTTTATTATTGATTTTATTAGATTTTTTTTATCGTCATTTTTATTATTTTATTTTTTAAAACTTTTATTATTTATTTATAGTCAAGTATTAGAGTTATTTACTCCTGACAAAAAATCAGTCCAAAAATCTTCAAGTTAAATAAAAAAAACGGGGAAAAATTGAAAAAGCGAAGAAAATAAACGAAAAGAAAAAGAGAAAAAAAAAGACCCCCAGCCCCCCAAAAAACCAAAAAACATCGCCACTACAAAATTACAATTTTTTTTAAAGATAAGGGGTTATTTTTTTATAGGAGTGATAGGGATTTTTTTTCTTGTTGTTAATAGGGTCTAAGCAGATATGAAGCTGGTTGGTTAATATAATGACGAGAGCTTTGCCGTGCGAATCTCAGTTGTTTTGATAAGAGTTTTAATGAAGCCAGTGTTGTTAATAAGTTATGATAAAGTGAAAATTGCAGAAGGTCGAGAGTGTAGAGTGGCTGAGTGTCGAAGACCGGAATTTGCTTCCAATGCAGAAGAATTCTATAGCGAAGGGTGTGAATTAAAAAAAGAAAAGGAAAAAAAAGGCGGGGGTGGGGAGAAAAAGAAAAACGGTAATGAAAAAAAAATTTAATAAAGAAGAAATCGAAAAGAGAACAAGAAATTAAATAAAATTGGAACTTTCAGGAAGTCTTGAAAACGTTGAACCGATCCAGACGACAAAATTATCAATAAGAAAAAAAAAAAAAGAGAAAAATAATAATAATCGAATGTTGCAAAATTGAACGGGCTTGTTGTCGCTTAATCTCAGTGAAAGCTACAAGACGAAGATAACTATAATAACACTTCAACGATAAATAAAACTAATAATGGAAGGGAGATATTTTTAATTAAAGTTCTCCAAAACAAAAACAAAAAAAAAAGAGAAAAAAAGAAAAAAAGAAGTTCGAGAGAACAATCATATAAATAAGGATCGCTTAGAAAAAAACAGTATTGAGTAGAATCATCATCATCATCATCATCATCATCATCATCATCGATAATTTAGGCTGATAGCACGGATTCTCTCGAATCTTTCACTATCTGTCCATATCGGTATGTCCACTTGATGGTATCCAGTGTCTGCACAGAGCTAAAGAACCATCATCATCAGAATCATTATTATTCTTATCATCATCATCATCATCATCATCATCATCACCATCATCATCATCGACAAGTCGTGCTGATAGCACGGATTCTCTTGAATCTTTCACTATCTGTCCCTATCGGCCATAGCTCTTGGTATGTCCACTTGATGGTATCCAGTGTCTGCACAGAGCTCAAGAATCATGATCATCATCATATTATTATTATTATTATTATTATTATTATTATTATCATCATCATCATCATCATCATCATCATCATCACCATCGACAAGTCGTGCTAATAGCACGGATTCTCTTGAATCTCTCACT
>CM042160.1:6395403-6405403 GCA_023376005.1 Doryteuthis pealeii
ATATATATATATATATATATATATATATATACTGTACATATCTAGCTATATATCTATCTATACTAGTATGTTCATATCTGTCTAACTACCTAAGTCTGTTCATATCTACCTATCTATTTATCTATCTATCTATACTAGTATGTTCCTATCTATCAATCTATCTAGATTAGTCTGCACATACCTATCTATCTATATATACAGTCTGTTCATATCTATCTATCTATCTATCTATCTATCGAATTAAGCATGAACACTCTCGGAACATTTTGTGTAAAGAAGATGTTGTTTTTTTTCACTTCTTTTCATCTAAGGTTTTGATAACGAGAATTATCTTTCCAGCAGTTGGAAAAAGAATGTTCTTTAACCTCAACGTTACCACTGAGCCATGCCGATTGCGGACGAAGATCTAAAAACGTGCCTGTCGGCATGAACACAGAAGATTTTTCTGCTGGCTTGTCTTTTTTTCTTCTGGTTAGAAACTGGCACTATTCTGGGAGTGCCCAGAGGATGGATGAAGACAGGGTCAATGGGGCAAATCTACGTGACGTAATGAGATACAGACAGACAAAAACAGAACACGTAAAGATCAAGGAAAAAATATTTCCTTCTCTTTAAAAACATTACTTTATCTGTTGGCTGGTTGGTTGGTTGGTTGGTTGGTGGGATTTTACGGCATGTCAACCCTTGTATTATTTAATACCGAAGACGTTTTCTGTATACAGTTATTTAGTTGTTTGGTTGGATGGATAGTTGGCTGGTTGGGTGGTTGGATTTTACGGCATGTCAACCCTTGGGTTATTTGAAGCCGAAGACGTTTTTTGTATACAGTTATTTAGTTGTTTGGTTGGATGGATAGTTGGCTGGTTGGTTGGTTGGATTTTACGGCATGTCAACCCTTGGGTTATTTTATGCCGATGACGTTTTCTGTATTCAGTTATTTAGTTATTTAGTTGGATGGATAGTTGCCTGGTTGGGTGGTTGGATTTTACGGCATGTCAACCCTTGGGTTATTTGAAGCCGAAGACGTTTTCTGTATACAGTTATTTAGTTGTTTGGTTGGATGGATAGTTGGCTGGTTGGTTGGTTGGATTTTACGGCATGTCAACCCTTGGGTTATTTTATGCCGATGACGTTTGCTGTATTCAGCTATCTAGTTATTTAGTTAGATAGATAGTTGGTTGGTTGGCTGGTTGGATTTTATGGCATGTCAACCCTTGGGTTATTTTATGCCGATGACGTTTGCTGTATTCAGCTATTTAGTTATTTAGTTAGATAGATAGTTGGTTGGTTGGCTGGTTGGATTTTACGGCATGTCAACCCTTGGGTTATTTTATGCCGATGACGTTTGCTGTATTCAGTTATTTAGTTGGATGGCTAGTTGGTTGGTTGGTTGGTTAGATTTTACGGTATGTCATCCCTTGGGTTTATTTTATACTGAATACGTTTTTATTAATTTGTATGATTAAAAAATAAGGCTTGATGAGTATTATTTTGATTTTTCGGATTATTGTCCTCATCGTCATAGTGGTATGTAAATATACAAAGTTTCGGCCGCTGCATCACCCAGACTTCTGAATGTGTTCCCTGTCTACAAGTAAGTAAAGTCTTCGGGGTAGTATAATGTCGGTATCAGCCAGACAGCGAGGGAGTCTATCCCCTTTTCAATAGCGCTAGACCAAGGATATTATTTTTAGCGTCTGAGGTGGAGCGTCACACCTACCATCAGCTCCTCACTTTACCGCACAGATCCCTGTGCTACTCATACGCTGAGTTGGCGAAGGCCGGTATCGAACCAGGAACCTTGTGGTTCCTAGCCGAACGCTCTACCGACTGAGCTAAACCGGCCCTGTCTATAGGAGCACAGCAATTACCCAACCTGGGAAATTATTTTGAATGGGGTTGACTGTTGATCAAACAAGGCGTCGAAGAACTTTTGAAGATCGCAAGAATAAAATAATAATGCCGTTTTTTTTATACCTGTTTCTACTGTTTGTATTTTAATCATGTCTAAGTGACAGCAAGTCACCTCAGGTCTCCGGAGCACTTCTAAGTATTCTAGCTGATTTTAACACTGCTGTGGTTTGGACGTTCTTGATTTTCCTCTGATCTATCTAAACCAGGGGTCACCAAACTACGGCACGCGACCGGATCCGGCCGGCGAAGGCATTTAATCAGGCCCACCGACGGTACTTGAATTTGTTTGTTAAAACGTACGGAATGCGAGACGTTCTGATATTATTTAAATGTAGATATCATGTTAAGCTTACTGAATCTTCATAGATTTGACTACTGTAGGTAGGTTACAAAATTTCGTGCGTGAGAGCATTTCACTTGTTACTTACACGATCCTGAATTTTCCCTGCTTGAAAAACGCAGGTAATTTACAAAGAGGTACTGTGAAGCAACGCATCGGTCAAAAGTTATGAGACAAATATTTTTGGAAAGGGTAAACCCTATATCTCTCAAGGCTTTCGTTCTGGTTACCAAGTATTGAACACAATAATAATGTTGCTCGCGTTCGTTTATTTTTTCAATTATCTGGCCCACCGTGCAAAAAGTTTCGGATTATAAAATAATGAACCTGTTAAATTCAGATTATTATTATTATTAGCTTCTTTAGATCGATTCTGTTTTCTATGATGACAACTGCAATAAGACCATGACATGCAACACTCCAATTAGGCTCTTACTTAGGCTAGACGGACCGTCGGAGAGGACCCCTCCGATCAATCAGCTGGTAACGTCAAGCCCTAGCATCTATACGATTACCCCAACCCTATTGCCCTTAGGTCCAAACCCAACCCTTATCATATGCATGCTAGAAGGCGGTGGCTGAGGTTCTTCAGGTCCTGGGAATGACGTTAAACTCTATCTGAAGGTGATGTTGCAGTTTTGGAGGTCTGTGGAATGTGAAACACCCCTTTAACATCTTTGCTTCCTGGTCCTTTCTGGCCCTTTCTGACCCGGAGTGGTCGTACATGTTAGGGTCCCATCTATAGGTTAAATAGAAAAATGTGCTTGTAAGAAATGAGTATCCGATAAGAATGAATTTATTTCAAAACTTTATCGGCATAAATGACCCACTGAGGTTGATATGCCGTAAAACAACAGAAACCAAACCATGTAATAAGACCAGAGAGTAAATCTATACATATATAAAGGGCAGTTGTGTGTATATGTATATCCGGAGGAAACATCGAAAATAAAACAATCAACGACAAAGTAAGTACATATATGCATTAAATATCATCAACGCTTGGTTTTTTGAGCAAAGATAATAGAGATTTGATATATATTTTTGAAGATAATTAAAAAATAAAATTTAAATGATAACAGCATGGATTTTTCTTCATTTAATATTTTAGATATTAGAAATTAATATTTCTTTACAGAGTAGCTGGATCAATGCAAGGTCTATTTTTTTACATAGGGATTTAAATGGGACATCACCCGAGGATTCACGATTTAGTAATAATGGATCTGCGGAACTAACTTTAAAAATACCCCTCTACCCAGGCGACGCCGGGTAGCCGCTGCTAGTTTTTTTTTGTTTTTTGTTGAAAATATGGGAATTACGTTTTTAAAAAAATAATAAACATTGCGAAAGGGCTAAAAAATACCATATTCAATTCCTTTGCCTGTTCACACCCAGATGTCTTGAAATTGAGTGACACCAACTTTCCTTAAATCCGAAACACTTTTCTCGTATCCAGTAGAAGGCCAAAGCCCGTTATCATTCTAGAGAGGCTTAATCCTATCTCGATTTCAAGTGTTTTTTTTGTCACGGTTTTTTTTTTTACGCTTATAAGTGCTTCGTAGGGACGGGTTTAGCTCAGTCGGTCGAGCACCCGCCTAAGAGTCGCAACGTTCCTGGTTCGATACCGGTCCCTGTCAACTCAGCGCATAAGTAGCACAGATTGTGTAATCAGGTCTGTGCGGTAAAGTGTGTAGCTGATGGTAGGTTTGGTACTCCACCTCAGCAAAAGCAATATACCTGACCTTGTGCTAGCGAAAGGGGATTGACTCCCCCGCTGTACGGCTGATACCGACAATAGGCCACTCCGCCAACTTTACTTATTTATAAGTACTAGCAAATATATGCACCCTCCGGGTGCAAGTATTTAAGTTTTAATGTAATGAAATATCGTATTAAATTAGAGGCAGACAAAAAGATATGTAACAGAGAGGGGTATAATAGAAAAATAGAAATGAAACTTACTCTTCCATCACTCCCGTCTTTCATTGCTGAATTTTACTTATTTAACTATTTAGTTAAATTAGGAAATAAAGAATAAAATGACAGTTATTTTTTCTTGTTAATGGATTTCATTTAAGATTCATTGAAGAGATTTTTGCTTATATTCATTAAAATAAAACCAAACAATTAGAAATCAATAATACTAAGCACATATTTAATAAAATCACATTTTTAATATCAATATGCAAATTAGCCTTCCCATTCACACTGCAAACCGCTATTTTTTGTATATATAAAATACAATTGCATGTTATTTGTATGTAGATATGGACAACACTAATAAAAAGGCGAAGCAATTTTATTAATAATTGAGGTTTAAATATAAATAAAATCATGGAGAATGTGATGTAAATAACTATGTTAATTGTGACTCGATTAGTAATATAGTTTCGGTTACAGACAGATAAACACACAATCTCCATTATAATAAGACTTCTGTTATTATGGACACAAACATGGGGAGGGGTGTCTACATAGCTTAGTTGCTGAACTGTGACATCGTAGTAACGGAGTTCGAACTCCAGTCGAGGTATTACGCATTCTTTCAGACTAATACTATTGGGAAAGGTATGACCCCCCCCCCCGTGCTATTGGTTAAACAGTACCACTAATGTTCTTTTACAAGAATAGATAATGAAGGAAAGTGAAAAACTTGAAAAATACGTAGACCTTTCGAGCTCCGAAAGAAAGTGAATATTGTAATACATGAATTCTAAGCGAATTTTGTTTCAAATTGATAGGTAATTCGTTAAATTAATTTTATCTTACCTCCTCTCTTACTCCTCTTTTCCTCCTTTCAATATATCAAAAATATTGTAATGAGATACTTGACACTCTCTCTCACCATGTGGTCTGAGTATATGTATATATAGTGAGCATGATATTATACTGGGCTGGCTTTGAGGATTAGTAGCGTACCTCATTATTCCTTATCAGTCTTATTGTATCTCTCTGCAATAAACTCCTCTATCTTAAATCTACGAACGTGTTGACCCGTTCTTCCACTTGACTACAATCTTCTCTGGCTTTATCCCCTTTAAGGACACAACAGAAGTTAAAGTTAATCTTATGGGTTTAACCGTTCCAGCGGACTACCGATTGAAAAGAAAAGAAAGCGAAAAATAGACAAATACCTGGATATTTCCAGAGAGTTTGAAAAGCTTTGGAACATGAGGTTTACGGCCATTCATGTTGGATCGGTTCCCAAGCGCTTTGAAAATTGACGGGAGGAATTGGAGATCGAAGGAAGAATATAGAATATTCTGACAACAGCATTGTTAAGATCGATTAAAATACTCAAAAATGTCCAGGAGACCCGAAGAGATTTGCTGTCTCTCAGACTCCAGTCAAAGGCCACCAGTTATCACTACTGTGAAAAACTCGCAAGGAGTGGTGATAATAATAATACAACAAAATGGTATATGCATAAACCAGAATCTGTTCTTGGGAATGAAACGCATAACATTCTCTGTGACTTTAGATAAAGACGGATCACCCTATCCCAGCCAGCCTAGTGTTAATTAAGAAAAAAAAAAAAAAAAAAAAGGGAACGTGTCAACTGGTGAACTTTGCGGACCCAGCAGATCACAGGGTGAAGCTGAAAGGAAAATGAAAAAATGGATAAATACCTGGACCTTGCCAGAGAATTGAAAAAGCTGTGGAACATGAGAGTGAAAGTGATACTAATTGTAGTTGGTGCACTTGGAACGGTCCCAATAAACTTGGAAAAAAGAGGAAGAATTGAGACCATCCAGACTACTGCACTGCTGCAATCGGCTAGAATACTCAGAAGAGTCCTGGAGACCTGAGGAGACGTGTTGTCATTCAGGCACAAGTAAAATACCATCAGCTAACGCCGATGTGAAAAACGCAAATGGAGTGATAATAATAATAATAATAATAATAATAATAATAATAAGAAGAAGAAGAAGAAGAAGAAGAAGAAGAAGCGTAAAGAGGCTTATTTTTTGCATTGCAGATACAGTAAGTGATATTCGCAGAATCCTGCCGTAAAATCCGATATATATATATATATATGTGTGTGTGTGTGTGTGTGTATATATATATATATATATATATATAATATATATATTGGTGGAATTTCTTTTTGGCTGTAATTGGATTATGATGTGAACTTCTTTAATCCGATCGGGGCAGATGCCAACTTGTCGAATATTTCCCAGAAAGACGGAACGCGCTAACCGAACGTGAAGATTCCGCCAAAGAAAGCAATGTTGCACGGCCCACAAACTTTCAACGCTGCTATTTATTTTCTTCGCTCCAAGAAAAATGGTTCACTTTCAGGAAAGTTATGACGCATTTTTTGAAACCGAATTTAAGCCCGCACAAATAAAACTCACGCTAGAAGAATGGCAACCAACCATTAAATCCTTATTACGCTTTGGCCACACAAGTCTCACCCGCTCATCAAGAGGAAAAACTACAGTGTATAGCATGTCAACCAGGATCTGTGGATATACCGCAGTATGATAATTTAATTATTACAATGTTTGATATGTTTACTTAAGAGCTATTGCAAATTGTTCAATATATAAAAACTATAATAATATTGATTAAACTCTCTCTTTCTTATCTCTCGCACACTCACTCTTTCTCTCTATATTTCTCCTACCCTCTTTCTTTTTCCTACTCTCTTTCTTTCTTTCTTTCTTTCATATTATATTTTTTCTGTGTATCATGTACTTTTCTTCCTTTTCTTTCTTTACAATAAAAACGGAATGGTCCATTATTTAGCTGAGGTGACGGCACTTCTAAGAAATAAGAATTTGGAGGATAAGAAACACCAGCTAATCAGGATTGACATTTTTGTATTTCATCTTGGACAGTCTCGTTTTTAACCAGAGAGTGTTGCAAGACAATATGTATTTTCTTTCTTTCCTTCTTTTCATCTTTTCATTGTTTGATTGAAACAGATTAGCATTATCACTTTCGTGCACTCACCACCTCGCTATTTCCCCTACTCTCTTTCGTTCTTTCATTCTTATTATATTTTCTCTGCGTAGTATGTCCTTTTTCTCCTTTCTTTCTTTATAATAAAACCGGAATAGTCCATTATACGGATGAGGTAATGACACGCATAAGAAATAAGAATTCCGCAGACAAGCAACACCAGGATTTACATTTTTCTATTTAATTTTGATGATTTGGATGGACTCATTTTTAACCAGAGGGTGTCGCAGGATGATAACGGATGGAAGATTTACGAACCGGCGTATTAATATAAAGATAAGTGTAGCTGAAGCTCACTCGTACCTCAAATTTTAGCTCTCAATGCAAAGCAAAAAATGACCGAGTGACAGCTTGTAACTTCAACAGGTATTTCGTATATTATAGTAGTAATTGGTATGTCGAATAGCAATCCGTCTGCCGAGCAGTCGTGGTGTCGTCTAGCGAGTAAGTTTAGCTTGTAGGCATTAGGTTTATTTTCCCAGTACCCCACTCGTACCCAACCTTTTTTATCATATATGTGCTAGAAGGCGGTTGGTGAGGGTCAAACACCATCTGATGTTCAGGTTCCTGTTCTGGAGGTTTGCGGAATGTGGAGAACCCTTCATAAGCATTGCTCCCAGGTCCACATTGACCCGAAGTGGTAGTACCTGTTAGGGTCCCATCTATGGGTGAATTAGAAAAATATGTTTATAAAAAATGCATATGTATTAAGAATGAATTTATTTCAAAACTTTGTCGGCATTAAAAGGCACACCGAGGTTGATATGCCGTAAAACCAACCGAACAAAACCTGTCGCTGGGGCTTTAGAATAATCCGAATGCACCTCTGTAGAGGGGTAAAATCTCCTTTAATGAGGCTCCGTTGGCCGTGGGTAGCGACCCCGATGCTTAAGAAGGGAATCCTAGTGGTTAAGCAGTCCCTCACATGTAGCTCTCCACTTTTGTCTTTTCTTAGGTTTAGCAGACGTCGGAGAAGCCCCCTCCCCCGATCAAACAGCTAGCCACGTCAAGTGTTGTATATTCTTCTTTTTACTTTCTTACTTCTATTTTTTTTTCTTCTGTTAATCTTCTAGCGTCTGGACTTCGTCTTGGGGACTTCGTGTCTGGTCTTCCATTGTGGATTGCTCTTTATCAGAAGCCCTGTGTCATTGGTAGTTTTTAGATAATAACACAAGACTTCGATTTAACTTAGATCATATTTTATTCTGAAATCCCCACCAGATTACCTCCGCAGATTGAGTCGGCAGCGTGCATAACAGGACTTACCACCGTCGTGCTTTGGCCGAACTGACTAAAATCTCTTTCTAATCTAAACCGGAAGAGGCTCTTCTCCACCGATTCTCACGGTATCCACCGGAAGAAGGATCAGGACTGAGGTCAAGCCTTGTCATTCAATCCTTCAAGGCCACCGGCTGAATTTATAACAGCCATTTTGGTTTCTACAATACTGTACATAAGTATTACGAATCTAATAATTATGTAACACAAGCCCTAGCACCTAAATGACTGTCCCGACCGTATTGCCCCTTATGGAAAATCCCCAGCCATTTTAAATGATATATGTGTTAGAAGGCGGTGGCTGAGGTTCTTAGTGTTCAGAGTATACGTTAAACTACATCTAATGGTGAGATTTCAGTTTTGAAACGCTGGGGAGCGTGGCTTACCCATTCATGGTCATTATTCCCAGGCCCACTTTCTTAGGGTCTCATGTATGAAAATGAAAATTTTAAAAATATGTGTTACAATATGTTGGGCCATCCTGTAGGCCTTAAGCCAGAGCGCTTGTCCAGTGGAATTGGATCCTTGGTAATCCTCTGATAAAGAATCCTTTGGTTTTCTGGTAAAGAGTCTCAGTTCCTCAATAGTCGTAAGTTCCTCCTCAATGATTGCAAGTGAACTGCGGCAAGTGTCGGTGTTTAAGTAGTGTATCAGCCACGTAGTATGGCTAGCGATTGGCTGGATGAATAGACCATGTCACCTTCGCTAGTCTATAAACCCAGGTGGAGAATTGGAGCACACCTTATATACCCAAAATATTGGAAGCTCGTGGTGTAATGGCTAAAGTCATGGGAAATGGACTCGTCGCCCCGAGTTCAAATCCTGGATGTGGTAATTGCTTTCACTTGGCGCTAATACCCTTGGGAAAGGTATTAATCCTACTCTCCTTCCAGCTATGGATGAATAGTAGGACAGACTGGTCTCTTTAAACTTGGTTAGACAACCGGTCTAGGAGAAGGAAAACTCTGAATTCAAACCTGTTGAACTCCGCTTAAGAAATTGACCTTGTGTCATATCCTGCTCGTGCGGAGGGGTTGGTAATATATATATATATATATATATATATATATATATATATATATATACCAAAATATTCCAACAATATGATTTTGAAAAAGGAATAAAACAATGAGAAACGTTTATCATTTTGAATTTTTCAGACTGACAAATGAGTTTAAAAATGTTTTTTTATAAATTGAGTTTAAAAGAATGTTGGATACTTGTCAGGAATGAATAAAACAAAATGTCTGCGGCATAGAATTCCGAATAACGCAGATAATAGTAACCATCAAGCCTCATCTGACCCACCCGGTTTCGACCGGGGTCCGGTGCGCTTCGGCCGCTGGACCGGTTATGTTGTAATAATAGCGTCGATTCCAGGGGGCCATCCCCCCAGGCAACAACTGCCCCCTCGATTTAAAGGGGCAGGGCTGGGTTTATTGCCCGGTGCCTGAGGCACCCTCTTGAGGGGGAATGCCGACGGGATACACGCAA
>CM042160.1:6410403-6412903 GCA_023376005.1 Doryteuthis pealeii
AATAAGTCTTACATCTCTTTCTTTATATATATATATATATATATATAATATATATATATATATATATATATATATATATATATAGACTCTCCCGTCGATTTTCGACGTATGAGGATTCATACACAGAATGAACACCCACACAGTGATTTGTTTATAGTGGTGAAGGCTTGTGTTGGATCATCCACACTTTTTGGCACAGTCGATAGAAAAGAATTGGTGCATCAAGGGTTGCCACAAACCCAATCAACGACCAACCTCAGGAATTTTGAATTCAGAGCTATCCCTCTCCTAGACTGGTTACCTACCCAAAGCTGAAGAGCCCAGTCTGCCCTACTATTTAACCCATAGCTGGAGGGAGAATATATGGATTCATACCTTTCCCAATGGTATTAGCGCTATGTGAAATGCCAACAGCTTCGTCTAGGAATTGAACTCGAATCGAAGAGTCCATTTTCCACGACTCTAACCACTATCCCCACGCCTCCTTTTTTAAACTTCAACATAAAACACACATACCCCCCTACATATATATCTATATATATATATATATATTATATATATATATATATATAAATTTGTAGAAATAACCTTCTGTGAATAAGTGGCAATCACCATATATATATATATATATATATATATATATATATATATATATATATATATATGTTGTATCTTAGGGTTCTCCGTATGCTTCTATCGGTATATCACCCCATAGTACGATAGCACTTCACTTTAACACCCCACCACACAACCTTACACACCTCAAATGTATTTTAATAGACCACACATTTACAACAACGCAATCTCGAAAACAAGCAGAAACGAAATGGATTTTAAAACTACGAACTCACGTGAGGGTACTGAACGCCGATATTGGAATACTCCGTTATTACAAATATTTTACAGACATTTGTTACAGGGAAAGATTAGAGAAATTAAGATTAATTACTTGAAAGAAAAAAAAAGAGATGGAATATGATTAAAACCTTAAAAGAAATAAATGAAATTACAAATTATAGTGGACACTTTTTAATATTTCTCCTCGAACTGGTAACTTACTCACAAGGCAGATGTCAAAAACTGAGTCTATTAACCAATTGATATCTATCAATAATGGAGATTGTCTATATTTCTGTCTGTAACAAAAACTACGTCACAGCTTACGTCACAATATTGTTATGCTACATACAGCCAAAATTTGAGTAAGCAAGTTTACAAATAAATAAATACCTACGATTTTGTGTAAAATTGATGTGGAAAATATTCAAAATAATTATTTGATTATTACATGCACGCAACATGTTATTTGAGAGGGACGGGGCTCATTTCATTTCAAATTGTTTTATTTTTTACCTCTTTAATAAATGAGGATTTGTCTTACTTATGATACAAACCCTCTGACATTGAATTTTTAACTCCCAACCTCTAAAGCAATGTCTTTCAAAAATTAATTTTTACGACGCCCGGAGGGTGTTTTCTGTTGCTAGTTTTCCTAATATAGTAATGTATTTTGGAACAAATAGCTAAATAAGAAAATAAACAGCATTAGCGTACAAAATGTAATAATTAATTTGGGTTATTTCAGAATAAAATACTAGGAAGAATAATTTAAGAGAGCATTTTGGGGAATTATCGGATGAATTAATTAACAGAATGTCTCTGAATTTTTTTTTTTATAGATGAGGCGTGATAATTTGTATTATTTGTATTATTCGGACAATAGCCTTCATCTTGAATGGGAACAGACTCCACCCGTGGATTGAATAAATGGTTCGGTTCGAAGTTCCCCGAAGGTCCCCGTGTTCGACAAGAAGGTTCCCGAGTCCGAGAAGATTTTAGAGTTCGACAAGAAACACCTGAAGAGGATCGGAGGGCAAAAACGTTGTCTAGATAACAATAAAGATAAGGACTTAAGAATAGTCCGAATATTCCAATTTATAAAGAATTTGTATTATTTCGGCTGATATGCCTCCGGCCTTCTTCAGGTATTTCAGGAAGAAGTTCGGAGGGCATATCAGCCGAAACGTTGTACAGATAACAATGAAGATGAGGACAATAGTCCGAATAACGCAGATAATAGTAATCATCAAGTCTCATCTCAAACATTCAGAGAAATAATACTCTTTTTACTCATAGATGGTACCCTTACAGGTACAGCACCCCAGGACAGAATAGACCTGGGTGTAATTGCAATGAAGTGATACTCCACTATCCTAGAATCGATAGAGTCTGCGTATTTGAATTTGTTTTATTTATTGTTGTTGAGTATTACATATTTTAAACTTCTCTATTGAACTAAAAAGGTTTAAGTAAATAATTAAATTCACAATCAGCTGGGTTGTCGTGTGTTCTCTTTGGAAATTTCGAGTTCTAGTAGCGATAATAGTTTCAGTGGCATCAAATGTGTTGTGTGTGTATGTGTGTGTGTGTGTGTGTGTGTGTGTGTGTGTGTGTGTGTCTAATCCAACTGCATTAAACCAATTTATTTTTGTAAGAAAGT
>CM042160.1:6417903-6430625 GCA_023376005.1 Doryteuthis pealeii
TTTTACCGCTAACTTGGAAGTCGGATTGCCGAATATATTACCTACAACGATAACCGTTAATATAAGCGCGCATCGCGTCACAATTATGCCGATAGAACGTTATTATCTCTGCTATGTTATGAGCATTTAAGAGAACAGGCCTGGTTACAGACATATTAAATCTCTTCAAATGTGTCTAAAATCTAATGTACATAGATATAAGGACATATTTGAAATATGCATTGAAAACAGGAACAAATAACGCTTGGATATGTGAATAGGTGGTTATATTTGTCTGCAGGGTAAAGTATTCCTTCATGGTGCAAAAATGACGTTGCTAAAGTTGAATCAGTTAAGAATGTAGATTTTATAGTTGCTTTTCTATTCAATGGACGTCTTTTCAAAGATTCTTCACTCGTCTAAACAGCTTCCTTGCAAACAGGAAATTCTTTAACAATTCTTTATCGGTTCTTAGAATGCAGATTTCTTTAGGGAAGGAACCCGAGAAATCTTGCCAAAGTGAAATACATATATAGATATAAATGCTGAGTGGGGATTACTTTGATTGTATATTTTATCTAGGAATATTTTACGGTTTATATTCTTTGAATAATTCGGCAATTTCTCACTGACAAGTTTATATCTAATAATACTAGCGTTAGTCAAAAACTAACGCCATTTTTAAGACAGGCATAATTACCAACACAGGAACATGTATCATACATCAAAATCAAGTTGGTCCACTGTGGATCACATCCCTATTTATCCACATAGGAGAGTCAAAAGGTAATGCCGTTTTGTTTGAGACAGGTATAATTACCAACATAGGAACATGTATCATAGATCAAAATGAAGCTGGTCCTCTGTGGGTGACATATCTACTTCTCCACACAGGGGAGTCAAAATGTAATGACATTTTGTTTAAGACAGGTATAATTACCAACACAGGAACATGTATTATAGATAGAAATGAAGCTGGTCCACTGTGGATCACGTCCCTACTTCTCCACATAGGGGAGTCAAAAGGTAATGCCATTTGGTTTAAGACAGGTATAATTACCGACATAGGAACAAGTATCATACATAAAAATGAAGCTGGTCCTCTGTGGATCACACCCCTACTTCTCCACAAAGGGAGGTAAAAAAGTAATGCCCCTTTTTTAGGACAGGTATAATTACAAACAAAGGAACATGTATTATAGATAAAAATAAAGCTGGTCCTCTGTGGATCACATCCCTACTTCTCCACATAGGTTTGTCAAAAAGTAATGCCATTTTGTTTTGGACAGGTATAATTACCAACACAGGAACATGTATCATACATCAAAATGAAGCTGGTCCTCTGTGGATCACGTCCTTACTTCTCCACATAGTCACCATTTCCATCAATAGCAGTGTTCCACCTGCAATGTATCTCTGTTCCGTAAAATTCTGTTGGCTCTACATTGAGCCTCTTCTTTACAACAGATTTCACTTCCTCGTCACTGTAATAATGTTGCCTCTCAAACCCTCTTGCATATATATATATATACCAAAGTCCCCAACAATAAGCCGAGAAGAAGAATATTCCATGTAAGGTTGGTTCAATACCTAGAAAAATAGTACGGCTGGTTATACAAACGATAAATTTAATGTTTGAGTCTGGTGATCAATAATACCTAACAATATCCGTTATGTTTGTTTAATGTTCTACTAAAAATGATAAAGACCGAGTACCTTTGGTTTAGAATAAAATAAACTTTTCATTATTCAAAAATATTAGCGAAGTACTTATTTATAAACGATGCTTCATATTGCAATGTGTAGGTTTGCTTTCTTTGTATAATGGCATATCAACTTTCGTGGGTTATTCAATGATAAAGCCATCTCTATAGAAGGAGAACACTTGTGGTTCTAGTTAACCATGTGGAGTTTGTACCTTTACCAAGGGTAGCATTGACATTTCAGTCTCGGAAGACTATAATAAAGTTTTTGTGCCCCTGAAGTTACAGCGCCTCCTGTGACTGTGAAGTTCGATGTTTGAAAAACATTCTCGACCACAGATTTTGCATTTGAAAATGCTGTCCCTGAAGATGTTGATGTGCCGATGCTTTGTTGCCGCTGCTTTCTTCTGGACCTCTTAGCTTCGTGGTGTTGCGTCAGGGTGACTTCTGACATTAGCAATCCCCTACGGAGAGTCTGCCGCCACATTTTTGAAGGGGATAACTTGTAGTTTGTAGTTTTGATTTTAAATATTTTTTTGACACTAGTCCTGGAACTTTTCTGACATACCTCGTACGCATTATATAAGTATATGTAGTCAGTAGAAGAAAGAACAGGAGATTGGTTTGGTTTGGTTTAGTTTCTTTGTTTAGTGGCACACCAACCTTCTTGGGTTATCTAATGCCAAAGCCATTCTTATAAACGATCAGTAGTGGTACTCTTTAATCCAAAGATGGGGGATGAGTGGGTTCATGCCTTTCTCAATGGTATTTGTCCGAAAGTGAATGCAATAGCTTAACTGGAGTTCGAATTCGTTTGCCCATGTGTTAGCCACAACGCCACGTGGACTTTTCCTTATAATGTTTAGTGTTGTGAGGTTTTAAGGGGTCAAATAAGAACAAAAATGTATTAACATAAAGTAGACAAATACAATAAAAGATGTGGAAATTACGTCCGACGAACAGAGTTATTGGCATACTCGCATAGGCTTACAGCTAAGCCACAATTATCCCTGTTATTTATAGTAACCTGTCGGCGCATTCCATTAGTCTTATAGGGTGTATCACCTATAACATTTAGATACATGGATTCAAACATTTAGAAACTCAATAAATGTCATTTCATTATCTACATTAACATTTTGACTTAGGCTAGACGGGCGGTCGGAGAGGCCCCTTCTGATAAATCGGCTGGTTACATGAAGCCCTAGCACCTATGTGATTGCCCCAACCCTATTGCCCTTATGTCAAGCCCCAACCCTTTTTATCATATGGGTGCTAGAAGGCGGTGGCTGAGGGTCTTTATGTCCTTGGCATGACGTTAAACTCTATCTGATGGTGAGGTTCCAGTTTTGGAGGTTTGGGGAATGTGGAGCACCCCTTCATCACCAGTGCTTCCTGGTCCGCTCTGACCCAGAGTGGTAGTACCTGTTAGGGTCCCATCTATAGGTTAAATAGAAAAATGTGTTTATAAACAAAAATGAGTATCCAATTAAGAGTAAATATATTTCAAAACTTTGTCAGCATTAAATGACCCACTGAGGTTGATATGCCGTAAAACAAAACAAACCAAAACTTAAAATTTTGATAACAACTAAGCTGTTTTTTTTTTTTCAAATTTATTTTTGTTATTTTTATTATTCAAATATTCCGCCTGGGGGCAATAAAGTGTGTACAATGTCTACAAATGAAATCTCCCGCGTTTCTCTTGATAACTACATCAAAGAAAATTTAACCAGCTTTTTATTTGATTGCCTTTTTCCTGTACGTTTTTCCCCTCTTGTGAATTTGTTCCGTATCGTTAAGAAAAAAAGATGAAGAAGAAGAAGGAAATAATAAAATGCTTTGATCTTGTCAAATTCGGAAGCAGAGGAAATGGATAACGGTTGTCATTCATCATAGCCTACGGGTTCGATCAAGAGTCAAACATTTGGGTGTATAAATAACTGCCATTTGAAAATTTCGTTTCCAGTTTGTTCTTTTGAAGTTTTAGCACGCCTAGAGTGACTCTTATTTTTTTATTTATTGACCTTTCGTTATACAAAGAAGGCAAAACTACTTATCTATGTATTTATGTATCTATTCATTTGACAAGAAAGAAAAAAAACAACCTCCCCTCCCCCAAAAAACATAGGTTCTGTAAAGGGCAAAGAAGAAAATAGCGAATATAGAATATAAAATTTAAAATGACCTGACTGTTGGGGGTTAAATCCGACTGCTGCTGAATCGATCAAAGTTCTATCCCGGCTGTAGGTAGGTCACAACATTTCTAGCCACACTGAAGAGGATTAATAAGTCGAAACACGTGTCTGTGGATGACTATATATGCTCCCCATCCCCCTGGGGTTGAGCACTTTGGAGGGGATTTCGCTGATGACCGTTAACTAAAGCGTACACGCAACGCTCTCCTATAAAAAGGGATGGAGCACCATATGGAAGCCTTTACATACATACAGATCTGTGTATTAAAACAGTTAAAATCCCTTTCGCATTCTATGGGTGATGATGGCCAAGTGGTTAAGCTTTCCACTGCTGCTAAATCGATGGGAGTACTATTACGGCTGTACGTAGCTCACAAAATGTCTAGCCACTCTGAAGAGACTTGATAAGTCGAAACACATGTCTGTGGATGACTTTATATATATATATATATATATATATATATATATATAATATATAAAGTCGAAACACATGTCTGTGGATGACTTTATATATATATATATATATATATAATATATATATATATATATATATATATAATATACCAAACTTGTTGGTAAATCCTTGTGGTGAAAAAACCCAGCAAATAGTTTGATTGTAAAATATACTACCAAACATCACCCGGGGAGAAAAAACATTTAAAAAAAAAGACCAAGATAATCGTACCAACCAAACATAATCTATTAGTACAATATTTGGCCAAAAGAAAAAACAATTTATATGTATATATATACATAAGATATATATATTCATACAAAGCTGCGAGGAAACTATAGCTAATAAGTAAAAAGTGCTCAATACCTAAGTAGAGAAAATAATAAAGATAAATCTAATGAGTCAGATAAACCTACTAAAAGTTTCGCTTAATGCTCTTCAGGGCTAAGATCCGACTTAGCCCTGAAGAGCATTAAGCGAAACTTTTAGTAGGTTTATCTGACTCATTAGATTTATATATATATAATATATATATATATATATATATATTACAGATATGCTCATAGACCCTGTGGACAAAATCTAAAAGGACTCATAAAAATTGTATTCCTGTGTCCTGGTGGTTTTCTTTAATTTTACCTCACCATTTCCAGTTTAATGTAAATACATTGAAATAGTTTATTAGAAACGAATTACACTGTTTGTGGTACAAGGTATGGGTTAGATGGCTTTAGTTGTTCACATATAAAAAGTATAATTTATTAAGAAACTTTAGTTGGGACCCAGCAAATTTCCAGGGACTCATTCAAATCAAATACATACGTCCCAGGACGCACTAAATTAAAAATCTGTCCGCATCACCACACACACACACACACACACACAAACACACATGTGAGGGACAAAATGAAAGATGTTAAGTGTATATTGATTGTGTGAATATGATGCTATTAACCGTTAATTTTTATATGCGCGTTTGTTTACGAAAGCCAATGACGTGATCAATGCATGTGCAAAAATGGAAGGTGAAGATCATATAATGACGCATGCATTAATGTGAATAGGCGGAGAACGAAAAGTTAAGGAAGATATGACGTGTTACATATGGAATATCAATGTTAGAAAATAAGAAGATTAAAACTTTCCTGTGGTAACATTTTCACAATTTTTTTTTATGTTTTGTTTTGTATTTACGGTATATTAACACTGAGTTGTTTAATGCCAGATTTTTTTTGTATATATGATAGGTATGCGAATGTTTTGGACGTAAATAGTTGTTTTTTAAACAAAGTGTTAGTGCGAGACAACAGTTAGTAATCAATTTTGCTTCACAGGTGAATTTTTTTAGAACTCATCTTTGATATATTTAACCAATAAACAGGACCCTTCGGGGTATTGCCAGGTCCGGTCAGAGTGGCCCCTGAAGTAATTATGATTATGGAGCAATGCACACTTCCAAGAGCTCCAGAATTAGAACCTCGCCACTAGATGTGATTTAAAGTCATTCTCATGATATGATAGAAGAGGAAGATGTATTGTAGTCTAGCTACTGCGGACAACTACGGCTTGTTAGATAAGGATATAAACTGAAAATGAAGGTGAGTTTGGTTATAAGCAAATAAAATAAAATCGGCGAGTCGAATTTAAATTCTGAACGAGGCTGTTAGCATTTCACTTCTTACTAATTCCATTGGAAAAAGCATGAAATGATTTATGAGTAAATAGTAGGGCAGTTGAGCTTTTTGGTCTACAGAAGAGGGGTGGGTAAGTACATGCACACTCCCATCTAAATACATATTGACGCATATATACAGTATGGTGGTGTAATGGTTAGAGTCGTGGGAAATGGACACGACTTGACGAGTTCAAATCTGGGACGAGGTTGTTTGCATTTGCCAATACGCTAATATCCTTGGGAAAGGTATGAATCAAACTATTCTCCTCCAGCTATGGGTAAATAGTAGGGCAGACTGGGCTATTTAACCTTGATTGGGCAAGCGGTCTAAAAGAAGGTAAGCTCTTAATACAAACCTGTTAAACTCCGCTATAGAAATGGATATTGTGTCACATCCTGCTTGTGCGAAGGAGTTTGTTATATGTATATATATATATATATATATATATATATATATATATATATATATATATATGTATGTGTGTGTGTGTGTGCGTGTGTGAGTGGTGAAGGATTGAATAAATCCGACAAAATGAGGTTGAGAGTAGAGGAAAATGTGGATATAACAACACAATACCAATTGAATGTAGTCGTTTGTGTTGTTATATCCACATTTTCCTTAACTCTCAACCTCACACACACACGCACACACACAAATATATATACATATATGTATATATATATATATATATATATATAGTCATCCACAGACACGTGTTTCGACTTATCAAGTTTATTCATTGTGGCTAGACATTTCTAAGCTACCTACAGCCAGGATTGAAAGCCGATCGGTTCAGCATCAGTCAGACACCTTAACTGCTAGGCTATAGTCTCCCACAGAATTCGAAAGGGATTTTAACTGTTTTTAATACACACATCCCTATGTATGTAAAGACCGCCATATAATGGTCAATCCCTTATATAGGAGAGCGTTGTGTTTACGCTTTAGTTGGCGGTCATCAGTGACCCCCCCAAGTACTCCACCCCAGGGGAATGGGGAGCATATATATATATATATATATATATATATATATATAGAGTGTGTTCCAAAAATCTCCGAGTTCCTTTATGATACGCTTTTAACGTCTTCACCTGTTCCCCATCTCTTTCAACACATTATTGGAATCTTCCCCAGGTGGTCTCTGTATTATCAGTCCGGCTTTTCTAATAAATTTACTTTCATAGAAATATAAAGATTTATTTTAATCAGTTGTGGGAGATTCAAAGAATCTGTTGACAGGCCTCTTGTACATGTGGAGATTGTTCGAAATTAAATCATGAAGGGGATCTCATAAGGGTGTTAAAATCTTTTAATCACCCTGTACACAGACAGAAAGACAGACAGACAGAAGGACAGACAGACAGACAGAGACACCCACACAATTTTTGCGGTATAAGTAGTGTAGTGCTAAATATCATATTTATAAGAATATACTAATTCCATGCAATATACAAGGTGTGTCAAAGATTATCGAGATTGAAGCTGTATTTACCAAGATAGAAATGAACAATGAATGGAATATTAATTTTCTTCAGAATATAAGGTGTGTCATAAAATTATCGAGATTGAAGCTGTATTGACCAATATAGAAATGAACAATAAATGGAATGTTAATTTTCTTCAGAATATAAGGTGTGTCATAAAATTATCGAGATTGAAGCTGTATTGACCAATATAGAAATGAACAATAAATGGAATGTTAATTTTCTTCAGAATATAAGGTGCGTCATAAAATTATCGAGATTGAAGCTGTATTGACCAAGATGGAATTGAACAATGAATGGAAAGTTCATTTTTTTTCAGAATACAAGGTGTGTCATAAAAGGGCCGAGTTTGAAGCTGTATTTACCAATATAGAAATGAACATTGAATGGAATGTTAATTTTTTCAGAATACAAAATGTGTCAAAAAATACAAAAAATCTTGGGAGCATATGACCTTTAGGCACCTCTTTTGCGATCTCGATTCATAAGTACATCTTTTTCATTTACATCGTCAACATCCAGTTGTTTGTTAGGGGTTAGGGTTAGGGGTTAGTTTTATAATTAAAGAAAAAAACCCTCTGAAATCGTCTGTTAACAAACAACCGAATATTGATGGTGTAAATGAAAAAAATATACTTATGAATCAATATCGCAAAAGGGGTGCCTAAAGGTCATATGGACCAAATCTTGATACTTTTTTGACACACCGTGTATATATATTATCTATTATTCTCTCTCTCTCTCTCTCTCTCTCTCTCTCTCTCTCTCTCTCTCTCACACACACACACACACACACACACACATATATATATATATATGAAAGACGAAGAAAAAGTGATAAGACAAACGGGAATATTTCTTTTATGTTGTTTATTTTTTAAAACTAGTTTCGACTTGAAGTCATCGTCAGGAGATAATTTCTTGTGAAAGAAATTGTTTTTAGAAAGTTTATGAAACGTTTCTAAGTGTTTGACAAACCACTATAATCCAGTCAGAAAAATGTATTACAATTGGAAAATCCATCTGTTCAGTGCTGCAGTACACGGGAAAGTTGAGCTTATTCGCACTTCCAAACTGGATATTCAATAGCAAACTTTTCCCTGTGTGTTTATGGCACTGGTTAGATAGATATTGACATTTATATAGTAGATAAAACTAAAATTGTTCAAATTTGTAAAAACTCGGATTTCGCCTTTTTAATTAAATCAAGAAATTAAAGAAAGTGATATTATTTAACCAAAAAAAGGACTTGAATATAGTTCTTGCTTCAATGATGGACATTCTCAAAATGGTGAAAATAGTACTAACATTCTGGACTAACACCTGCATTGCCATATAAACACTCCCCATCTAGAGAGACGAAAATCCACTACCCACCCCAACCACCCCTGCCCCTAATGACAACCTACTGTTTTCACCATTTTCAGAATTTCCATCATTGAAGCAAGAACTATATTCAAGTCCTGAAGAAGGTCTAATAGACCGAAACGTTGAATCGTCGACAATAAACTTCCAGTTTCCATAACATCTCGTCTTTGTCTACCTTTTTCCACACACACACACACACACACACACACACATATATATATATATATATATATATATATGTGTGTGTGTGTGTGACTACAGGTTTTTAAGATCTCAACCGTTTGACTCATCTGATGATTGCATAACCATGAAACTTTAAGTCATGAGTCCAAATCCATAATATTACAATTGATTATAAATCTGGTCTGCTTTATTAGCATTGAGCACCTTTTCATGCTAATGCTTTTCTCATTTTCTCATTCATTCTCTATTCATTATATATATATATATATATATATATATATATATATATATATATATATATATATATATATATATGTATATTATTATTATTAAAAAAGAAGGTCCGCAAAATGTATTTTGTTCTCAGAAAAATTTGTTTAATTCTTTTTGTTTTACATATGCAACACGTGTTTCAGATCTTCTGGTATCTTCTTCAGGCTTTGATTGATAATATGAAAATGAATTTTTACATACATGTGTATATATATACATACACATGAGTATTTCACTTCCTCTTCCTGTTTTCGTGGGAGTGGAAAGGAATTTCATTTTAACATTAGTCTTTTAAACAGGTGTTTTTGTTTTTTGGGTGGTTTGCTAATAAATTCATTAGCTGAATTTTATAACTTTTTTTTATTACTTTTTTATTTGGGTTGTCTTGGTAAAGTTCATCAGATGTTCATTTGATATATCAGGTGTATGTGTGTTTGTAATTTGTTTTTTGTTCTGAAGACATTCTATGTTTTTCTACTTAAATTTATACTTTTTGGGTGTGTGTATGTGTGTGCCTACGTATATGTGCCTATGTTTACTTTTTGTGTGTGCGTGTGTGCGTGGGTGTTCATGTATATAGTTGTATTCGGTGTGCATATGTGTATATATATATACATACTTAAGAGTTGAATTTTGAATTAAGAATCAAATTTAAGTCTATTCATAACTATCTTTCTATCTATTTATCTATCTATCTATCTTACTTTGTTTATACCTATCTATCTATACATCTATCTATTTCAGTCTGTTCATATCTATCTATATATTTCATTCAATTGATATCTATCTATATACCAACCCTTTGCAAGATGATAACGGTCATACTTTAGAGGAACACAAGAATTAATATAAAGGTATTTGTTACATCTTCAGAAAAACAATAAATAAACAAACAAAGAAAATAAGAAGTAAAAAAGACAACAAAAACAAAAAACAAATAACAAATGTCTCACTAATACATCTTCTGTTTCCTCCTCTATTTTAAAGATTTCGTCAGGGGGTCGATTATTGTTTTGTTTTTTTGTTTTTTTATTGAAATCCAATTAACCAGTCCTATTTCTAAATATTAGCTTCGCACATGTGTATAGTTTTATAATGATCAGATCACTAGTGTAGTTGCCGACTGGGTATACACAGATAGACACAAATTGTCATATATATATATATATATATATATATATATATATATGAATTTAACATTTTGAAAAAACAATTAGTAATTATTATCTGCTGACAGAATCTGTTTCGACGCCTTAGTAGAAGGGTCATCATCAACGAGCAAAAAATACACCAAACTCTTTTTGAGTTTATTTTTGGATTAAAAATGCTTCTGATTTTTAAAAATAAAATTTATTTTATTTTTGAAACAGTATGCGCATTTTAAAAAATTCAAGCATTCCAGCGTGTGTTTGTACCCCCTCTTCTCTTCCAACGGTTTTTTATCCCTTCTCTCTTTCATATATTTTTGCTCGTTGATGATGACCCTTCTACTAAGGCGTCGAAACAGATTCTGTCAGCAGATAATAATTACTAATTGTTTTTTCAAAATGTTAAATTCATTCTGTCGGATTAATTTCCATTTATTTACACACACATATATATATATATATATATATATATATATATATATATATATGTGTGTGTGTGTGTGTGTGTGTGTGTGTGTGTGTGTGTGTACGGTCGTACTTTAGAGGAACACGAGTATTAATATAAAGGTATTTGTTACATCTTCAGAAAAACAATAAATAAACAAACAAAATAACAAGTAAAAAAGACAACAAAAAAAAACAAAAAACAAAAAAACAAAACCAAAACAGAACGAACCAAAAAGAATCACATCATATTAGCGCTTCAATTTTTCTTTTATTGTTTTAATTTTTTGTTCCTTTCTATTTTTGTTTTCATCTGTTTCATTTGCATTAATAATTTTTGAAATGTGTAGATTGATCTGAATAATAATTGAAATATTTCATGGAGTTAATTAAAATATTCTTGATTTTCCTGCCTCTTTTTATTTCTTTTTTTTCTTTTTGGCTTTTAATTTGTATGTTATCAAATGTCAAGCAAGTGTAGGGCAGGTAAAATCCAACGGCGAACAAGACGACAGAATCAGCGGAAATAGCAGGAAAGGAGAAATATTTCTATGTGCAAAATACATTACGGTCGGTCTAGCTAAGTCGGTAGAGCGTCCGCCTGGAAACTACAAGGTTCCTGGTTCGATACCGGCCCTCGCTGAAATAGCTGGAAAGGAGAAATATTTTTATGTGCAAAATACATTACGGTCGGTCTAGCTAGGTCGGTAGAGCGTCCGCTTGGGAACTACAAGCTTCCTGGTTCGATACCAGTCCTCATGGAAATAGCAGGAAAGGAGAAATATTTCTATGTGCAAAATACATTACGGTCGGTCTAGCTAAGGCGTTTGGGAACTACAAGGTTCCTGGTTCGATATCAGCCCTCACGGAAATAGCAGGAAAGGAGAAATATTTCTATGTGCGAAATACATTACGGTCGGTCTAGGTAAGTCGTTTGGGAACTACAAGGTTCCTGGTTCGATATCAGCCCTCGCTGAAATAGCAGGAAAGGAGAAATATTTCTATGTGCAAAATACATTACGGTCGTCTAGCTAAGTTGGTAGAGCGTCCGCTTGGGAACTACAAAGTTCCTGGTTCGATACCGGTCCTCACGGAAATAGCAGGAAAGAAGAAATTTCTATGTGCAAAATACATTACGGTCGGTCTAGCTCAGTCGTTTGGGAACTACAAGGTTCCTGGTTCGATATCAGCCCTCGGGGAGATAGAAGGAAAGGAGAAATATTTCTATGTACAAAATACATTGCGGTCCGTCTAGCTAAGTCGGTAGAGCGTCCGCTTGGGAACTACAAGGTTCCTGGTTCGATACCAGCCCTCACGGAAATAGCAGGAAAGAAGAAATATTTCTATGTGCAAAATTCATTACGGTCGGTCTAGCTAGGTCGGTAGAGCGTCCACTTAGGAACTTCAAGGTTCCTGGTTCGATATCAGCCATCTCATAAATTGCAGGAAAAGGGAAATATTTCTATGTGCAAAATACATTACGGTCGGTCGAGCTATATATATATACACTCGTGAACAGAAAAAATGGGCCAAGATTGAAAGAAGGAAGAAAATAGATTTTTCGATATTTTTCAGGAATTTACTGAAATTTAACTGCAAATTCCAATTTTTCAGATCATTAATATTATAGTATATAATAATTTAGTGGTAAAAATGAGTCCTAAAAAGGTAAGACCGCATCTGGGCGATGATATGAAAAACCGAATTGCAGGATTAAGGCAGTCTAATATGACTTACAAGCAGATTTTCGATATTTGAAAAAAGAAACTTCTCTCTGGGCGTTGAAGCCGAATTGGTCCAAAGGATCGAAAA
>CM042160.1:6430725-6450725 GCA_023376005.1 Doryteuthis pealeii
CAGCACTTTTTCATTTAAGCATGTTGAATTAAACAAAAGACACATCGCCAGTTTAACAATTTTATTTGTGATCTTTTTTCATGTTTTTTGGACAACCTTTTAATATTTGGGTGGAATTCGGAGATTAGTCCACCAAAGTTCAGGTCCTGAGTACTAGAAATATTCTTACGGGAAATACACACATTTAGCATAAAGAAAAAAATAAACAAAAACTCCAATGCATATACGCCTTTATGTACAGTATGAGTACAAAATGTACAATATGCATATCTAAAAAACTAGGGGTGATGAGTAAAAACGGATTTCAAATCTGAATTCAGTCCTACTATTTATCCATAGTTGGAGATTCATACCTTTCCTAAGGGTATTAGCGCTAGGTGAACTGCAATTACCACATCCAGGATTTGAACTTCGGCAATGAGTCCATTTCCCATGACTTTAACCATTATACCAGGAGCTTTCATTATACTGCATGTGGCTGTCTCCATTTTACATAGCACTAATACCGTTGGGATAGGTATGAATCCAATTATTTTCTATTATCTGCGGTATTCGGACTATTGTCCTCATCTTTATTGTCATCTGTACAACGTTTCGGCCGATATGCCCTCCGGCCTTCTTCGGGTATTTCTTGTCAGAATCTGGAACCTTCTCAGACTCAGGAACCTTTTTTTCAGACTCGGGAACCTTTTTTCAGACTCGGGAACCTTCTTTTCGAACTCGGGAACCTTCTTTTCGTAGTCGGGAACCTTCTTGTCGTAATCGGGAGCCATCATGGAACTTTGAACCTAACCCTTTATTAAGTCCTCGGGGGTATCCTGTTCTCATTCCGCTAACCATAGCTGGGGTAGGAGTTGTGTTAATTGTTTTTCTATGTTACTGCCGCCGCTCAGGATTAAACCTGGAATCCATAGATAATTGTCACTTAGAACTGCCTTAACCTAACTCCTTTATCCACTAGGCCATGTGTCCTAAACGTTGTACAGATAACAATAAAGATGAGGACAATAGTCCGAATAACGCAGATAATACTAATCATCAAGCCGCATCTCAAACATTCAGAGAAACAATTATTTTCTCTTCAAAAAAAAAAAAAAAAAATTAATAAACCAGGCTTTTACCGCTAAATTGGAAGTCGGATTGCCGAATATATTACCTACAACGATAACCGTTAATATAAGCGTGCATCGCGTCACAATTATGCCGATAGAACGTTATTATCTCTGCTATGTTATGAGCATTTAAGAGAACAGGCCTGGTTACAGACATATTAAATCTCTTCAAATGTGTCTAAAATCTAATGTACATAGATATAAGGACATATTTGAAATATGCATTGAAAACAGGAACAAATAACGCTTGGATATGTGAATAGGTGGTTATATTTGTCTGCAGGGTAAAGTATTCCTTCATGGTGCAAAAATGACGTTGCTAAAGTTGAATCAGTTAAGAATGTAGATTTTATAGTTGCTTTTCTATTCAATGGACGTCTTTTCAAAGATTCTTCACTCGTCTAAACAGCTTCCTTGCAAACAGGAAATTCTTTAACAATTCTTTATCGGTTCTTAGAATGCAGATTTCTTTAGGGAAGGAACCCGAGAAATCTTAGCCAAAGTGAAATACATATATAGATATAAATGCTGAGTGGGGATTACTTTGATTGTATATTTTATCGAGGAATATTTTACGGTTTATATTCTTTGAATAATTCGGCAATTTCTCACTGACAAGTTTATATCTAATAATACTAGCGTTAGTCAAAAATTAACGCCATTTTTAAGACAGGTATAATTACCAACACAGGAACATGTATCATACATCAATATGAAGCTGGTCCTCCGTGGATCACGTCCCTACTTCTCCACATATGGGAGTCAAAAGGTAATGCTATTTTGTTTTGGAGAGGTATAATTACCAACACAGGAACATGTATCATGCATGAAAATCAAGCTGGTTCACTGTGGATCACGTCCCTACTTCTCCACATAGGTTTGTCAAAAAGTAATGCCACTTTGTTTAAGACAGGTATAATTACCAACACAGGAACATGTATCATAGATCAAAATAAAGCTGCTCCTCTGTGGATCACGTTTCTATTTCTCCCCATAGGTGTGTCAAAATTAATGCCATTTTGTTTACGACTGGTATAATTACCAACACAGGAACATGTATCGTACATCAAAATCAAGTTGGTCCTCTGTGGATCACATCCCTACTTCTCCACATAGGAGAGTCAAAAGGTAATGCCATTTTGTTTAGGACAGGTATAATTACCAACATAGGAACATGTATTATAGATAAGAATAAAGCTGGTCCTCTGTGGATCACCTCCCTACTTCTCCACATAGGGGAGTCAAAAGGTAATGCTATTTTATTTAGGACAGGTATAATTACCAACACAAGAACATGTATCATAGATCAAAACAAAGCTGCCCTTCTGTGGATCACATCTCTACTTCTCCACATAGGGGAGTCAAAAGTTAATGCCATTTTGTTTAAGACAGGTATAATTACCAACATAGGAACATGTATCATAGATCAAAATAAAGCTGGTCCACTGTGGATCATGTCCCTACTTCTCCAAATAGTCACCGTTTCCCTCAATAGCAATGTTCCACCTGCAATGTATCCCTGTCCCTTAAAATTCTGTTGGCTGTACTTTGAGCCACTTCTTCACTACAGGTTTTACTTCCTCTTCACTGTAATAATGTTTGCCTCTCAAACCCTCGTGCATATATATATATATATATATATATATATATATATATATATATATATATATATATATATATACACCAAAGTCCCCAATCAATAAGCCGAGAGAGTAATTTTCCATGTAAGGTTGTTCAATACCTAGAAAAATAGTACGGCTGGTTATACAAACGATAAATTTAATGTTTCAATGCTGTAGAGTCTGGTAATCAATAATACCTAACAATATCCGTTTTGTTTGTTTAATGTTCTACTAAAACTGATAAAGACCGAGTAACTTTTCATTATTAGAAAATATTCGCGAAGTACTTATTTATAAACGATGCTTCATATTGCAATGTTTAGGTTTGCTTTCTTTGTATAATGGCATATCAACTTTCGTGGGTTATTCAATGATAAAGCCATCTCTATAGAAGGAGAACACTTGTGGTACTAGTTAACCTATACCTGGGGTACCTGGGGGAATGTAGAGTTTGTACCTTTACCAAGGTTAGTATTGGCATTTCAGTCTCGGAAGACTATAATAAAGTTTTTGTGCCCCTGAAGTTACAGCGCCTCCTGTGACTGTGAAGTTCGATGTTTGAAAAACATTCTCGAACGCAGATGTCGCATTTGAAGGCTGTTCCTGAAGATGTTGATGTGCCAGTGTTTTCTTGCTGCTGCTTTCTTCTGGACCTCTTAGCTTCATGGTGTTGCGTCAGGGTGACTTCTGACATTAGCACTCCTCTACGGAGAGTCTGCCGCCACCGGGGGCGGTCCTGAGCCAAATTTTCCCAGCTGGAAGGGGCAATGCCAAAGCATCTGAGATCCTTCTTGCACACATCCTTGAATAGCAGACAGCACAACCTAACCTGTCAGTGCGTTTATGTTAGGGTTTACTAAAATGTTGACTTGTTTCCATTTTAAAATTAATTAAAACAATTATTTAAGGTCAAATTTATATACCTAATTAAATAGATAAAATTAATTTAAAATATGAAATGCCTAAGTTTCAAATTTCATATTTTTAGATTCTAAAAACAAATAATAATTTAATAACTAGTCTACTTTATTTTAATTTTGTTATCTAATAATTCAAATGTTAAAGCCCCACCCTTTTAAACAGATCAAATATCAATGTGTATAATATTTTCACTTATAAGGCAATTATATACTTAAAAAAAAATTCCACAATCTTTTTTTATTTTTTTTTTATTATATAAGTTTTTCTTTTAATATTTACTTTTCCGATTTCCGGTACTTATTTTATACCAGAGTATCTCCTTTATTTTCATTTATTTATTTTTTTCTTTTATTCACACCTTCGGGGTTTTTTGTCCTTTTATTTATACTGTAATTAGTTCCAAAAGTATGTAATCTATGTACACCCAAAAATTCGGCTGAGAAGGATGGGAAAGTGTATCAGACTCCAGGAGGTTATTTTGAAGGGGATAACTTGTAGTTTGTAGTTTTGGTTGTGTTGTGGGGTTTTAAGGGGTCAAATAAGAACAAAACGACGGGTAACAAATGTAGGAAAATGTATTAACAAAAGAGTAGACAATTACAGTACAGAGAAGTGGGAAATACGTCCGACAATAGAGTTATGAGCTGACTCGCATTGGCTTACTCTCAACCCATAATTGTCCCTGTTACTTATAGTAACAGTCGGCGCATTCCATTAGTCTATAGGGTATATCACCTATAACAGGTTTGAAATATTTTTTGTGACACTAGTCCTGGAACTTTTCTGACATACCTCGTACTTATTATATAAGTATATGTAGTCAGTAGAGGAAAGAACAGGAGATTGGTTTGGTTTGGTTTAGTTTCTTTGTTTAGTGACACACCAACCTTCTTGGGTTATTTAATGCCAAAGCCATTCTTATAAACGATCAGTAGTGGTACTCTTTAATCCAAAGCTGGGGGATGAGTGGGTTCATACATTTCTCAATGGTATTTGTCCGAAACTGAATGCAATAGCTTAACTGGAGTTCGAACTCGTTTGTCCATGTGTCGCAGTCAAGCACGTTAGCCACAACGCCACGTGGACTTTTCCTTATAATGTTTAGTGTTGTGAGGTTTTAAGGGGTCAAATAAGAACAAAACGACGGGTAACAAATGTAGAAAAATGTATTGACATAAAGTAGACAACTACAATAGAGAGGTGTGGAAATTACGTCCGACGAACAGAGTTATTGGTATACTCGCATTGGCTTACTGCTAAGCCATACTTATCCCTGTTATTTATAGTAACCTGTCGGCGCATCCCATTAGTCTTATAGGGTGTATCACCTATAACATTTAGATACATGGATTCAAACATTTAGAAACTCAATAAATGTCATTTCATTATCTACATTAACATTTTGACTTAGGCTAGACGGGCGATCGGAGAGGCCCCTTCTGATAAATCGGCTGGTCACGTGAAGCCCTAGCACCTATATGATGTTCCCAACCCTATCACCCTTATGTCAAGCCCCAACCCTTTTTATCATATGAGTGCTAGAAGGCCGTGACTGAGGGTCTTCATGTCCTTGGCATGACGTTAAACTCTATCTGATGGTGAGGTTCCAGTTTTGGAGGTTTGGGGAATGTGGAGCACCCCTTCATCATCATTGCTCCCTGGTCCGCTCTGACTCGGAGCGGTAGTACCTTTTCGAGTCACATCTATAGGTTAAATAGAAAAATGTGTTTATAAAAAAATGAGTATTCATTTAAGAATGAATACATTTCAAAACTTTGTCAGTATTAAATGACCCAGTGAGGTTCATATGCCGTAAAACAAAACGAAGCAAAACTTAAAATTTTGATAACAACTAAGCTGTTTTTTTTTTTAATTTATTTTTGTTATTTTTATCATACAAATATGCCGCCTGGGGGCAATAAAGTGTGTACAATGTCTACAAATGAAATCTCCCGCGTTTCTCCTGATAACTGCATCAAAGAAAATTTAACCAGCTTTTTATTTGATTGCCTTTTTCCTGTACGTTTTTCCCCTCTTGTGAATTTGTTCCGTATCGTTAAGAAAAAAAGATGAAGAAGAAGAAGGAAATAATAAAATGCTTTGATCTTGTCAAATTCGGAAGCAGAGGAAATGGATAACGGTTGTCATTCATCATAGCCTACGGGTTCGATCAAGAGTCAAACATTTGGGTGTATAAATAACTGCCATTTGAAAATTTCGTTTCCAGTTTGTTCTTTTGAAGTTTTAGCACGCCTAGAGTGACTCTTATTTTTTATTTATTGACCTTTCGTTATACAAAGAAGGCAAAACTACTTATCTATGTATTTATGTATCTATTTATTTGACAAGAAAGAAAAAAAACAACCTCCCCCCCAAAAAAAAACATAGGTTCTGTAAAGAGCAAAGAAGAAAATAGCGAATATAGAATATAAGATTTAAAATGACCTGACTGTTGGGGGTTAAATCCAACTGCTGCTGAATCGATCGGAGTTCTATCCCGGCTGTAAGTAGGTCTCAACATTTCTAGCCACACTGAAGAGACTTATTAAGTCTCTTCAGTGTGGCTAGAAATGTTGAGACCCGTGTCTGTGGATGACTATATATGCTCCCCATCCCCCTGGGGTTGAGCACTTTGGAGGGGATTTCGCTGATGACCGCCAACTAAAGCGTACACGCAACTCCTATAAAAAGGGATAGAGCACCCTATGCCAGCCTTTACATACATACAGATCTGTGTATTAAAACAGTTAAAATCCCCTTCGCATTCTATGGGTGATGATGGCCAAGTGGTTAAGCTCTCCACTGCTGCTAAATCGATGGGAGTACTATTACGGCTGTACGTAGCTCACAAAATGTCTAGCCACTCTGAAGAGACTTGATAAGTCGAAACACATGTCTGTGGATGACTTATATATATATATATATATATATATATATAATATACCAAACTTGTTGGTAAATCCTTGTGGTGAGAAAAACCCAGCAAATAGTTTGATTGTAAAAATATACTACCAAACATCACCCGGGGAGAAAAAACATTTTTTGAAAAAAAAAGACCAAGATAATCGTACCAACCAAAAATAATCTATTAGTACAATATTTGGCCAAAAGAAAACACAATTTATATGTATATATATACATAACATATATATATTCATACAAAGCTGTCAGGAAACTAAAGCTAATAAGTAAAAAGTGCTCAATACTTTAGAGAAAATAATAAAGATAAATCTAATGAGTCAGATAAACCTACTAAAAGTTTCGCTTAATGCTCTTCAGGGCTAAGATCCGATTTAGCCCTGAAGATCATTAAGCGAAACTTTTAGTAGGTTTATCTGACTCATTAGATTTATCTTTATATATATATATATATATATATATATATATATATATATATATATATATATATATATTACAGATATGCTCATGGACCCTGGTGGACAAAATCTAAAAGGACTCATAAAAATTGTATTCCTGTGTCCTGGTGGTTTTCTTTAATTTTACCTCACCATTTCCAGTTTAATGTAAATACATTGAAATAGTTTATTAGAAACGAATTACACTGTTTGTGGTACAAGGTATGGGTTAGATGGCTTTAGTTGTTCACATATAAAAAGTATAATTTATTAAGAAACTTTAGTTGGGACCCAGCAAATTTCCAGGGGACTCATTCAAATCAAATACATACGTCCCAGGACGCACTAAATTAAAAATCTGTCCGCATCACCACACACACACACACACACACACACAAACACACATGTGAGGGACAAAATGAAAGATGTTAAGTGTATATTGATTGTGTGAATATGATGCTATTAACCGTTAATTTTTATATGCGCGTTTGTTTACGAAAGCCAATGACGTGATCAATGCATGTGCAAAAATGGAAGGTGAAGATCATATAATGACGCATGCATTAACGTGAATAGGCGGAGAACGAAAAGTTAAGGAAGATATGACGTGTTACATATGGAATATTAATGTTAGAAAAATAAGAAGATTAAAACTTTCCTGTGGTAACATTTTCACAATTTTTCTTTATGTTTTGTTTTGTATTTACGGTATATTAACACTGAGTTGTTTAATGCCAGATTTTTTTTTGTATATATGATAGGTATGCGAATCTTTTGGACGTAAATAGTTTGTTTTTAAACAAAGTGTTAGTGCGAGACAACAGTTAGTAATCAATTTTGCTTCACAGGTGAATTTTTTTAGAACTCATCTTTGATATATTTAACCAATAAACAGGACCCTTCGGGGTATTGCCAGGTCCGGTCAGAGTGGCCCCTGAAGTAATTATGATTATGGAGCAATGCACACTTCCAAGAGCTCCAGAATTAGAACCTCGCCACTAGATGTGATTTAAAGTCATTCTCATGATATGATAGAAGAGGAAGATGTATTGTAGTCTAGCTACTGCGGACAACTACGGCTTGTTAGATAAGGATATAACTGAAAATGAAGGTGAGTTTGGTTATAAGCAAATAAAATAAAATCGGCGAGTCGAATTTAAATTCTGAACGAGGCTGTTAGCATTTCACTTCTTACTAATTCCATTGGAAAAAGCATGAAATGATTTATGAGTAAATAGTAGGGCAGTTGAGCTTTTTGGTCTACAGAAGAGGGGTGGGTAAGTACATGCACACTCCCATCTAAATACATATTGACGCATATATACAGTATGGTGGTGTAATGGTTAGAGTCGTGGGAAATGGACACGACTTGACGAGTTCAAATCTGGGACGAGGTTGTTTGCATTTGCCAATACGCTAATATCCTTGGAAAAGGTATGAATCAAACTATTCTCCCTCCAGCTATGGGTAAATAGTAGGGCAGACTGGGCTATTTAACCTTGATTGGGCAAGCGGTCTAAAAGAAGGTAAGCTCTTAATACAAACCTGTTAAACTCCGCTATAGAAATGGATATTGTGTCACATCCTGCTTGTGCGAAGGAGTTTGTTATATGTATATATATATATATATATATATATATATATATATATATATGTATGTGTGTGTGTGTGTGCGTGTGTGAGTGGTGAAGGATTGAATAAATCCGACAAAATGAGGTTGAGAGTAGAGGAAAATGTGGATATAACAACACAATACCAATTGAATGTAGTCGTTTGTGTTGTTATATCCACATTTTCCTTAACTCTCAACCTCACACACACACGCACACACACAAATATATATATATATATGTATATATATATATATATATATATATATATAGTCATCCACAGACACGTGTTTCGACTTATCAAGTTTATTCATTGTGGCTAGACATTTCTAAGCTACCTACAGCCAGGATTGAAAGCCGATATATATATATATATATATATATATATAGAGAGAGAGAGAGAGAGAGAGAGAGAGAGTGTGTTCCAAAAATGTCCTAGTTCCTTTATAATATGCTTTTAACGTCTTCACCTGTTCCCCATCTCTTTCAACACATTATTGGAATCTTCCCCAGGTGGTCTCTGTATTATCAGTCCGGCTTTTCAAATAAATTTACTTTCATAGAAATATAAAGATTTATTTTAATCAGTTGTGGGAGATTCAAAGAATCTATTGACAGGCATCGTGTACATGTGGGGATTGTTTGAAATTAAATCATGAAGGGGATCTCATAAGGGTGTTAAAATCTTTTAATCACCCTGTACACAGACAGAAAGACAGACAGACAGACAGAAAGAGACACCCACACAATTTTTGCGGTATAAGTAGTGTAGTGCTAAATATCATATTTATAAGAATATACTAATGCCATGCAATATACAAGGTGTGTCAAAAATTATCGAGATTGAAGCTGAATTAACCAAGATAGAAATGAACAATGAATGGAATGTTAATTTTCTCCAGAATATAAGATGTGTCATAAAATTATCGAGATTGAAGCTGTATTGACCAATATAGAAATGAACAATAAATGGAATGTTAATTTTCTTCAGAATATAAGGTGTGTCATAAAATTATCGAGATTGAAGCTGTATTGACCAATATAGAAATGAACAATAAATGGAATGTTAATTTTCTTCAGAATATAAGGTGCGTCATAAAATTATCGAGATTGAAGCTGTATTGACCAAGATGGAATTGAACAATGAATGGAAAGTTCATTTTTTTTCAGAATACAAGGTGTGTCATAAAAGGGCCGAGTTTGAAGCTGTATTTACCAATATAGAAATGAACATTGAATGGAATGTTAATTTTTTCAGAATACAAAATGTGTCAAAAAGTACAAAAAAATCTTGGGAGCATATGACCTTTAGGCACCTCTTTTGCGATCTCGATTCATAAGTACATCTTTTTCATTTACATCGTCAACATCCAGTTGTTTGTTAGGGTTAGGGTTAGGGGTTAGTTTTATAATTAAAGAAAAAAACCCTCTGAAATCGTCTGTTAACAAACAACCGAATATTGATGGTGTAAATGAAAAAAATATACTTATGAATCAATATCGCAAAAGGGGTGCCTAAAGGTCATATGGACCAAATCTTGATACTTTTTTGACACACTGTGTATATATATTATCTATTTATTCTCTCTCTTTCTCTCTCTCTCTCTCTCACACACACACACACACACACAAACACACACACACACATACACACACACACACACACACACACACACACACACACATATATATATATATATATATATATATATATATATATATATATGTGTGTGTGTGTGTATAAGACGAAGAAAAAGTGATAAGACAAACGGGAATACTTCTGTTATGTTGTTTATTTTTTTAAACTAGTTTCGACCTTAGGTCATCGTCAGGAGGACATTTATGGTAAAAAAAATGTTTTTAGAAAGTTTATGAAACGTTTATAAGTGTTTGACAAACCACTATAATCCAGTCAGAAAAATGTATTACAATTGGCAAATCTATCTGTTCAGTGCTGCAGTACACGGGAAAGTTGAGCTTATTCGCACTTCCAAACTGGATATTCAATAGCAAACTTTTCCCTATGTGTTTATCGCACTGGTTAGATAGATATTGACATTTCTATAGTAGATAAAGCTAAAATTGTTCAAATTTGTAAAAACTCGGATTTCGCCTTTTTAATTAAATCAAGAAATTAAAGAAAGTGATATTATTTAACCAAAAAAAAAAGGACGAATATAGTTCTTGCTTCAATGATGGACATTCTCAAAATGGTGAAAACAGTACTAACATTCTGGACTAACACCTGCATTACCATATAAACACTCCCCATCTAGAGAGACGAAAATCCACTACCCACCCCCAACCACCCCTGCCCCTACTGATAACCTACTGTTTTCACCATTTTGAGAATTTCCATCATTGAAGCAAGAACTATATTCAAGTCCTGAAGAAGGTCTAATCGACCGAAACGTTGCATCGTCGACAATAAACTTCCAGTCTCCATAACATCCCGTGTTTGTCTACCTTTTTCCACACACACACACACAAACACACACAGACACACACACACACACACACACATATATATATATATATATATATATATATATATATATATATATGACTACTGGTTTTTAAGATCTCAACCGTTTGACTCATCTGATGATTGCATAACCATGAAACTTTAAGTTATGAGTCCGAATCTATAATATTACAATTGATTATAAATCTGGTCTGCTTTATTAGCATTGAGCACCTTTTCACGCTAATACCTTTCTCATTTTCTCATTCATTCTCTATTCATTATATATATATATATATATATATATATATATATATATAATATATATATATATGATATATTGAAAAAACAAATGATGTTTACAAATGAATGGGATCATCAGGAGAGAATGTGCACCATTTCGGGGCCTTCCTCTCAATGGTTTTAAAAAGCACATCGCTCCCCCCCCCCTCACTGATGTGAGGTCCCTCGGAATATCTGTATCGACCGTATGTAATAGATCGGTCTTCAACAAAAATAAAACGGGATGAAATGAGAGGAAGGCCCCGAAACGGTGCACATTCTCTCCTGATGAGCCCGTGCATTTGTAAACATCATTTGTTTTTTCAATATATCAAATTCACACTGTCGGATTAATTTCCTTTTATTTCACACACACACACACACACACACACACATATATATATACTGTAGTGTGAGATGGTCACTATTTCAGCTTTTGCTGGAATGGTGTACCAAAGGCAGTATTATTGGTAGAGTGCTCAATATAAAATAGAGCTGTTATATAATATAATAAGATAAATATATAGGTTTTACATATCTATTTATTGGGTGACAAAGGAACATTCACAACCATATTGGTTTCATGCAATCATTCATCAGGTGAAGATGTTTCAAATGTCTATTATATATATATAATTATATATATATGATGTTTCAAATGTCTCTGTCTCTCTCTCTCTCTCTCTCTCTCTCTCTCTCTATATATTATATATATATATATATATATATATATATATATATTATATACCAACCCTTTGCAAGATGATAGCGGTCGTACTTTAGAGGAACACGAGTATTAATATAAAGGTATTTGTTACATCTTCAGAAAAACAATAAATAAACAAACAAACAAAATAAGAGTAAAAAAGACAACAAAAAAAAAAAAAAAAAAACAAAACCAAACAGAACGAACCAAAAAGAATCACATCATATTAGCGCTTCAATGTTTCTTTTATTGTTTTAATTTTTTGTTCCTTTCTATTTTTATTTTCATCTGTTTCATTTGCATTAATAATTTTTGAAATGTGTAGATTGATCTGAATAATAATTGAAATATTTCATGGAGTTAATTAAAATATTCTTGATTTTCCTTCCTCGATTTTTAATTTTTTTATTTTTTGGCTTTTAATTTGTATGTTATCAAATGTCAAGCAAGTGTAGGGCAGGTAAAATCCAACGGCGAACAAGACGACAGAATCAGCGGAAATAGCAGGAAAGGAGAAATATTTCTATATTTTACGGTCGGTCTAGCTAAGTCGTTTGGGAACTACAAGGTTCCAGGTTCAATATCAGTCCCAAGGAAGATAGAAGGAAAGGAGAAATATTTCTATGTGCAAAATACATTACGGTCGGTCTAGCTAAGTCGTTTGGGAACTACAAGGTTCCTGGTTCGATATCAGCCCTCAAGGAAATAGCAGGAAAGGATAAATATTTCTATGTGCAAAATACAGTACGGTCGGTCTAGCTAAGTCGTTTGGGAACTACAAGGTTCCTGGTTCGATATCAGCCCTCGCGGAAATAGCAGGAAAGGAGAAATATTTCTATGAGCAAAATTCATTACGGTCGGTCTAGCTAAGTTGGTAGAGCAAACGCTTGGGAACTACAAGGTTCCTAGTTCTATACCGGTCCTCACGGAAATAGCAGGAAAGGAGAAATATTTCTATGTGCAAAATACATTACGGTCGGTCTAGCTAAGTCGTTTGGGAACTACAAGGTTCCTGGTTCGATATCAGCCCCAAGGAAGATAGAAGTAAAGGAGAAATATTTGATAGCTTCTATGTGCAAAATTCATTACGGTCGGTCTAGCTAAGTTGGTAGAGCGTCCGGTTGGGAACTACAAGGTTCCTGGTTCGATATCAGCCATCTCGGAAATAGCAGGAAAGGAGAAATATTTTTATGTGCAAAATACATTACGGTCGGTCTAGCTAAGTAATTTGGGAACTACAAGGTTCCTGGTTCGATATCAGCCATCTCGGAAATAGCAGGAAAGGAGAAATATTTCTATGTACAAAATACATTACGGTCGGTCTAGCTAAGTCGTTTGGGAACTACAAGGTTCCTGGTTCGATATCAGCCCTCACGGAAATAGCAGGAAAGGAGAAATATTTCTATGTGCAAAATACATTACGATCGGTCTAGCTAAGTCGTTTGGGAACTACAAGGTTCCTGGTTCGATATCAGCCACCGGGGAGATAGAAGGAAAGGAGAAATATTTCTATGTACAAAATACATTGCGGTCGGTCTAGCTAAGTCGATAGAGCGTCCGCTTGGGAACTACAATGTTCCTGGTTCGATACCAGCCCTCACGGAAATAGCAGGAAAGAAGAAATATTTCTATGTGCAAAATTCATTACGGTCGGTCTAGCTAAGTCGGTAGAGTGTCCACTTAGGAACTTCAAGGTTCCTGGTTCGATATCTGCCATCTCATAAATTGCAGGAAAAGGGAAATATTTCTATGTGCAAAATACATTACGGTAGGTCGAGCTATATATATATATATATAATATATACACTCGTGAACAGAAAAAATGGGCCAAGATTGAAAGAAGGAAGAAAATAGATTTTTCGATATTTTTCAGGAATTTACTGAAATTTACCTGCAAATTCCAATTTTTCAGATCACTAATATTATAGTATATAATAATTTAGTGGTAAAAATGAGTCCTAAAAAGGTAAGACCGAATCTGGGCGAGTATATGAAAAACCGAATTGCAGGATTAAGGCAGTCTAATATGACTTACAAGCAGATTTTCGATATTTTGAAAAATGAAAATGTGACAACATCTCTCTCTGCTGTGAAGCGAATTGGTCAAAGGTTCGAAATCGAAGGTTCAGTAAAAAGAAAATCTGGATCCGGTCGCCCCAGAGCATCAATTGTGAAGGACGACCACAGGCTTAAAATAACTGTTTTGAAGGACCGTAAGAAAACTTATGTTGACCGTAGCAAACAATTCAAAACAGCGGATGGAAATTCCATTTCTAGAATGACAATATCTAGACGATTGAAGGAAATGGGATTTTCTTCAATAAGGTGCGCAAAGAAGCCATTATTATCTAAGAAGAACATCAATGATAGAAAGACATTTGTTTCTTGTTATGGCAAGAAAGATACAGAATGGTTTAGGAATGTTTTCTGGTCCGATGAATCAAGATTTTGTCTTTTTAGTGATGCTCCCGAACGCTGCATTCGAAGATCCGGAGAAAGATTATCGCCAAGTTGCATAAAAAACGACAGTGAAACACGGGAATGGAGGGATAATGGTATGGGGAACTTTTAATGCCGCAGGAGTTGGGGAACTTATTAGATGTGAGGCGTCAATCAATGCAAAGGAACACATTCGAATATTAGAAACAGGACTGTTTCCAAGTATCCAGAAGCTGGGAGTATCCTATAACATTATTTTTCAACAAGATAATGCACCTGCACACACCGCTAAAGTCACTAAGAAATGGCTTGCCGATAATTCAATTGATGTGATGTTTTGGCCTGGCCAAGGCCCCGATTTAAACCCAATCGAGAATATTTGGGCCATAATATCTCGTGCATTGGCTGGAAGAACTTTTTCGAACAAAGAAAAACTGTGGGAAGCTCTGCAAAATGAATGAAATAGCATCCCCTCTTCACAGTGTTCGAAGTTGGTTGAGAGCATGGTTAAAAGGATTAATCATTTAAAGAAATCAAAGGGGAAAGCGATTCCATACTAAGCATTTATTAAAGTAAATGTCTTGTTCTGTGTATATAAGACTCGTTTTTGTTTTTTGTTCAATTGTATTTTGTTTAATTTAGTTTTTTGTACAATAAAATGTATAATACTTGCTTGGCCCATTAATTTGTTCACGAGTATATATATATATATATATATATATATATATTATATAATATATGTGTGTGTGTGTGTGTGTGTGTGTGTGTGTGTGTATGTGAAAATAAAATGGAAATTAATGCGACAGTGTGAATATGATATAATGAAAAAACAAAGGATGTTTACAACTGCATGAGCTCATCAGGAGAGAATGTGCAAACCGTTTCGGGGCCTACCTCTCGACGGTTTAAAAAGCAACACCGGCCCTACCTCACTGATATGAGGACCCTCGCAATATTTTTGTTGATGACCGACCCACGTGCGGTCGATGCCTGATATTGCGAGGGTCCCCATATCAGTGAGGTAGGGCCGGTGTTGCTTTTTAAACCGTCGAGAGGTAGGCCCCGAAACGGTTTGCACATTCTCTCCTGATGAGCCCATGCAGTTGTAAACATCCTTTGTTTTTTCATTATATCATATTCACACTGTCGGATTAATTTCCATTTTATTTCACACACCACACACACACACACACACACACACACAGATATATATATATATATATATATATATATATATATATATATATATAACTGTTTCCTAGTAAAAATGGCATAACATTACAAGATATTACTTAAAGCTTAAACTGTTTATAAAAATAACAGCTATTTCCATCCGCAATTTGAAACTGAATAGTTGTCGAGTTAGTTGTATTAATCATTTTGTAAACATTCAGGTTGTCGCGATAATACAAAAGGCTACGTAATACTAATTAGAATCGTTCACTCCCACCAAAATAGAAAATTGACAAAAAAAAAAAAAAAAAAAGAAAAAAAGAAAAAAAAAGGAACCCTACGAATTGAAGGATCGTCTAGTGCTTGATCTGACAAGCAGGGATTGGCCGTCTGAGAAATGGCCGTAATGATCGGTGCTGACAACTGCAAGTTGATTTGTTAAAAATAACGCTGAAAATATTTAATCGAATCCAGCGCGTTTGTTGTTGTTTCAATCATCATGGCCCGTCGATTCGAATTAACAATCGTGCGAAGTGCAAATAAAACAGAGGTTCGAGCAGGAGAGAGTTATCTCCCCTGGGTGTTTATTTTTTTCCACATATAAAAGAGAAAATAATAACGACAAAAATTCAGGAAGAAAAACTAATTGCTTGAAAACACACACACACACACACACACACACACACACACACACATATATATAATATATATATATATATATTATACTAAATTTGAGCGAATAAATGTTTGTCTCCTAAAGGCTTTTTACTGTTTAGTTTAATGACACGAAAGTTATACTGAATCATTCCTTGGTTTTAGGATTGAGTAATGTTTTAAAAAATCCATTCTAATTGGTTCTACTTAGTCATAATTTGCAATTAAGTCAAAAACTAACCCTCCACTTACCACCCATTCTGCCTGTCACTTTCCCCCTCACAATGTATATCTTGATTACCTCCTAGTTATATATTTTAGTTTGTCAGTAAACCTAATATATATATATATATATATATATATATATATATATATATAGTTTGTCAGTAAACCTATAATATATATATATATGTATATATATATATATATATATATATATATATATATATATATATATATATATAGTTTGTCAGTAACCTATATATATATATATATATATATAGAGAGAGAGAGAGAGAGATTGGAGAGTTTAAAACGGTTTTGCATGTTAGTTTCATAAGCAGTCAACCCAACCAAAACCTTATCTTTCAATAAATTTAAATTAGGTCAAACATCGCCTTTCTTAGACTTCTTACAAAATGATTTTACTGTTTTGATTAAATTCTAACTTTTAAAAAATTAGATTTATTTTGCACACTCACTCCCAAATATCTACCCCAGAGCTCAATGGATGACCCAACGGCTCACTTTTTGTCTAGTATATATATATATATATATATATATATATATATATATATATACAATTCCCCTCTCTCTACACTCACTGAGAAACTAACATATATAATGAGTAGGTAATCAAGATATACATAGAGAGGGGGATAGAATGTAAAGTAAGAGACAGGTCAGTTCTTAACTTAATTGCAAATTCTGACTAATTAGAATGAATTAAAATGAATATTTTTCAAACATAACTCAATCCTAAAATTAAGGAATAATTCAGTATAACTTTCGTGTCATTAAACTAAAGAACTGAAGGCCTTTAGGAGACATTGATTCGCTCAGCTTTCGTATAATATATATATATATATATATATATATTATATTTATATATATATATTTATATTTGTATATATATATATTCATATATATATATTCATATACTAGCAAATATATGCACCCTCCGGGTGCAAGTATTTAAGTTTTAATGTAATAAAATATTGTATTAAATTAGAAAGGCTAATGAAACTAAATAAGAATACAGATAAAAAGATTTGAAACAGAGGGAGTATAATAAAAGATTTGAAACAGAGGGAGTATAATAAAAAATGGAACAACTGAAACTTACTCTTCCATCACTCTCGTCTTTCATTGTTATTTTTTCTAATTTAAGTATTTAGTTAAAAGAGGAAGTAAAGAATAAAATGACAGTTATTTTATCTTGTTAATGGATTTCATTTAAGATTCATTGAAGAGATTTTTGCTTATATTCATTAAAATAAAACCAAACAGTTAGAAATCAATAATACTAAGCACATATTTATTAAATTCGATTTTTAATATTAATATGCAAATTAGCCTTCCCCTTCACACTGTAAACCGCTATTTTGTTGTATATATAAATACAATTGCATGTTGTCAGTATGTAGACATAGTTAACAGTATTAATAATGTAAGACAATTTTATTAATAATTGAGATTTAGATAAAAATAAAATCATGGAGAATGTGATGTAAATAACTAAGGGAATTGTGACTTGAGTAGGAATATAGTTTCGGTTACAGACAGAAAAATACACAATCTCCATTATAATAAGATATATATTTATAACTCGAGTAGGTTATATATATATTTATATATATATATTAATATATATATATATATATATATATATAAATATATATATTTATAACTCGAGTAGGTTATTCCTGTGTATATCATTATAATAATAAATTCGCTCTACTTACGTATTGAACACTTTATATTTGTTTTATCCTTGTCTTATCATTGTGAAACTTGTATCAACTAACCATTGAGGCCCATTTCACCGGTAAGTCACCATTTATATATATGAAATCATATATATATATATATAATATATATATATATATATATATATATATATATATGAGAAGTAAATAAACAAATGTGTTTTTGATATGGATTTTTTAGCCGACAATTTTTGGGAGAATATGTACTTAATTGAAGTCGTACCTAATTTTTGAAAATTAGTTAATTAATAATTAATTAATTAGGCGGGCATACCTATTCAAATGTAAGGCCAAATATATATATAGTGCAGACTAGTCGGGTAATGCTTTAAGAAATTGCATTCCGAATTGATCACAACTTGAAGTTAACCCTTTGAGATCCGACAGCAGATTGATTTAAAAAACTTAGACTTTAACCCCCTCTTTCTCCCCCTCTCTCTCCCCCTTCTCTTTCACGCACTCGTTCACCCTCTTTCTTTCTCTCTCTCTCTGTCTTTCTTTCTCTCTCGTAGTCTGCTGGGCTAATTATCTACCCACTGTTCCCCAAGGAACAAACTTTGGCACAGAAAAAAGATATGAAAAAAAAAATGACTTAAAATAATGAAAGATGGATATATAGCACAAAAGGAACAAAGAAAAAAAGGACAATAGGAATCAAGGAAGGAAAGAAGGGAATGAAAAACGAAGGAAATCAAGAATGAAAGAAAGACAGAAAGAAGGAAAGAAAGAAGGAAAAGAAGAATGGAGGAAAGAAAGAAGAAAAATGAAAATAAAGGAAATCAATAAATGAAATTATGGAGAAAAGTAAAAAAGAAAAAAAGAATGAAAGAAAGAAGTAAAGAAAGAAAGAATAGAAGAATGAAGGAAATAAACAACGAAAAGAAGAATGAAGGAAATAAAGAAGAAAAATGAAAATAAAGGAAATCAATAAATGAAATAATAGAGAAAAGAAAGAAAGAAAAAAATGAAAGAAAGAAGTAAAGAAAGAAAGAATAGAAGAATGAAGGAAATAAACAACGAAAAGAAAAATGAAGGAAAGAAAAAAGAAAAAGGAAAATAAAGGAAATCAATAAATGATATAATGGAAAAAAGAAAGAAAGAAAAAAGAATGAAAGAAAGAAGTAAAGAAAGAAAGAATAGAAGAATGAAGGAAATAAACAACGAAAAGAAGAATGAAGGAAAGAAAAAAATAAAAATAAAGGAAATCAATAAAGAACAGAAGGAAGAAAAAAAGAAGGAAAAGAAGGATGAAGGAAATAATGAAGGAAAAAATTAACGAAAGAAAGAAAAAAGAAGAAATACACAACGAAGAGAAAAATGAAGAAAGGGAAGAAAAAAGAATGAAAAATTAGGGGAAGAAATAAGAAAAAAAAAGATGAAGGAAATAAATAAATAAAACATAAAAATAAAATAACATGTATGAAATAGAAGAATAAATAAATTTAAAGATGAAAAATAGGATGAGTGAAAGAATAAAGGAAAGAAAGAATCAAATTATATTTGTTCCCAGACCTCCTGAAAAACAGTAAGTGGTTTCCACCCTTTGTTGTTTAACATTTGTTCATGTTCCTTGGAACACCTCGTGTCTATTTTATGGTTTGAGACGGGAACTCTGTCCCCTCTTTGTATGTTGTGTAATTAAACATCATATCTATTAATAATGGAAATTCAGT
>CM042160.1:6453225-6454511 GCA_023376005.1 Doryteuthis pealeii
TTTTATCATAAAATGGGTGCTAGAAGGCATTGGCTGAGGGTCTACATGTCTGGGAATGACGTTAAACTCTATCTGATTGGTGAAGGTTCCAGATCTTGAGTCTGGGGAATTGTGGAGGCACCATCCTTCATTACCAAAATGAATAGATTACATCACCTGATCCAACTTGACCCGAGTGGTAGTACCTGTTAAGGGTCCCATCTATGGGTTTATAGTAAGATAGAAAAATGTATTTATAAAAAGAATTGTATTTTATCCATTAAGAATTGATATTAATTTCAAACTTTATAGATCGGCATAAATGACCCCAGTGAGGTTGAATATGCCGTATAAACAAAACAAACAAGCAAACACTAACACTCAATAATCCATGTATAGGTTAGATACAATACATTCATATATACAATACATGTATAATTACATAACAATTCTCTCTCCTCTCCTTTCTTTCTTTCCTCTCTCTCTATCCGTCCGCTATCTCTCCTCTCTGTTTCTTTTCACTACCCCTTCATGGTATAGTTATATTTCATATTAGAATACATGTATAAAACACAACGAATTCTCTCTCTCTGTACTTCCTCTCTACTGTTCTCGTTCTCGTGTCTCTCTCCCTCTCATCGTCATGTCTTCTCTCCCGTATCCTCCATTCTGTTCTACTCCTCTCAATCTCGATCTCGGTCCGTCTCTCTCTCCTATTCTCTCTAACTCGCCCTTGTTTCTTTTCTTTCTTCTCTTTTCAACTATCTCCTCCTAATCCACGTATAGTTAGAACATATTATAATAAACGTAACAACAACGACGTAATAGACACTTCTCAATCTCTGCTTCCTTCTCTCTCTCCTCTCTCTCTTCTCTCTCTCTCGTCGTCTTTCTCTCTCATCATGCTGTCTAATCTATCTATCTCTAAAATCCTATCTTTCTTTTTTTTTTTTTTATCATAATGATCTCTCCCTGTTGTATTCTTAGAGAACAGACAGAAAAGCAAGAAAAAGATAGAGGGAGAGAGAGAGAGAGAGAGAGAGAGAAGGAGAGAGAGAGAAGGGGGGGGGAGAGAGGGAGAAGGGGGAGAAGCATGATGAGATATTTTTTGAGAAAGACTGGCAAAAGCAAAAAGAGAGAGGGAGGGAGAGAGTGTGTGTGTGAGAGAGAGAAAGGGGGTGAAGAAAAAGCGTAAGGCAGATATTTTTTAGGAAGACAGAGATAAAAAGCAGAAGGAGAGAGGGCGAAGAGAGAGAGAAGAGAGAGAGAGAGAGAGGGGGGCGAGAAATGGAGGAGGAGTGCCCGGA
>CM042160.1:6454611-6459611 GCA_023376005.1 Doryteuthis pealeii
ACCACGAAACCACCTCAATCCCCACCAGTCGAGATGTATCATTTATTACTATTTCTGTTTGCTGTACTTCGAGTTGTTGTTGCTACAGCGCTAGCAATGGCGGCTCCTTGTAAGAAGACACGAGGCGCAGTGGAGTATGGCGTATGAAGGACATCTTTGACAACTGTAGAACCACGCCAACATGGCCCCGGGGTTGTATTACGTGTAGCTAGTCAATGACCCAAAACCCTCTTTACTTGCTTTCCGAGATTTCTCTCTCTCTCTCTCGCTCTTCTCTCTCGCTCTGTCTCTCTCTGTGCTCTGTCTCTGTCTCTGTCTCTCTCTCTCTCTCTCTCGATCACGCTATCTCTTTTTTTTTGGTTGCTTAGTTTTGTCTTACATTTATCATCGATGTTGTTTTTCCTTCTCTGTTTTGGGTTTTTTTAACTGCCAAATTTCATGTTGAGATATCCGAATCGAAATCTGGGAAAGTCTGTTTACAAGAAACCGATGCTCTAGTGAGAAAAATAAAATAAATCAACGATATAAATTGAAGACTTACCATGTCCTGACAAGATGGTGAAGTTAAATTGATAAAGGCAACGCCTCTTACACTAGCTGAGATGATCTTTTTATTTTTTTGGTCAAGAAACGCGAGTCTAAACTACGACGACAGCAATTAATATCCAGTAAACTAGACGATCCTTAAATCAGTTGGGCTACTCATTCATTGTGGAAGAAGAATAAATTGTGTGAATAAGGCGAAAATTCTTTATTAATCAGTTTATTTTTGTATAGATTTTATGATATTGTAATCGAATATATTGTGAGATAGCTCATGTATACAATTTGGATACATGAGCAATCTCTTAAAACTTTACAAAAGTTACGGTAACAAAAGTTAATTTGTAATTCTTGTTCCTAATGGCCAAGAGTCATATTTAAATTTTCTTTTTCCTCTAAGATAGATTTCCAATCAATTAGTTTTTTTTTTTTGTTTTTTTTTTCATAAACAGGATTTTTAAAATCATTTTTTTAACTGATTCAAAAATGTTCAATTGTATTTTTTCCTAATAAATCACAATGAATATATACTATGAAATTGACAATAGGATATTTTCAAGGTATCTGAAATATCAAAATATTTGACAGTTCTGCTGGAATTTGTATGTATTGTAATAAACAAAAATATGATAAGCAATATTAATATCAGCCTATTTGCTTATCATCCCATTATTATTCTAATAATAATAATAATAATATATCCCTTTGCATCGCGTATATAATTGGGGAGAAAAGTGAGGAGAGGATGTGGGTTTCTTACTGGTTCTGACTCGTGTTACGTTATTAGAGGGGCTTGGATAATTAAAATTCGAGAAAAAAAAATCAGTTTTAGTAAAAGTAAAATATGGTTAAAGAAGAAGGAAAGACATCTTTAAAAAAATATTTTTAAAGAAATAATTTATTTGGAATGCAGTTTTGTTGAAATTCCATCAGAGAATTGCTGTGGTTAAATATTTTCAGGAGGGTTGACAATATACAATGGAATTAGATATGACATGAGAAAATAATCAGGTTGTTCTGTTACATACACACTTCCTTTCAGGTATATATGTTACGTTATTGGAGGGGCCTTGGATAATTAAGGTCCGAAAAAAGGAATGCAGTTTGTTTAAAATGTTTGTTGAAATTCCGTCTGAGAATTGCTGGGGTTGAATATTTTCGAGATAATTATAAAAAAACATTCTGGCCAGAGGAATGTCGGATTGTCTGGCTAAAATTTCAATGTATACAAAATGACAATATAAAATGGAATTAAAATATGAAGTAAGAAAACAATCAGCTTATTATCGGTAAATTATAAAAGAAGGGGTGAATAGTCAAAGGAGAGGAGAAAGAGAGCAGACCACGAAAGGTCTATTAAAGAAGACATGCAACACCGGCTGAATGAGTCTATAGAAAAAGATATTTCTTCCTTCCTCTTTCAAGCTGGCAGCTGAGTGCGAGGTTCAGCAGCGTCAAACTGCATTTGTCACAGCTAGAATGAACATTTGTTGACAAGAAGTTGCGGACTTGTTTTTAATCGACACGGGTTACCACGGACTTAGTTGAAGGGATCTTTTCACGCAAAAAGAAACGAGTCCATATTGAAGTCACGCAGTCGTCGGTGGAGAAGGAGTTGTGCAGGGGATAGTCCGATCATTTGAATAGGTGTGTTCCGATATTGAAGGATTGCCCTCGCAGCCTGGTTATTATCCGGAGATCCCTGGGGTCCTATGTTGCCATTCACTATTCAGCAAACGGTATAAATAGGACTCAAGAATGACCCATCCATGAATCTGGGTGATTTGGGGAGTGTTTCGACAACTCTGCCCGTTATGTCCCACCGACGGTTGTTTGGACGTTGTACAGACAGGGTTGTCGAAACACTCCCCAAATCACCCAGATTCATGGATGGATCATTCTTGAGTCTTATTTATACCGTTTGCTGCCTTGTCTTCCCAGTTCTACGGTAATTGGAACTTTAATTATTCTTCAGTCCACACATATACAAGAACAAGAAGACCCCTAACGCCACACTTGTTCTTACTTCGTCACAGGCCATCTTCCTCAAGGTGCATACTTCTGCTAGACTTGTTTGTAATAAATAAACAAGACTTTTTTCTTATTCTTTATTACAAAAAGCTCAACCAAAGAGGGTTTTCCAATGCGATGAGAAGCTGGCATCATTTGTGAGCAAAAAATCCTAACATCTGCTTCCTTTAGCTAACGGCCGAATCTGACTAACTCTAATTTCCGTTATCACGCCTTCCTTTTAGCCAATTAGCATTCATGTCAGAGAAGGTTAACTATCTTGTCAATCAATTATAAATGCTAACAGTAACTTTCCATTTACCAGTTATTTGAATTAAAATTTAAAACCAAACAACCAAAAAACCAAACATATCTTTTATTGAATGGAAGGACAAAAATCCCATGGCGCTTATGCTAAACTCTGATTGGATACATACCTTTCCGAGAGGCGCATTTTAAACGCGGATTTGTCACCGTGTCTATTTCCATTACATCGTGAGCGCCTCAACCTTGTATATCCAACTATTAATATTTAGAACTACCTACTCTTTACAGTGGTAAAGACGAAATACTATATGTAGTGCACACAGTCTTCTCTGATTCAAAATAACTCTACTTAGGCAATTTGTTGTTTTCTTTTACGGCATATCAACCCTATTCGGGTCATTAAATGCCGAATCGTCATTTTAACAAATGATTGTTTAACTTAAAGTGAATTTTTATTTTTATTTAAAAATAAAAAAAAAATCATGAAAATATTTCCAACCAAGAGGTACCTCTTTTACATACTATCTTAAATAGTACCATTACTGTTCTTATATAAGGATGGCTTTGGCATTAAATAACCCATTGAGGTTGATATGCCATTAAAGAAAGCAACCAAATCATAAGCAAAATTTGAATTTAATGTCTTTTTGATTTTTTTGGAGAACTAAAAAAATCATGAAAATACTTCAAACCAAGGGGTTTCTTTTTGTTAAACACTGCTTTAAATAGTACAATTGCCGTTCGTCTACAAGGATTGCTTAAGCATTAAATAATCCACTGAGGTTGATATGCCATTAGATAACAAAAGGAAAACAACCCTGAGTTGCAGTTTGGTGTCAAACAATGTTAATGTTATCAATAAATTGGTATAACCGATTTTCATTAATATGTATTAATAAGTTAGTATAAATAATTTTCATATTAGATTTATCATTAACGTCATACGTATAGATAAATTGGTAGAAATAAGCGTCATGTGTATCGATAAACTGGTAGAAATAAGCGTAATGTGTATCGATAAACTGGTAGAAATAAACGTCAGGTGCATCGATAAACTGGTAGAAATAATGTATCGATAAACTAAACGTCATATGCATTGATAAAGTAGAAATAATCGTCATGTGTATCGATAAACTGGTAGAAATAAGCGTCAGATGCATCGATAAACTGGTAGAAATAAATGTCATGTGTATCGATAAACTGGTAGAAATAAACCTCAGGTGTATCTATAAATTGGTAGAAATAAGCGTTAGGTGCATCGATAAACTGGTAGAAATAAGCGTCATGTGTATCTATAAACAGGTAGAAATAAGCGTTAGGTGCATCGATAAACTGGTAGAAATAAGCGTCAGGTGCATCGATAAACTGGTAGAAATAAGCGTTAGGTGCATCGCTAAACTGGTAGAAATAAGAATCAGGTGTATCGATAAACTGGTAGGAATAAACGTCAGGTGTATCAATAAACTGGTAGGAATAAACGGCTGGTGCATCGATAAACTGGTAGAAATAAGCGTCATGTGTATCGATAAACTGGTAGAAATAAGCGTCTGGTGCATCAATAAACTGGTAGAAATAAGAATCAGGTGCATCGATAAACTGGTAGAAATAAGCGTCATGTGTATCGATAAACTAAACGTCATATGCATTGATAAACTGGTAGAAATAATCGTCATGTGTATCGATAAACTGGTAGAAATAAGCGTCAGATGCATCGATAAACTGGTAGAAATAAATGTCCTGTATCGATAAACTGGTAGAAATAAGCGTCATGTGTATCGATAAACTGGTAGAAATAAACCTCAGGTGTATCTATAAACTGGTAGAAATAAGCGTTAGGTGCATCGATAAACTGGTAGAAATAAGCGTCATGTGTATCTATAAACAGGTAGAAATAAAACGTCAGGTGCATCGATAAACTGGTAGAAATAAGCGTCAGGTGCATCGATAAACTGGTAGAAATAAGCGTTAGGTGCATCGCTAACTGGTAAGAATAAGAATCAATGTATCGATAAACTGGTAGGAATAAACGTCAGGTGATCGATAAACTGGTCGAAATAAACGTCAGGTGCATCGATAAACTGGTAGAAATAAACGTCAGGTGTATCTATAAACTGGTAGAAATAAGCGTTAGGTGCATCGATAAACTGGTAGAAATAAACGTCAGGTGTATCGATAAACTG